>JAPDNY010000009.1:96695578-97093078 GCA_029375565.1 Gekko gecko
CTGTATACTTGCTTTCTTACTTTACCCATTTTCTTCTTTTAACAATTCTCTTTTCCCCTTTCTCCCTGACTTTTTAATATCATTTCTCTTTAATTAGTTGGTAGCAAAAACATACAAGGCTTTCACTTTCCCAGCAACTGACACACTGAGGGAACTTGGACATGGAAGTCTTGATGCAACAAGTAGAAAGAAGATAGCACTAACTTTATCATGTATCACTGTATTTTCTCATCCTCACCACCTACTGTCTACAAAGAGAAGGGCCATAAAATTAGGCCTTCCCTAGGATTTGCAAATATTTGGTTGAATGCTAAGAATATGAGAGGAGCTTGTGGAATGGCTCTTTCTTTTTCTTTGTATTTTTCATATGTACATGTATGTGTGCACCTGGAAGTCATGGCGACCTCTGGTAACTGACCCCTACTGGAGAACCTGGAGGATAATCAGAGAGGTTCCCTCCCACCTGCTGGTATTCCAAGGAGGTCTCCCATCCAAGTGCTTGCCCATGTTGACCCTGCTTAGCTTCCAAGATCTGATGAGATTGGGCTTGCCTGGACTATCCAGGTCAGGGCTGAAATGGCTCTTTCTTGATGCTCCATGTCTTCTGTAGTCCTTTATTGTCTGAGAGTCACAGGACCTGTGGAATGGTGTGAAGGGAATGTTTCTCAAAGGAGAAATCTATGGTAACTGAAGACTGTTCCCCTTTGTTTAAGCCAAGGAGTCTTCCATTTGTTCAAAGGCTATATTGAATCCAATCCAGGGGAGGTCTATGATTGGCCCATGGCCTTATATTGTGCAGACCAATGGTATATAACTGGAACACACCCTGATAAACTACTCAACATGTTCCAGCCAATAGGTGGAAGAGATGTCATGTGGACATATCATCAAACAAATTCCACATGGGAAAGGTAATATGTATTACTGACCCCAAATAACCCCAATGGTCACAAGAGGCCAATTTAAAAAGATGTGGTTGACCTAACAGTAACAGGAATTGTCATGCTCACCCTTACAAAAATCTAGTTATGATTCCCATAGCAATACTGATAATCACTATGGATGAGTTGAGGGCTGAATATAAGTTCCATCCCCCCAGATCAATGTCCAGTGAACTGCCCATTGGATCACACAGTCATTACAGGACAGTTTTCACAGCCAACCTCCATATGGCAGTTCTTGCAGTTAGCAGATGTGGCCATGTGGTATGCACAACAGTTGGCTTTTAGCATATGATTGAGGAAGCTTGGCTGAGTGAACTAAAAGGAATGTGTAAAGACTTCTGCATGAATCACCTTCCTGTACATGTCTGTCTCTGTATCAGTCACCAGCAGCTAGAAATAATAACAAAGTAGTTATGAGAGTTGGTTCAATGTCACTAGAGATTATGTGCTTAAATATCTGTCTTTCATACTGAGTCCCCTCATCCAGTTTATTCACTGAACACAGATAATCTTTTCATCTAGAGAAGACAGCTCTCTTATGTTTCTTACATTACTTATTTGAAATATTTGCTTTTCAGCCCAAGATGCTTGTACTTTATATCATCAATAAAAATACAAAAAATAAAATAACATAACCTTAACAAAGCAAAGCCAACAAGAAAACAACAGCAGGCAGAAAACAGCATAATTTATATAGCCTTAAATGCCTTGCAAATTACCATGTGAATTGCCTGATACTCAAAAAATATTGAGATGCAAGTGGGAAGAAGTTCCATTATTAGTGTGTAATTGTGAAGAAGTTCCTATCGCAAGTAGCTTACTCATATTACCTCCAAACAGAGGTGCTCAGCCACCAGCCTCCAATGAAATTTTTAACATATGCCATGGATTGCAGAGATTGAAACAGTGCTCCCCCCCTCTTTTTTTTACAATGCAGTCATATGCAGAGTTACTCCAGTCTGAGTTTGGACTGGAGTAACTCTACAGAGGATCATATTATTTGAATTGGCTAAGGCCAGGGAGTGATACATGTACAAAAGCCCAACTGGCCCATACCCTGATGTAGATTGTAGCCTTTGACTTTACTGCTTAGGGTTATGAAACATTTTTCTCATCTTTGGCTTTTTTGGGAAAATACTAGCAACATTATGCAGTAATCATTCCAGAGAATACAGTTCTGCAAAATGTAAAAGGACGCTGTTCCATACAAACAGAATTTAAAGCAAAATTTTCCAAAGAGGAAACATCTTGTTTTCTTTTGGCACCAAATGAAGAAAAAGGAAAAGAGCAGGAAAAATCTAATTCATAACTTGTTGGATTTATCCTATTTTCAGGTCATCAGCAGTCTGCCCCACAATAAATAAATAAATAAAATGGAATTGTGGGTCTGAAACCTAAAATAACTTTAGCAATCCACATGTAAGTGAACAGCAACAATCATTTTTTTCACTTTTATTTTGCTCTCTCAGTGTTCATATCTACAAAAGCCTCTAACCAGTAGTCAAGATAAGTGTTGAACTGAGAAGTATTGATCCAGTAATAGCAGTTCAAGCTTTGACTGTGAGTCCTTAACCCTCCAGACATAATGTCATAGCCTCTTATCCTTGCCTCTTAACATTACCTGCCTATCTCTTCAGAGCTGTCACCTATGGTAATACAGTTCCAAAAGCTTTCTAATCATTACTCATTCAGGCAGCATTTATTCTGTAGCCAGCAAGAAAAGTTTAGGTATTGCTTTGAGTTCTGAAGAAGGAGGTGTTTTCTTCCCAAGTCCCTTTGTGGCTTTCATATAATATTCACATGAAAATACTGCAACTTATAAAGGTACTAAAATAACATTCAGAGGAGAGCAGAAAGTAAGTTAAGACATCATAAACACAGCAGCAATCCAGTTTGGACAACGTTAACAGGGAGCTGAGAATAGGCCAGTCCTTATTTCCAGCAGCATTTGTACTGCCTGGAATAAATTGTCTTCTTAAGCAGAAGAGAAACAAAGCAATAGGCAGCTAGCGTTGCAATGAAAACTGTTAATGATGGTACACTAAGCACTGAAGCCTTCACTCAAAAGTACAACTTCAAGCACTATTTGCGCAAGGATGAATCAACTCCTATTTATTTCTACTCTTTTCCATGGATAAACACAAAGATAGGATTTTTTAATTTACAGTTGCTCAAAATGATTGGGCCGGGACATGTGGCAGTTATAGTATTTCCATGGAGAAGGGGAATTGCTGGATTCAGCCTAAAGAAACTAACTTTATGATCCAGGAAGCTCTTTGTTTTCGGACTGAATGCAACTCCAACAACTGAACTTAGAATGTCTGGAGTCAAGTAAATGTAGTCATGTAAGAACCACAAGGACAATTCCCTTTTCTTAATGGCTGGTGAGTGCATGACAGGGAGAGGAGTGGAAGATGATTTGCTCATGTTTCTTTTGACTTGGTGTGAGCAAACTCATTTAAGCAGTGGAATTCATGAGCTCCCAGTCCCATCCCTTCATGGCTCTGCTGCTCATCATGAAAACACCACTGTGTACAGGACTGCTTGGATGGCTGGCTGTGGATGAGGCATGGCACCTTGCCATGGTGCAAGAGAGGTCAGGGAGGCCAGATAAAATGACTGTGGGAGGCAACTGTATCCACTCAGTACCTCCAGTGTAAATGCTAAAGTCAGAGGGATATATCTAACAATGTTTTATACCAACCCTAGATCTTGTGAATACAAAGGGGACCAGGTTCAAATCCCTACTCTGCCATGGAAATTCACTGGATGACCTTGGGCAAGCCATTCTCACCCAGCCTAGCCTATGTCACAGAACTGTTGTGAGGATAAAATGGAGGAGAAAGGAATAATGTTTAGTTGCTTTGGATCCCCATTGGTGAGAAAGGTGAGGTACAAGATCTTAAGAAATATATTCCCTTTGTTTATATAGTTGTACCTTGCCTTTCTAGACCATGTTGGACTTCAAGGTCAAACCTGCTCTTTGAACTAACCCCCCCCCAACTATCTTTTAAGGGTGGTAATCCTTGTGGGCAGGCAGTCGCATTTGAACAAACTGTACTTTTGCTTTTGTCTTCAAAGCAGCCCCATATCAAATGCATTACAGTAATCCAGTTGCATACATTACAGAAGAAAAATCCTGATGATTTTGGAAAGGGCAGAGTTGGTATACCAAGTGAAGCTGGAAAAAAGGTATTTCTAGTCACAGATACTGAAAATTTAAGAACAAAACTGAATTATAAAGTAAACTCAAGCTGCAAACCTGTTTCTTCAAGACAGTATAATCCCACTGAACAGTCTGTTCAAAGCTCCTTAAACTAATAATCCAACCACTGCCGTTCTTTCAGATTTAGCTGGACGTAACTTGAGTCCCCATCCAGTCCACTACTAATTTCAAGGAACAACTGAAAATTCTGTTGTATAAATATTATTTGAAGGGAAAGAAAGGTATAAGTAATGTCATCAGTGTAGATGACATTGAATTTCATATGCTCTGACAAGCTCTTCTAGTTGTTTCATGTAGAAGAGCACAAGAAGAACCACTAAAATTAGCGTCACTTGAATCTTACTGCAATAGAAAAGAGCAAGAGTCCAGTAGCACCTTAAAGACTAACAACATTTGTGCTTGAAGATATCTGAAGTGAGCAGTGACTCACAAAAGCTCATACCCCGCCAGGTGTGATGGAGGGCATGTCCCAAACAGACTATCATTGGCTTTATGGCAGGATGGCACTTGGGAAGGAGCACTTTTGGTGTTGAGCAGCATCTTTCTGAACCTGGTAGTGGCTTTATGGCACATTGGGGAAGGGCTTGGCACCTCTCAGGAGAATATGTGCAGGCAAGGATAAACAAGGCTGGAGAAAGCCACTGGCTGAGTTTGGAGCCAGAGTGGATTTGCCAAAAGAAAGGTAGCCATGGTTAGGCTGCCTAGCACAGCCAGCCCTATTTAAATATTAGAAGCATTAATATTTGATGACATAGATCAGCTAATTTTAATAAACTAGTTAAATCCATTCCATTCTGGTCTTGTGCCTTTATTTGGCTTACTGCGCCAATATATGTTCCTGGTTCCTTTGTTTCTTCGACATCATTTTAACACCAGCTGTACATAATTCATGCATTGTATGTTATTTATATGCAGCTGAAGCAAAAGTAATGAAAACTTTGCATAAATAGAATAGGAAAACTTCAGCATTCAGGAACACAAAATTCTGAAAAAATCAAGTGTCATGGGTTCAAGTCATACATGGGAGAAATAAATCCAAAGTGATATTTTGAAGCTGAAATGGTAGAGCTAAAAATTCAGTAATATCCCTATGAAATAAAAAGTAATCTTAGGTGCAGAAATGGAAATGAAAACTACGTAGAAAGATGGTGTATGAAGAAATATATTGCAAAATGTAGTGGAAACAATGTGCCCCAAACTACACATGACATATGCTAAGCGTATGCAAACACTAAAAGCAACAGTGAAGATAACAGCATAGATAGTATTGCAGAGTAAATACCAATTACATTTTGCCAAAAATAATGTTGTTTATACAAATGGTAAGAAATAGTGCCCTAGTTTTTTTACTGCTAAAAACTGCTCCTATTAAATACTATGTGAATCCTGTCTGCAGTTGTAAAGTTCAGATTAAGTCTCTTCAGGAACAGAACTCTGGACTGCTTCAGAATTTTCTGCACCTGATCTCTCTATGCATATTTTCCCATCTGATTATAATGACCATAGTTGAAATCAGTTTATCCTGACATTAAATGAAAACTGCAGTCATCTATTATATTTTTATCCTATCCTTTATCCTTTCTCCAAGAAGTTCAGAGTAGTATGTAGTGTATGTAATCTTCACAATTACCCTGGAAGCAGATGACTTGGAGAGCATGAGTGGCCCAAGGTAAACCGGTGAGCTTCTTGGCAGAATATGGATTTAAGCCCACATCTCCCCATGCCAACACTAACCACTAACCCACAAGTCGTCCGTCACAGCCAGGATCCCAAGTAAAGGAGGATAAAAATCACTTTTAAAATGCATTAACAAGCAAATGGAAAGTATGCATAGTTATCCTACAGCTGAAGAGGTAAACTAGCAGTCAGCAGGAAAAACTGCTATGAAATAAACAATCTACACGCCACCTGTACACATAGTTCTCTCCCATATGTATGCATTTTTTCCCTCTGGAGCCAGTGACAGACTGGAACCACACATGGAAAAGGATTCTCCCCTGCACTGCTCCCCCTGCAACATGCCCCTGATGAACAGAGGCCTGTGAGTCCTGCACAGCAAATGGCTTGGGTGATGCATTGCCACTGATCTGGCTAGACAGGCAGGTGAGATGGTTGCCACCACCCAGTTGGCGGGCCAAGTAGTGCTTAAGGGCAAAAAATGTACTCTTACAAAGAAAAAGTGGTTTTGGGCAAAACCAGAGAGCTGTGGAGAATGCTTACTATTGTCCATTGTAAGCACCTAAACTACCCTTAATTGTTTTTAGAAGAACTTTAAAAATTCCAGGCTTATCTTCCAAAGTTGGAAAACAACTCTCTATGAAAAAAGCACACATTCAATCTACAAATTACATAGATGTGACTCTATGGTTAAAACACTACACAATATAAATGAGAGCTTAATGTTAAAATGAGAACAGGTAATAATAACAGCTGTCACATTCAGAGCGACTATTTTCTATGTGCAAAAGTCATGTGTAAGATACATCCAAAGACCCATATATCCAAGCTATAGGCACATTCTATAGCTTACAGCCATCTTGATCCTGATGCACAACAAATTTATTGAATGCTCAGACAGCTTCCTATATGTTATATCAGTAATCCAGGAACTGTGGAGTATTATGACTAATCACTATTATCCTCCTCCTCCTCATCTACTAGATGGGAAACCCACTGAAAGGTGATAAGTTGCCTAAGGCCCCATTAATGACACACACATGGCAAATTTACAATTAGAATTGAGACTTGTAGTGGTTTCATGTCACCACCTAACTTGGTGGTGGAATGTGCCTGTCAGGTCACAGCCAACTTACAGCAACTGCCTAGGGTTTTTGAGGCAAGAAGTGGTTTGTCATTGTCTGTCCTGTACAGCAACCCTTGTCTTCCTTGGTAGTGTCCCATCCAAGTACTAACTAGGATTGACCCTGCTTAGCTTTTGAAATTTGACAAGATTGGGCTAGCTAGCCTGGGTCATCCAGGTCAGAGCAAGACCTAAGTTAGTTATCTAGTTGGGCCCTGTTCACACGGAGCATTTGCCCCTCTGAAGGCACAGTAGCCCTGCGGACTTTCCGTGCCCGATCACACCAGCACATCTGGGAAGCGTAGCACTCCCATGGCCAACCCGCGGCTTCCCGTGGAAAACACAGAGTAAAAAACTACTAGGGTCGAAGTACTAGTTTCTGGAAACCCGGGGCAAAGGCCGGCGTCTGATCGCGGGAGCGCCAGTATCCCGCGGCTTCCGACACCAGCCCATGTCCCGGGGTTTCTGGATGTTGTAAGTTTCCATGGGATGCGCACCAACGCTGAAGGATGCATGCACACACACAAGACACCAACAGCGGCTCCCCCCCACAATGGCACATGCATCCTTTGCTACAGCGCGGCTTGCGTGCTCTGCTGCACTGCTTTTTTGCCACGCTGTAGCAGTGCTGTGTGATCGACGCTGGGCGCTGGAGCATGGCAACCCAATGGCCCGTGTGATCGGGCTACTGAACCTTATTTTGCTCCGGGGTGAACTGCCAGGCCTCCCCCCCGTGTTTTCTGGCCCGTATGACCGGGGCCATAATTAAGGCTGCAACATCTAACCAAATTTTTTAAGAACATTACATTGTGTAACCCTTCTTGAGTCTCAGTAAGAAAGCTGGACTATAAACAAACAAACAAACAAACAAAGACAGTGCCCCCAATTAATCATCTGGTAGCTTTTAAGAAATTTAACCCAAATATTTACAAAACTGGCATACGGCAAACACTGTTTTTGAAGGGGTATTTCATCTTAGACAGAGGAATATCTCTTGTAAAATGGCACATGCATCATATACAGACTATGGGATTGTTTTAGAAGTATTCATTTTTCACATGGACATTAATGCGGATCAATTTGATATATGATTTCATCTAATAAAACACATATTAATCACCTGAGAAACCAATCTAAGCTGGTCGACTAAAAAGTAAATCCATTTTATTCAATAGTGCTTACTCCCAGGAAAGTAATCTTAAAATAGCAGCCTAAGATTTGTCTAGTTGGGTGACATCTAGGAGTATATAGTATACAGGAGAAGCCAACAAGATCAGATGATTTTCACAACCTGATTTCAAACTTGTATATTTTTTCATAAATTAAGCCTACACTAAATATATGCAACTTTTAGTATAGCTAATATAAGTATTTCAAATTAATCAGGGATGAAGTCCAGGGATCTGCAAGTTGAAAGTTTTAATTCATCTGTCTGTCAAGTAGCATAATGTATTTGTTTAGCAAATTTCAAAGCCACAATATACCTTAGGTCTGTTCTAGTAATCAATGAAAGAGGGGTCATTGAGTCATTTCAGGAGATTTATTTTTGTCCACTTTTATCTTTAGTCATACTAAGAGAGTCAATTTACAGTGAGGCCCAAACACAGTTACGCTCTTCTAAATCAGCTGAAGCCAATGGGCTTAGAGGGGTATAATTGTTTTCAGTAAGGCACTGTTAGTACTTAATCTAACTAGAAAAGTTAGCCTTGTTTCTCAGAAATAACTCCCTACTGAAATTAACAATATAACATTGTTTTGAGATCACTAACGTTCAATTCTGTCATTACTACTACAAAATAGTTCTATTATAAAAATGTAAGCTTGCTTTGGGTTTCAGCTTTGTATTAGTGGTATAATTTTTCAAACTAAATCACAGATTTTAAATTGTTAACTAAGTTCAATAACTTATTTCTAAGGGGGAAAAGTGCATGCTACATGCAATTAGGTATGCAAAGTCCACTCTCCTATTTATGGGTTAATTAAATTTAATCATATATATTTAATAAACAAAAGATATCAGAGAGACAAATGCACTTGCATTAACTTGACAAGAAATACACACAGTAAGCAGCAAGCTGTTAATTGTAATTGTCTGTGGGACCTACCACTAGGAGAAGATTAATCCTAATTAATTTTACCTCATTAATAATTGTCTTAATGTGTTATATGTATAAGGGCTTTTTAGTAGGGTTTGGAAAATGATTCCAAACAGGAGTCATGAGAGAGAGAATACTATGGTTCAATGCTGGAAAAAAGCAAATTATAAAAAATGGCTATTTAATCTTAGCATCTAGGAGAAGGAACAGGACAACCCCACCTGTAAGACCACCTGCCTTCCACCACCCACCACAAGGGGGCAACTAGCACACTGGGTTCAGGATTGGGAAGGAGGGGGGGTTCCATCCTCTGGGTTCTCTCCCTTGTCTAAGTTCAGTCTGTTGCCTCCTCCTTGGCCAGGTGTGGTGCCTTTCCCTGGCCTGTCTCCAATTTCCTTCTACCTGCTCCACGTCGGAAACTATAAAAGGAAAAGGGAACGTTTCCTGTCTCTTCCCTTGCTGCCTCTTAGCCTCGCCCATTCTGGCCTTTCAGGTTCAAGCTTGGCATTGCCTTCTGACCATGCCCCTCCCTGCTGCTGCCTGGCTCCCTGCCTTGTGGGGAATCAAACCTGGTTCTCTCAGGTTAGGAGTGCAGACTATAATCTGGGAGAACCGGATTTGATTCCTCACTCCTTCACATGCAGCTGCTGGTGTGACCTTGTGTCAGTCACAAGTTCTTTCAGAGCTGTTCTCTCATGAGCAGTTCTTGAAAGAGCTCTCTCAGCCCCACCTACCTCACAGGGTGTCTGTTGTGGGGAGGCGAAAGAAAATTGTAAACCGCTCTGAGACTCCTTCAGGTGTGAAGGATAGGGTATAAATCCAATCTCCTTCTCCTCCTCCTTTGCTGTGTCAGAGCAATCTGTCTGGTCCTGGTCACATCCCGCTTCTAGCTGTAGTGGGGTCAAATCAGGACTGGGTATGGGCTCCCCACGATAGTTTATGGAGATTCTTCACGAGCCCTACCTATGAGTTTTAGTTACTTTTTCCATGGATCCTGGAGTCACAAATTACATGGCTTCTGAAGTGGAATCTAAGAATTGCGGATATTTCATTGTTCTTGGTTATTATTTCTTAAAAGTTTTACAGCCAGTTGAATAAGTAGTTTGTTTCAGCTTTCTCACCTGTTGCTTCATTTCTACTTTGCCCTGCCTCAAACCACACTGCCTTTTTTCAGCACCCATTTTGCAGCATGTTCTGTTTCAGCTTTCTAAAAACATTCTAACTCTTGTGCTATAGTGCTAGATCAATACACAATCCAATGCTATATTGCTGGGTTTCAGATACTTGCAGCTGTCAAGCTACATAGAAACGAGAAAAGTAGCTCATTGGGTGGTGGGTGGTCATTGCATGCACTAGTTTGTGTTTTGCAAATGGGACACAAGTGACTTTGTTTGAAAAGGCAAATAAAACCTGTTAGCGAAAATGGGAGCCAAAATGGTTGAGTTTGAAATGACCCAAAAAAATCTGTTAGTAACCGGCAACCAGCAACTAAAATGGATTACAAAGGCTGTCTGAAAGGGCACTTTGTGTAATCCAGTAGGGATATTCTTTTTAATTATTATTATGAAATTGTTCTCATATACCAGTTATGTAAGAGAAAAAGGAACATGTTGAATCATATCCATTTTAACACCTTTTCTTAAACTCTTGTCTAGTGAATTGTGCAAATTCCAATACTTAACAAAAGAACACTTTTTTTATATAACTTTATCTTGGGACCAGGCTTTCTCTCCCACATATACTTGTGGGTTGTAAGCTTATCCATTAATGTTACATGCCAGATTCCCCTCAACCACTTCATTCTCTCTGGAACAGCCTGCTTTTTCTACCCCTACATAATTATCATTCTTGCTGCAACAATCAGCTTCATAAAGTAAGCTTTTATATTCTTTTTGTATTTTGTTGGAAATGTCACCTAATAAATAAACCATCAAAGGAAACTCAGATACATGTCCTACCATTCTCTCCATTTCTTTATGAATCATGCTCCAAAATTTCCCTGCCAGAACATACTCCCACCACGCATGTACAAATGTCTGATGCCTTTTCCTGAATTTCCCACAGGAAGTGGAGACTCCAGAAACCTCTGCCAGTCTAGTCAGAGTATAATGCCACCAATAATACAACTTGAGACAATTTTCCTTAATGCCTGTATTTAAGAAATGTTATTAATTTATTTCATCAATCTTTTCCTGTTCTTATGAGATGCAAAGCTCAGTGTCAGTTTAGTTGATGTTATTTGTGAGCCTGGCTCTTATCCACCAACTCTATGGATGATGCACGATTTTGCAAGTTTCACATCCCAAGGAGAATTCAGCTGTTCTAGTATCACTCACACCAGGAGGCCTGTCTCATTTCAGTATTGCTGCATTTTTCACATTTCCTTCAGCACTGTATGTGATGCAAGATCTAATTAAAATCTCTGGGAAAGGTATAAAATCTTGATGAAAAACACAAGATTCTTTCCAATGCAGAACTCATACAGAATTAAAGTCCATGGATTGGATACAGAGATGAGCAAGTGGAAACATAACCTAAGCTCCACTTCCACAAGACCTATCCCCTACACCTAACTGGTTTTGTCAGCAGATATTCAATAACGATACCCATTAACAACCATTATAATAGTTCTAAACAAGTGTCAATATTCAGGGACATTTTCACAGAGATAACCAGCAAAAAAATAACAGGCGATTCCTTGCACTATGTTTTGCATAAGTGGGAACATGGCTTGGAATATACCCTATAGCAAACAAAATCTGGTGATAGCTTTTTCTCATCCTTTCTCATGTGCAAGAACCCTAGAGCAAGTGGAAATCTTCTGCTGGATCCAGTCTGAATTACTTAATTTGTGATCTCTTGTGTATCATCATGGATGTAATTGAGAAAGCTTTGCCATCACTCTGACCTGGATCTGTTTGCATTCAGCAACACCATCATAGGCAAGTGCTGAGGAGAGGCCACATAAAGATGTCTAAATAAATAAATAAATAATCAGGTTAACTGCACCTACTCCCAATTTATGGCTCCCTGAGCAGATGAGGTGAGCACTATCCTTCAACACTTGTCAGAGGCTTTGTAGATCTGCTTTATTCACCCGCACTTTTAAATGAGTGTATGTTTACCCCATTATATTGTTGTGCGATGTCTTGGTTATGTATTATAAACTGAGTTGAGCCATGGAAAAGACAGGACATAAACTGGTTAAGCTGAGGCCCATTAGGGCTGTGAATGCCACACATGGCAAGTAGAGGACTTTCTCTGGGTGTGCCAAGGAATGCCATTCTTCTACTGTACAGCAGTGAAAAAAATACTTTCAAAACTTCCCCAAAAAGTGCACCTCAGAAAATAATTTTATTTTCAGTGAAGAATTTCTTTTAGGGCATCTTTTTGGCTACAGCTTTGTACTAATTGATATTCATGACAAAGGCCTTCAAGGACATACCAAAATTCAGAGGAGTGCTTGTGCCTAAGAAAATATTCTCCAGAAATAAAGTGGTAGAGCTGACTGCATTATACTTATATCAGAACACTTGGTGAATTTTTGTCTTCAGAGGCAAAAGTCTTCTGTAAACATACAGGGGCTCAGTAGTTGCTGGAGTTGAACTGCATTCTGCTATCCATGATATAAAAGAAAATCTTATCTGCAAGTTACAGATGTTCTTCAAAAGACTTAATAAAACACAAGAACATCTCTCACGTAAATGAAACAAATGTGTCATTGCAACTCTCGCAGTCTTCCATAATTAAAAGCAAGACCACCAGCTGATTTCTTTTATTTTTGGAAAGCACAACATGATCAGCTCCAGGAATGCAACCTTCTTCAATGATGTCCCCCCCCCCCTCCAGAAAGTAGGAACCCACCTGTTGATCCTTAGGCAAACGGCAGTAGTTGTCCAGTAGTCATCACAAAGTTTAATTAATTCTGCTTTCCTGTGGGCATTCAATATTCATCGCAACAGTCAAAACACGGTCATTAAAATCAGCCAAAACCTAGGAGTGTGCTTAATCTAAAGGAATTGGTGCACCCTATGTATCTTTCTCTTGTGGTCTTTAATGGCTCACAGCTGGCAAGTAGGGACTGTGACATGTCACAGCAGGACCCAAACCAAGGGAAACATTTCTCATAATTTAAGAAACTGACTCCACGTTGACACTGAGCAGTACTAACAATTTAAATTGATGTCATGAAACAACTGGGATTCTTCTTCAGATCTAATGGTTCTGTGAAAAACACTTTCTGGGAAAGGGCAACTGTCCTGTAGGGATAAAGGAAGAGGGAATTTGTTAGTGTCTCTGAAGTAGGCCACCCAAGGTCCATCGTCTACCTCCGTCTTAAAATATTTGCCACTGGAGTAGCCAATAAATAAAACTTTGTCAATGCTAGAACCAGTTTATATTTGTGGCCTGACTGGCTCACAACCATTTATTGTAGTTATAATGCTCTCATATCTGTAGCAGTGTGATGCAGAATCTGTGATTCCAAGTCAATGTTTGTGTGCCATCAGTTTGCTGCTGACTTATGGTGACCCCATGAGATTTTCAAGGCAAGGGATGGGTTGCCATTGCCTGCCTCTGTGCAGTGACCCTGGACCTTCTGGATGGGCAGGGCAGGGCAGTCAATGCTCACATTCAATATACAGCACTTCTTAAGTGGCTGAGATGAGCATTCCCTGTCATTTAATTTCATACCACCAAAATAAGCATTAGAGATTAATTAAAGAAACAGCTGTGTTTTGCTTTCTAATTACAGTAACTTCATACACAGGCCTACTTAGAGTCATCACATGGAACAAAAAAACACCTATGATTTAGAAATCCTGCAAAGTGGAGTTATGGCTCTCCTAGACATAATGAACAAACAGAAAGAATGTTCTGGCCCCTTTTGTATAATATTGTTGTGAAAGGCAGTGGAAAGCAAGAGTTATGCCAGCTAATGCTTGCCTGACTCCTATGTGGAGTACACATTGGACCTTAGTACAGGAAAAGCTATTGATTCTAGTTTAGCCCACAGAGTATACTAGGTTACTAGGCAGTATACTAGGTTAGCCCACAGAGTCCATGATATTCCAGAAATATCAAAGCAACTCTACTTGAGCAGTAATGAATTTCACATTATAAAAACTCCTAATTTTATTTTATAGAACTAATATGTTGTGATTTGTGAACTGGGCCAGTTATACACTCTAAGCCTAACCTACCTCATAGGGTTGTTGTGAGGATAAAATGGAGGAGAGGAGAATGATGTAAGCCTCTTTAGATCACTACTGGAAAAACAAGCAGGGTATAAATGAAGTAAAGCATGGCTGCAATTAGAGTGTTGAACTAGGATCTGGGTGACCTGGGTTCACCCTCTCCCCCATGCCATATAAGCATTCTGAGTGCCCTTGGGCCAGTAAGACACACTTAGCCTAACCTACTTCAGAGGGTTGTTGTGAGAATAAATTGGAGGAAAGGATAACGATGTAAGACACTTTGGGTCCCTATTGGGGAGAAAGATAGGGTGAATGAAGTAAGTAAATGATGATCACTTGAGGATATGTTTTTATCATTACTGAATATACGAAGAGTACAACATCAGGAATAATCGTGTAGTCCAAAAACGCAGTGATGATAAACATGCAAGAAGCAACACAAACTTCTTTCAGGTTTACAAGATATGCATGCCAGAAGTAATTAAAGAAATAGTGTAGGCTTTAGTAACCACATGCCTGAAGATTCATGATCAACAGTAAACAGATTTCATTTATCCCTGTTCTCTGCAGAATATTGTGGTAAACATGAAGCAGGCTAAAATGCCATTTTGAAATTATCCACTGGGGACAATGGTCTTTGTAAGAATTTGTGCAAAATCTGGCCTAGGACTAGAATGGGCACCTAATCTATAATACTTGCGTTAAATGGAACATATTAGTGCTCTTTCTCTGAATAAGAAATTAATTCATGTGTTTTACACAAATCGATCAAAACACAGTCATTTTTTCATGGCTTGCATATATGCATCATGATACATTTTTAGTATATAATTTTCATATACTGTTAGTGACAACTTATGAAACACATGTTGGAACAAATTTCCAAATGTGGAATGTGGAGATACCTTATTCAGCTCCTATTTTACACTGTGCTGCAATAGTCGTGTATATATAATGTATACTGTCTCAATTCAAACATCAAACCAACTCATAGTAAAGAGGGTAAAAGGATTCCCTCCAAATTGTAATCTCCCACCACACAGATGGCAATTTCCCCCCTGTTTCACAGGAATTCATGCTTATTTGCCCCCATTTTGTTAGAATTATCCACTGGATTCTACCCCAGTTAAGTAGGAATTCTCAATATGATTTGGCATGATATGATATGGAATTGATAAGCAAATCTCAATATGATTTGGCAACTGGTCAGCAAAACAGATCAGCAACTGAATCTAATAATGCACAAGCAGAAACATAAATAGACTTCGTGCATTTCCACTTGGGCAAGATCTTAGGCAACACCTAGCGCTTTCCTCCCTATATATTACAAGACCCAGAAATTTTCTCATGCGGAACAAAAAGGGGTGGGGTGATATAGTACATTTGACTTAGTGTTAAGTGGTTACCACATTAGTTTTCTTGCATTTCCACTTGCTCAAGGGCTCTACTGCAAGCAGACATTTTACTGTGGATCCAACCTTGTGAAGTAGGTGATTGGTACTACGACCAGCTGGAAAGCAAAGTACCTCTACACGATACACTACCACTAATATTGGATCTTCCCAAGCCTACACTGCCTGTGCATACCTTTGCTCAGGGATGCTTTATTCAGGTAAGCACTAATTTTAATTGTGCAGTACCTTGTTTCTGAACAGGGCCATCTTAAGCTAGTCTCCAATACTCTTAGATCTCCAGCGCCATGAGACTCACCTCCTAGCCCTAATCTCTCAATTCACAGCATACAATGATTTTCCTGGCATATGGCAATGAGCACTCTCTTGCCTCTCTCTTGTTGGAGCTCTCCAATCAACTGGATTCTGCCTCAGTGGAGCAGCTCATCCACTTATGCTGTGTCAGCTGTACCATGGTTTCACATGACCTTAGTGCTGCTTTCAAGTAATCCACCATAATAGCCTGAGAAATACTTGGGTTTTGTTGTGGTTTTCTTTCTTTCTTTTTTGAAACTGTCTGTTATTTGAGCATGTTAAACATTTAATTTGTGTTGGTTGGAATCATGGTGAGACTATCCTACAAATGAGGCCTTCAGTACCTGATTAATTCCAGAAATTACCAAAATAAATACAGGCTAAGTATTTGCTCATCGAATAAGGATAAGGTAACTTCAAAATCCACAGCCACTGGTTGCCATGCAACCTGCTATAGTATTATGGCAGAAATAAGCTGTGCTTGAATTTTCCATGCCCTCTCGCTCAGCCGTCTTGATGTTGTGATACTCTAATGCTTCTCAGCTAACTTCCATTAAGTAGGGTTTTTTCTGTGGGGTAGAATTCCAAGGTTAAAATGATTAAATAACTTTTATGGTTGATCAAATATAAGCCCTTATTATACACAGTAGGCAAAACCATACATTTTAATTACTTCACTATCAAAGATCTAGGTATTTACATTTCAATTTTTTTCACTTACAATTCTGAATTTAGTTTGACCTTCAGGCAGCTCCACCACCACCCCAATATTCATGCTGTTTCTAAATATTTTTCTATAGACAGCTATCCCCATATACAAAAAGGGCATTCACATATGAGAATATTTAAGTGTCTATTATTCCTACTGTTTTTTCTTAATTAGACATATGATTTTCTTTACTTAAGCAAGTTTATTTCAAGTAATATTTGATAAGTTTAATGATGTGTGTTGGTACTATATTTCCAGATTTGCAATCATGCCCAAAACAAAATGAACTAATCAATAATTGATCATATTTACAGTCTGGTAATACACTGAAAATTAATTCTATATTTAATACCATTATTGAATTTCTTGAAGACATTTTATACATCAAAAGAAATAAGCCACACTCTCAATCTTGGATTTAGAATTACATCTTCAATCTAGCAATTTATTTTTCAGCAACAATAACTGACAGATATTGAGCATTGCCACAAATTTACAAGATCCATCACTTAAAGTTTCTGTTCAGGGTGGGTTTCTTTTTGTTTCTTAAATTATTATGCAGGGAGAAAATTAATACAGGCAAAAATGACTTAATAAAGGTCTTATACATCCATTTATTACAAAAAATGTAATGCAATTTAAAATCTCTCCATTAACCTCTAACACTCATGAAAAAGAAGATTTATTAGGAAAGGATAGAAATACCATTTGGTTAATTTACACTATAAATATTTCAAAATAAAAATATACTACCTTACATTTATTAAAAAGGGGGCAATATGACATATTTGCTTTCACATTATTGATAGGAAAATTTGGTCCATTGATAGTACCTTAAGGGAAGGCAAAATTGTGTATTTAGATTCAAAGAGATTTAATAGCCTGAAATGGCTATATTTTGCAGTAAAGCTATCTTACAGAAATTAGAACAGCAAATTATAATATTATGGATATCTTAGTGCGGCTATTTTATTACTATTTCTGACTCACCACAGATCTAAATATATTTGTACAGTAAAATATGTCTGATTATATTATGCACACACGCATGTACACATGCGTGCACACACAAATCTATGCTATATAAACTCGTAACTTGGTAATATAAACATTAAGGAATTAATAAAAAATAGTCATTTGAGACAGCATTGTTCTACAGAACGCATCAGAATGACAATCTGACATGGGCTCAGAAAGACAAGTAGGCAAAAGCTTTGAAATCCAGATCCAATAGTACCTCAAGGATACAACCCCCCCCCACACACACACACAATGTAATAATGTTCACATGCCCACACGTAGCTAGCTTCTCTTTATGAAGTGACTGCTTCACAGACTCTTTTCAGCTCTATACTCTTTGTGTCTGTTTAATGTGACACCTCTGCAGTGCTGTGTTTTCAGTTCTGATGCTCCAAATAGCTCCTGACGTTGGGTTTTCACATCAGAACTTTTACAAAAAAAAATAAAATAAAATATTGTGTATTTTAATAAAGAGGGAACTCTGAAAACACACACTTCCATTTACTTTGTAAGAGACAAAAGAAATAACATCTAGTGGGAGAATCTTGAGCTATTTTGAAGAAGGGTAAGCAGAGCAGACGGCATGTTATGTGACACATTGTCTTGTGTTTTCAGAGACAGATGGGGGCACTATCCAATATGCTCAAACAACTTCATGTACAAAAACAGGATAATCACAGCTCACTTCATGTGTAGAAGACGGTAGTATAAGCACTGAATGTGGAGTTGAGCCGTTTATAATTAGCAATGCTAAAAATGCAAAGGCTTAGTAGTTACTGTCAGGTGTTTAGATAATGCCATCAAGTGTGGAGACTGGAACCCCCCAAATCATTTTGTAAACTCCGTGTGTCAGTATGAAGACCAAATTTCAATTTCTTAACACACACACTCTTTAGACCTTCTGGTGAAATTATACAATATAAAAGAGAACCCCACATGACACAGGAATAGATATAAGCAGGAAAGTAAAGAAAAAAGTTTAAAGGATCTGTCATCGAAACTTTAAATAGGCCTTTCTCCAGCTGTAGCTAAATTATTGTACTTCTTGATACTGTTTGCTTCTCATAGCAATTGAAAGCATATGTAATTTAACAGCAGGCCTCAATCCTTTAATAAGCTGTCTTTAAAATACCTTACATGGATTACCTATCTGTAAATCTGCTTCCCATGCAGAATGTGACAGCATTATGGAAATTGTGAGTTCAGTAAAGATGGCATGTACCAAAGAGAGCCACATCTGCACACTATAAGATTATACCAACATTGGAAGTAATCTTTAGTCATTTATAATACTGCAGAATGCATAATTAAGATTAAGGGCTCTATTCTGCCCTTACTTACGTCCTACAGCTCTCTCTTTTTAAGTAAATTAAATGAGAAAAAGCTCTACAAGGCTGTCTTGTAAAAATAAGCAAAGTTGGGATGTTCCTCACCTAAATGAGGTACAGATTGAAACAATGGCTGTTTGGCAAAATGGGCACCAAGATGAGGTACAGAGCCTCAGCCTCAATGGAAGCCAATGCTACCATAAGAAACAATAATATCCCCTTGGGAGGGTTGACAGCTTTTCCTTAGTTCTGCCCCTCTCATTTGTAATTCACACAAACACACACAGAGTCACCACTGGCCTTAGCCATGGTTAAAGTACAGGCTAGTTAAGGGATAAGCATAGATGCTACCTGGTGGTCAAATATGGTTTAGAAACTAGGTTCAAAATCTGGTTTTGAACCTTGATTATGATGGAACCCTAGTTAGTGGGCTGGCTTGGGTGGTCATACAAGACGGAGAGAGAGAGAGAGAGAGCCACAGACCCTGCACCCCTCACCATGGCCTCCCTCCTCAAGGCGGACCCGGAAGTGAAGTGGATCAACAATGGAAGCTGAGGAGTTAGTAGCGATTTCCCCCGCTAGTTAGTATTAACCCTGGATCTCATCAGTGCAAGCCAAAGCCTGGATGACAGTTAAGGCCAACAGTGTGTGTGTATGTGCATGTGTGTGTGGGGTCAAACCGAAGAAGAAAGTAGTTCTCTGAAGAACTCTGGAAATAGTTCTTACAACAGCTGTGATTGTGTGTTCAGAATAGCTGGTGAAGTGGTGTCCTGGATTCAAAAGCCTAGAAGTCTTCAGTCCCTTTCCCTAGATCTCTACAGCTTCTTCCCTTATGCCTATAAAAGAGGTTCTGCTCCGTTTGCAAGAAAGGTGGGCAGCCAGTGTTCCCTTTGCAGTGGCACTCCAGTTGTTGAATGTCCTCCTCCACAGTGATTCACCTGGTGTCTAGCTTTCAAATGCTGGCTGAACACTTCTTTCTTAGCCCAGGCATGTGGTTAACTTGGGGGGGGGGTTCTGCTTCTTTTTACTGCTTCTATAACTTGTGCTCTTTAATATGGTTTGCACAATCTTGTAGCCTTCATTGCTTTTGTAAGATTGTATACCTTTTAAACTAAAAGAATCCTATTATTATATTCCTCCTTTTAAGCCACTCTTAAATATTCTGATACTTCTATCGTTGTTTACTGGTTATAGTTTTAGTTTTCTATTTTAGTTTTTAACGTTGTTACCACCTTGAGCATATTTAATGGAGACACAGCAGTTAAATGTAGAAGAGTGCCATATGGCATTTCACCCCTCAGTTACAAAAGATGCTGGTTCATTCTAGTTCCATAGCTACAATTTTGTTGTTATGCTTGCTGTTAATTTTCACACAGAAAACTTCACATTAAAATGCTTTAAGTCTTTATTTTATTACTCTATTAACAGCATTCTTTCCATTTCACAGACAGGAAATTGAAACTCTGTGACAAGTGACTTGCCTAAGGTTATAGCCAAAGTGGTACTTGAAACTAGGTATCTCACATGAGCTCCAAAAACTGGCCATTTTACAATCACGTGAGCAAGAACTGAAACAGCTCCACTATCTCCTTTCTGAGGAAGCAGACCCAGGCAAGATGAACAGCTGCATGGACACAGTGAAATTATCTTTGTGACTGTGATAGCTTCAAGAAGTTGTGTTAAGACTGCAGAACCAACTTGCTTCTGTTAGCATAAACCCCAAGTGACGTGAGATAACAAGGAAGTGAGCAGCCTTTGCACATGCACAGAGGGCAACCATCTTTGTGAAATAATGCAAAGTCACCTTCCAATGGATATAGATTTCTTTGCCTCATTAATAACTGTAGATGGATGTCGTGAAATAGCTGCATATTCAGAGAGAAAATGAAGCTGAATCGGGCAACAAAAATAGCCAGAGGCAGAAGTCAGAATTAGGAAAATGAACAGCCTCAAAATTAGGATGTATACCAGTTCAGGACACAACAACACATTTCCTATTCAATGTTTGGCATTTTCTACTCCAGCATTTTATGCAAGCCAAAAATTACTTTTCTTTGTGAGAAATCTGTATTGATGAGTAAGACATATACACATGGTTAATGTCTGTTACTTTGGAACATGTGGCATTTCTAGGGCTTGGCATTTGAGACAACAGATGGGGTGAAAAGGAATTTGCCTTGAGGGCTGGGGCATTACTTCCATTTCTTTCTTTTTTTTTCAAGCTCAGTGCTGGATTTTTGTTTTGTTTTGTTCAAAGTCATGAATATACTGTCATTTTAAATATTACTGAAATCCATTTTTTATATCTTATTTTTTTAAGTCTAAAATTATTATACTGCCTAAAATGTTGCTGGACATTCAAGCATAGTAGACATTTTATTGTTCAACATAAATTTGGAGAAAATATTTATCAAACATTAAGGCAAAATACTTGATGAGGTTGAGAATACTCAAGGTCTTGTTAAAACATGAATGCCACTATTTTCAAACAAGAAACTTCATTTTAAAATTATGATTCCACTAATTTATGTGAGAAATCTTTCAACAGAAATTTATTTGCCAAAAAAAATGAAGTAGAACTTATTGAATGGGACCAACAATACATTGTCAGAAGATTTAGATGGACTGATTGGTAACAAACTGCAGTTCTGTATGTCTAGCAAGACATCCAACGTGGACTGCTTTGTGGTATCCTACTTTTCTCCTGTGAACCTTCTGCAACTAATCTGGCAGCAAAACAACAGCTGTCGATGCTCCTGCCTAGAACCAGCTCCCTTTCTGTTCCAGTACAACTGTAGCACATGGTCTTTTTCAAAACAAGTTCCCTTGCCCACCCTCCTTAATTTCATGTTGGGCCCAGAGGGAAAAGGAACAAACAAATGGACAGCAGTGGTGAGGATCTGGAGCAGAAGCAACTGCCCACTACTTTCACAAGACATCCAGTTTGGAAGGAAGTCAGCACACACAGCCAGCCTGGCCATTCAGTGTGTGGTTGGAGAGGTGGATGTAGAGCCCCTGCCAGACTCTTGTCTGAGCCCCCCCCCCCCCAAAAAAAAAAAAATAAATAAATTTGGGAACCAGTCCTGAAAAGTGATTCAGAATGTTTGTGTGAAATCAAATTAAAAACATTTACAGAATTAACTCTAAGCCACAATAAACAAAGCAGAAACATTACATAAGCCTAAATGAGAGGGGGGGTTATATCTTACTTTAGGGTATCCAAGCAATGACAACTTTTCTTGGCTAATTTTAGCAGCTGTTATGATATGCAATGCAAGTTTGAGAAACAGCTCTTGGGAACTGTTTGGTTTAATGACCACTAAGGAATTTCCACTAAGATAAGAAACGATTCCTCATTTCAATGTTGTGAAACTGGTATTTTTACACTGAATTCATCCTTGATGGCAATACTGAAAATCCTAGAGCCACAAGGGCCATACACAGTTTACTCTTCTCTAGCACAATCAAATATTTTAATATTATCAGACTTCAGTTTTCAACTCCTGAATTCTAGTTAATCTGTTCTCAACTCCTGTTGGGAGCTGCAGTGGCTCAAATGGTTAAGACGCTGAACTGCAGGCTGCAGAAGGTCAGTAGTTCAGCAGTTCGAGACCCGAGAGTGCCGCATGACGGAGTGAGCTTCCATCTCTGGTTCCAGCTCCTGCCAACCTAGCAGTTTGAAAGCAAGAAATTGCAAGTAAATAAATAGGTACCACTCCAGTGGGAAGGTAACAGCGTTCCGTGCACCTTGGTGTTTAGTCATGCCGGCCACATGACCACGGAAACGTCTTCAGATAGTGCTGGCTCTTCGGCTTTGAAAACGGAGATGAGCACCGCAACCCTAGAGTCGGATTCGACTGGCTTTCGAGCAAGGGAACCTTTACCTTTGCCTTTTTTTACAACTCCTGTTGAATATACAGTATCTCAGAGAAACCACATTCTTTGATGTACCCCGATCTGTTATACTTTTGCCATCTTAAACAAGACACTTCTGGGCTGCACATTATATATATTTTATTCATTTATTTAATTTTTATGCTGCCTTTCCACCCAATCAGGGTTCTCAAGGCAGCAAATATAAAAACATTAAAACATTTGAACAATTTAAAACATTTAAATTATAAACTAATTCAATAAAAGCACAAAAACAAACAACACCAGAGTCGGGAGGAGGGTCAATAGCTGTTACTGGGTATGTGCCAAACAAAACAAAAAAACCTTTCATTCTCTGGCAAAAGACACTGATAGAGGGAGATGGATGAATATCCCTAAGGAGGGAGTTCCAAAATATTGGTGCCATGATGGAAGAAGGCCCTTTCATGGGTTGCCACCTGTCTAGTCTCAGATGGGGTAACAAAAGCAGGGCCTCAGAGGATGGCCAGAATGAGTGGGTAGGTTTAAGAACATAAGAACATAAGAGAAGCCAATGCTGAATCAGGCCAATGGCCCATCTAGTCCAACACTCTGTCACACAGCGGCCAAAATATACCAGGTGCCATCCGGAGGTCCAGCAGTGGGGCCAGGGCACCAGAAGCCCTCCCACTGCTGCCCCCTCCAGCACCAAGAATAGAGTGCATCACCTGCCCCAGACTGAGAGTTCCCATCCATACCCTGTGGCTAATAGCCACTAGTGGACTTCTGCTCCATATGTTTATCTAATTTCCTCTTGAAACTGTCCATGCTTGCAGCTGCCACGACCTCCTGTGGCAGTGAATTCCATATGTTAATCACTCTTTGGGTGAAGAAGTATTTCCTTTTATCTGTTTTAACCCGACTGCTCAGCAATTTCATAGAGTGCCCACGAGTTCTTGTATTGTGAGAAAGGGAGAAAAGTACTTCTTTCTCAACCTGCTCAATCCCATTCATAATCTTATAAACCTCGATCATGTCACCCCTCAGCCGTCGTTTCTCCAAGCTAAAGAGCCCCAAGCATTTTAACCTTTCTTCATAGGGAAGGTGTTCCAACCCTTTTATCATTCTAGTTGCCCTTCTCTGCACTTTTTCCAATGCTATAATATCCTTTTTGAGATGTGGTGACCAGAACTGTACACAGTATTCCAAATGAGGTCGCACCAATGATTTATACAGGGGCATGATGATACTGGCTGATTTGTTATCAATTCCCTTCCTAATAATCCCCAGCATAGTGTTGGCCTTCTTTATTGCAGCTACACATTGTGTAGACATTTTCAGCGAGTTATCCACTACGACTCCAAGATCTCTCTCTTGGTCAGTCTCTGCCAGATCAGACCCCATCAATGTGTATTTATATTTAGGATTTTTGGCTCCAATGTGCATCACTTTGCACTTGGCCACATTGAACCCCATTTGCCACGTTGACGCCCACTCACCCATCCTCAACAGATCCCTTTGGAGTGCCTCACAATCCTCCCTGGTTTTCACCACCCTGAACAACTTCGTGTCATCTGCAAATTTAGCCACATCACTGCTTACTCCCAATTCCAAATCGTTAATAAACAAGTTAAAAAGCATCGGACCGAGTACTGATCCCTGTGGTACCCCACTGCTTACCACCCTCCACTGAGAAAGTTTCCCATTTATACTCACTCTCTGTTTCCTATTTATAAGCCAGTTTTTGATCCACAAGAGGACTTGTCCTTTTATCCCATGACTATTGAGCTTACTTAGGAGCCTTTGATGAGGAACTGTATCAAAAGCTTTCCGGAAGTCAAGGTAAATAATATCTATTGGGTCCCCCTTGTCCACATGTTTGTTCACTCCCTCAAAAAACACTAACAGGTTTGTATGGGAGAAAGTAGTCCTTAAAGAATGGTGGTCCCAGGCTGTACAGGGCTTTAAAGATCAATACTAACACCTTGAATTGAAACCAGAAGCAAATTGGAAGCCAGTGTAGATGGAACAAGAGTATAGTGAAATGGTCCCTATGACCTACGCCCATCAACATTCTGGCTGTTGCATTCTGTACCAACTGTAGGTTCTAGGCAGTCTTCAAGGGCAGCACAACAGAGCACTTTTTTGCTGTGAAATCATTTTCAAGGCAAGAGATGTTTATAGGTGATTTCCCATTGACTGCCTCTGTGTAACAACCCAGGTATTCCTTGGTGGTCTCCCACCCAAATGCTGTACAGAGCCGACCCTGCTTACCTTCCACACTCTGGAAACAACCCTTGAGGTCAGACCAGAAAAAACGCAGAACAGTGTCTCCCAGTACCAATCCTGAAAGGCAATCTAGAAGGATACAATGATTGATGGTAGTGAAAACCACCTAGAGGTCCAGGACAATTAACAGGGTTGCACTCCCCCTGTCCATCTCCCAATGCATGTCATCTACCAGGTGACCAAGGCTGGTTCAGTCCCATAACCAGGCCTGATATTAGATTGGAATGGATCCAAACATCTGCTTCATTCAGGAATCTCTGAAGCTGGCCAGCCACCATTTGTTCTACCTTGCTCAAGAATGGTACATCTGAGCCTGGATTGTAATTATTCAACTCTCCTGGGTCCACAGCAGGTTTCTTTAGGAGTGGATGTACCACTGCCAGCTTCAGGGTAGGACTGACCACCCTGTCAGGCAAGGAGAGATTTACTGTCTCCTGGTCCAAGTCCACCCTCCCCAGCAGATTTAAGCAGCCAAGAAGGGCAAGGGCCATACAAGCAGGTGGTAGGTCTCAAGCTTCCAAGAATCCTGTCCACATCCTCATTAAAGCAATAAATAAATAAATGCTGCACAATGTAGCCCAGAGGCACTACCTTACTCACATGTAGCCCCAATAGCAGGGCACCCCACTTCTGACCCGAACCAGAGACCCACAAACTCAGACCAAGGAAGGCACTTTTAGCCTGGGCCACAGAGCTAGCCATAGCTTTGCAAAAGGGTTTCCATTTCAGGTTGCACAAGGTAGTCCTCAAAGCAATCTCCAGTCTTTCCCCTCCACCCAGCAAGGGATGTATATGAAACAATGCCAAGTTCCACCAGGTACAGCATCTGAATTTCTAAAGCTATTCAGTGACCAACTGGCTAATAGTCCTTTATGTCTCCAGACCTGCAAGTAGTCCCTTTTGTGTGATTCCTATACCTATGTAGAATTCCTTTGACTCCACACTTGTCCTTCCTGTTCCATCCCTCAGGATACTGAGATAAACCAATCAAACATTCAAATTATTAATCATCCTTCCTGACGCTAATCAGGGCCCCATTTCCCACCTTTTGTGTAAACCTGGAAACCTATTCAACATGCCTTTGCAGAACCATCAATGGTCATCAAACTCATTCAGCCAGCTCCAGTAGAGCCATCCAGCACCTGGCTAATCTCATAAAAGCTATTGTGAATCCAGATTCTGCCCCTTTGGGACTTCATTGGTCACACCTAGGTTTTGTTCCTCCTGGTGTCACACCTTCTGGGACCCCTACTGGTCCAGGAAATCTTTTGTCTTCACCTGAGACAAGCCTCTCAAGGCCTCCCATTGGTCTTCCCATGTCTATATCCACCAAAGCACATGGCCTCAACTGTGTGTCTGCCCGGATGCCAACTAGCAGTTCACCCTCAAACTTTGGGCCATAATCTCTTCTCCATGGACCTCTGCACATCCGGACAGGAAGTACAACCCCCCTAACTGACTGCTATTCTCTATCATCACCTCTGTTTTCTTAGCTCTGCATTGTGTATTCTTTTCTGGAATGCTTAGTGTGCTTCTAATTAGGGAAATTATTCAATAAAATTATTCAATTTACTCTTCAGATCTGGAGTCTTCCTACTGTATTGAACCTTGGTATAAACAGGTGTGCAATCCCTGGTCTCCCCTGCTGCATAGCTAATTTTCCCCAACAATGAGGCAGGCCACTGGCGATAACAACAAGATGAAAGTGTATGCCTCAGAAGCTACTTGACAAATCAGCAGAAGGCTTGGAAGACCATCCAATCCTGATTGCTGTTACATGTAGGAAGTCCTCCGACTAATGGACTGTCTGAAAATCTACTGGATCCATCAGACTACCAGGATGGATCATTTTAATTAGTAGTCCGCCTCTACAGAGTCTTAGTACCTCGTAAGTCTAAACCCCAGGAAGCAGTGATCTGTCAATGACATAGGGAATCTATCTTTAAAATCCGCCTCACTTCCTGATGACTGGCAGGCAGCTTATTTCACTGCCCAGCTAACAAAGGACACCAGGGAGATCCAGGAAGTATTACCGGCACAGTGTAGTCTGTTCTAGTTGATCACAGAATGTCAGCTGAAGCAAAATGTTGAGTCAAATTTGAAGGGCTTAGTCAGGAAAACCTCAGGAATTTCAAGATGAATTCCAAGAGAATTATTGAGGCAGACTCAGCATGGGTTCTGTAAGGGAAGATCTTGTCTCACTAACCTGTTAGTGTTTTTGAGGGAGTGAACAAACATGTGGACAAGGGGGACCCAATAGATATTATTTACCTTGACTTCCGGAAAGCTTTTGATACAGTTCCTCATCAAAGGCTCCTAAGTAAGCTCAATAGTCATGGGATAAAAGGACAAGTCCTCTTGTGGATCAAAAACTGGCTTATAAATAGGAAACAGAGAGTGAGTATAAATGGGAAACTTTCTCAGTGGAGGGTGGTAAGCAGTGGGGTACCACAGGGATCAGTACTCGGTCCGATGCTTTTTAACTTGTTTATTAACGATTTGGAATTGGGAGTAAGCAGTGATGTGGCTAAATTTGCAGATGACACGAAGTTGTTCAGGGTGGTGAAAACCAGGGAGGATTGTGAGGCACTCCAAAGGGATCTGTTGAGGATGGGTGAGTGGGCGTCAACGTGGCAAATGGGGTTCAATGTGGCCAAGTGCAAAGTGATGCACATTGGAGCCAAAAATCCTAAATATAAATACACGTTGATGGGGTCTGATCTGGCAGAGACTGACCAAGAGAGAGATCTTGGAGTCGTAGTGGATAACTCGCTGAAAATGTCTACACAATGTGTAGCTGCAATAAAGAAGGCCAACGCTATGCTGGGGATTATTAGGAAGGGAATTGATAACAAATCAGCCAGTATCATCATGCCCCTGTATAAATCATTGGTGCGACCTCATTTGGAATACTGTGTACAGTTCTGGTCACCACATCTCAAAAAGGATATTATAGCATTGGAAAAAGTGCAGAGAAGGGCAACTAGAATGATAAAAGGGTTGGAACACCTTCCCTATGAAGAAAGGTTAAAATGCTTGGGGCTCTTTAGCTTGGAGAAACGACGGCTGAGGGGTGACATGATCGAGGTTTATAAGATTATGAATGGGATTGAGCAGGTTGAGAAAGAAGTACTTTTCTCCCTTTCTCACAATACAAGAACTCGTGGGCACTCTATGAAATTGCTGAGCAGTCGGGTTAGAACAGATAAAAGGAAATACTTCTTCACCCAAAGAGTGATTAACATATGGAATTCACTGCCACAGGAGGTCGTGGCAGCTGCAAGCATGGACAGTTTCAAGAGGAAATTAGATAAACATATGGAGCAGAAGTCCACCAGTGGCTATTAGCCACAGGGTATAGAATGAGAACTCTCAGTCTGGGGCAGGTGATGCACTCTATTCTTGGTGCTGGAGGGGCAGCAGTGGGAGGGCTTCTGGTGCCCTGGCCCCACTGCTGGACCTCCTGATGGCACCTGGTATATTTTGGCCGCTGTGTGACAGAGTGTTGGACTAGATGGGCCATTGGCCTGATTCAACATTGGCTTCTCTTATGTTCTTATGTTCTTATAATTAGGAAATTATTCAATAAAATTATTCAATTTACTCTTCAGATCTGGAGTCTTCCTACTGTATTGAACCTTGGTATAAACAGGTGTGCAATCCCTGGTCTCCCCTGCTGCATAGCTAATTTCCCCCAACAATGAGGCAGGCCATTGGCGATAACAACAAGATGAAAGGTATCTCAAACTACTTGACAAATCAGCAAACTGGGACCATCCAATCCTGTTGCTGTTAATGTAGAACCCCCTAATGCTGTCTGAAAATCTACTGGATCCATCAGACTACCAGGGTGGATCATTTTAATTAGTAGTCCGCCCCTACAGAGTCTTAGTACCCCGTAAGTCTAAACCCCAGGAAGCAGTGATCTGTCAATGACAAGGGAACTATCTTCAATCCCCTCACTTTCAGATCACCTTTTTCCTGCCCAGAACAAAACACCAGATCGGAAGTATTACCTGCACAGTGTATTTGTTCTAGTTATCACAGAATGTCAGCTGAAGCAAAATGTTGAGTCAAATTTGAAGGGCTTGTCAGGAAAACCTCAGGAATTTCAAGAGAATTCCAAGAGAATTATTGAGACAAACTCAGCATGAGTTCTGTAAGGGAAGATCTTGTCTCACTAACCTGTTAGTGAGACAAACATGTGGACAAGGGGGATCCAATAGATGTTGTTTACCTTGACTTCCAGAAAGCTTTTGATAAAGTTCCTCATCAAAGGCTCCTAAGTAAGCTCAATAGTCATGGGATAAAAGGACAAGTCCTCTTGTGGATCAAAAACTGGCTTATAAATAGGAAACAGAGAGTGAGTATAAATGGGAAACTTTCTCAATAGAGAGTGGTAAGCAGTGGGGTACCACAGGGATCAGTACTCGGTCCGATGCTTTTTAACTTGTTTATTAACGATTTGGAATTGGAAGTAAGCAGTGAAGTGGCTAAATTTGCAGATGACACGAAGTTGTTCAGGGTGGTGAAAACCAGGGAGGATTGTGAGGCACTCCAAAGGGATCTGTCTAGGATGGGTGAGTGGGCATCAATGTGGCAAATGGGGTTAAATGTGGCCAAGTGCAAAGTGATGTACATTGGAGCCAAAAATCCTAAATATAAATACACGTTGATGGGGTCTGAACTGGCAGAGACTGACCAAGAGAGAGATCTTGGAGTCGTAGTAGATAACTCAATGAAAATGTCTAGACAGTGTGTAACTGCAATAAAGAAGGCCAACGCTATGCTGGGGATTATTAGGAAGGGAATTGAAAACAAATCAGCCAGTATCATAATGCCCCTGTATAAATCATTGGTGCAATCTCATTTGGAATACTGCGTACAGTTCTGGTTGCCACACCTCAAAAAGGATATTATAGCATTGGAAAAAGTGCAGAGAAGGGCAACTAGAATGATAAAAGGGTTGGAACGCTTTCCCTATGAAGAAAGTTTAAAACGCTTGGGGTTCTTTAGCTTGGAGAAACGATAGCTGAGGGGTGACATGATCGAGGTTTATAAGATCATGCATGGGATAGAGCAGGTTGAGAAAGAAGTACTTTTCTCCCTTTTTCACAATACAAGAACTCATGGGCACTCCATGAAATTGCTGAGCAGTCAGATTAGAACAGATAAAAGGAAGTATTTCTTCACCCAAAGAGTGAAGATTCACTGCCACAGGAGGTGGTGGCAGCTACAAGCCTGGACAGTTTCAAGAGGGAATTAGATAAACATATGGAGCAGAAGTCCATCAGTGGCTATTAGCCACAAGGTATAGATAGGAACTCTCAGTCTGGCGCAGGTGATGCACTCTATTCTTGGTGCTGGGGGGGCAGCAGTGGGAGAGCTTCTAGTGTCCTGGCCTCACTGCTGGACCTCCTGATGGCACCTGGTATTTTTGGCCACTGTGTGACAGAGTGTTGGACTAGATGGGCCATTGGCCTGATCCAACATTGGCTTCTCTTATATTCTTATGTCCTTATGAGAAGAAAGAGTTTTGGTAAGTCTAATAAAAATTCCTCAATACTACTTGTCCTTAAGGGACCCACAAAAAATGTTAATATAGGGTGTTTGTCAAGCTGTGGTGTTTACCTCTTGTGGAAAGTGGCAGGTCCTGTTGGTAGTCCAAGGTAAGAAACATTCTGTGAAATGGAAAAAATTGTTGTGAACAGCATTTCCACAACATTTTTCCCAAAGTAAAATTTCAAGGAGATCTTGGAGGCTTCTGCTCAGGAGAAACATTAATGGGATTTTGTTGGAAGCCAAAAAGGATAAAATACATGAAATTTCTCACGGGATCTACATATCTTTAAATGGAAATTTAGTGATTCGTCATTACCAACATCTAGTAGCAGTATGTGACTTCTGTGTTTACAAAAACTCTGAGCAGAGAACCAGAGATTATGTTAGGGGAAACCTATTGCCCATACACAGGTAAGGAGCTTTTCTCACACTTCTTTTTATATAACTTCATTTGAGATGTTAATGACTGTTAGGATTTATCTATCAGATGAGATGCCAATGACACTTCCATTACCAGCTGGCATATGTATGATATTAAGACAATTAGCCTTAATATAGAATGAGCAGTGCACTTGCTTTGGCTCTCATGTGTTCCAGAAGACCCATTCCTTTCCTGGATTTGCCCATCATCTCTTTGTCTCCTAAATGGCTGGCATGTCAAATGTATCTAGCTGAATTCCTCCCATCCTTTACAAATATTGTTTCAGGACACTTTCATTGCCTGGGAAGAGGGGGAAAAAGGATTCCCACCATTGTGCTGTGGTTCATGTTTTGAACTTCAATAATGCTTTTATTTTTAATTATTTATTTTATTATGAGCCTCTTCAGAGTCTGCCCAGTGATGTCTAACAAGCACTATACCGTATATACATTTTAGAAGAAGTAAATAAAATCCTATTTATAACCCCATACCATTAATAAGGCTCAAACACTTTGGCTTTAGCTTTACAGAACCAATAGCTTTTTTTTTGTTGGTGCCATATGTCAGGAATGAATATATGGAAATAAATGAACAGGTTGATAATGGCTTTGCTGTAAGCAGTTGCACTAAGCTTCAAGGACCATGGCACTGCATTCTGCATTCTCCTTCACTTTACAACCACTGTAAATCAGTCCAGTGCAATACCACCAACTGTATCCTATTTCACAGAGATATAGCCAAACCTTTTCAAATAAATCTTTAAAGGGGGGGGACCCTATTACAATGTGGGGGGAATACATGTTGTCATCTCTCCACTACCTGTTCCAGGCCAGGAGCTGTATTAGTTTTGAAAAGCCAAAAAAAGAGATGAATGCTGCAGCACATTCAAGTTGAATGCAGCCCAACAACCATGTATGGTGACCCACCAGGGGCTCAATGAACCTCCTGTATTTACTGCCTGCAGGAGATTGCAAAAAGAAAAAACACTGTTAAACAAACACCAAGCAGACTATAATACATGGCTGGGGAATCAAGTTTAGCTTGGTGAGTTCAGACATAGTATAGGGCTTTGGTAATATCTTAGAAAAATTTTTTACATGGAAATATTGTATAAGCAACCATGTTCACTATAAGACATGAAACATGGTATAAGTTCTCTTGCTCTGTGCAAACAGATACTGGGCAGTAACAAGGCATATTAACTTATATGGTAAATGGAAAGCTGATTGTAAAGACCCAACCAAACAGGAACGATATGTGACAGTGTCTTTTTTTCACATGAGCTATGGCTACTTTTTGATGTCTGAGGAACAGGCATAACAGGAAACAAATACCTCCTAGTTCTTCCCATGAATAAAAATCCAGAAATGGAGGAAATAGCAATTAAACCTGGCAATTTCCACCAAGTTTTTTGGGAGAGGGCTGAGCTCCTGAACCCCTGGCAACATTTTCATCAATAATTTGCACCAAAACACTTTTCAGATGATCTAGGTCATGAGGTCAATATATATAAAGTAAAAGTTTTGTTGCTCCTTCACTCAACCAGGTATGGCTCTCTCCAACAAATGATACAATACACATTTTGGCTCCTACTTTTTTCTTTTAAATTGAAGAGTAAAATAATCTCCATTGTTCCATCTCCAGTGTCAGTTCCCAAGACAATCTATAGGAAGGCTGAAGATTTGCCTTCATTCCCTGACCTTGCCACCTCACATAAACTTGTCTTTGACAGGAGTTAGTAATGACAGTGTGTATTGGATCTACAGGAATATGGCAAGCATTTCCATTGCACAAATTATTTTTATCTTCTTCCTCTCACCAAAGAATACTACTATGAGATACAACAATCTGTCGATCTCCTGTGTCAGCTCATGGGATTCTGCAAGACTACTAAAGACCAGAAAGAGCTGGATCTGGAAAAGACAAAGCAAAGGGTAGAAAACAAGATATTGAAATATTTGAGAGTCTGGACTACTGCAAAAGCTCTGTCATTGTATCTGATTTCCTTTGGTATCATCTTTAATATCTCTACAGTATTTCCCTTCAGCTGATCACCTATCGTCTCATTCTTTTATCTAGAATCAGACTATCCCTGCTGGATCCCATAATGCCTTAGATTTAATTTTACAGGGAACTCAGGAGATACATAAGCAGCAAGAGATGTATATAATTTCAAAAATGCAGTGCTTAGGTGAAAATAAGTGTTGAATGTTAAAGGTGATGACTGGATATAGGAAGTAGGTTGCAAATAAGAATAGGCATGCATGCACACAGACACACAAACAGGTTTACTTAAAGGAATGAGGGAAGAAGATTCCATTGAGCTCTATGCAAATCCACTTCTGCATGTAGTGCTGTGTCCCTGTATGTGCAGATGTGCATGCAGTGTGCCCCACATTACTATAAATTAACTGGGAAGATAATTCTAAGTGAATTAGCCAATGCATGGTAACAATGGGAGCAAATTATTATTCTTACAGTGAAGATAAAGTTTGTTCCACAACTCTAAAAATAAATGGATGTTTAATTTGGTAGCCCACAAGTAGAAATATATTTTAATATGAATACCATATAATGTTTTGTGTTTAGGAGAAATTACACAATGTATAAAATTAATGCATTTTGTTTTTGTTATGACTCAAGGTTTCCGCTCTCTAAATTGTAGAATATTTTAATAGCCGCAACATGGACTCACTTCCCCAGCAAACAGTATGTTGAATACATGCTGCTCCTAACTTGGGCAGCAATACTATTTAGTTGTGTTCTTTTAACTAGGTTAGCTTTCAGCTTTCCAAAAGTAGAATACAAAGGCAAAAATCTACTTCTTATGCTCAGTTTTTAAGTCACAACTTAGGTTTGGCTAGGCTAACATTAACAATGATCAGGGCTCTTTTTGTAGTAGGGACTCCTTTGCATATTAGGCGACACACCCCTAATGTAGCCAATCCTCCAAGAGCTTACAGTAGCCCCTGTAAGAAGACCTCTGTAAGCTCTTGGAGGATTGGCTACATTAGGGATGTGTCACCTAATATGCAAAGGAGTTCCTGCTACAAAAAGAGCCCTGATAATGATAGAACAAAGTTTGAGCCCAGAGGCACCTTTAAGACCAACAATGTTTAATTCTGAGTATAAGCTTTTATGTGCATGCACAAAAATTGTGTTAGTTTTTAAAAAATCAAATATCTTTGTTGTGTGCATCAGATGCAGATCACTTGTGATAAAATCATATCCATTTGGGCAGGCACTAAGATGTAAATTTAGTCTTCAAGTATTTGAAGGGCTATGTAAAAGATGGAGTAGATCTATTCTTCCTTGCTTCGGATTACAAGACTAGATCTAATGGGTGGAAATTACGAGGGAGTCGTTACCGGCTAGATATCAGGAGAAACTTACAAACTGTAAGAGTGGTTGAGCAGTGGAACAGTCTGCCTTGGGAGGTGGTGGATGCTCCTTCCCTGGACGTTTTCAAGTGGAGGCTGGATGACCATCTTTTGGGTATGTTGTAGGTATGTAGGGCTATCTTTTGGCTATGCTCCTGCAGAGTTGGACTAGATGACTTGCAATGTCCCTTCCAACTCTAACATTCTATGATCCTATGCTGCAACTCAACTTTTGTTAGTTTACTAATTTTGCTAATTCAGTCTGCAAAAACTCAAAATAGTGGGTTATATGGGGTATTTGGAGAAACAGAATGGAGTATGACTGAGATACAGAATGGTCACATAGGGGCAGTTGTGGGTAATATCAGCATGGAACTGCTACCAAGACACAGTTCATATTGAAGAGTGGATGCCTACATTCAAGATTTTGATTGATCAGAACCTAACATTTTACTACTTGTAGAAGAAAAAAAATGGGAATGCATAAACTGTTCACCCCCCTTTTGAACAGTATCAGCAGTTGCTTTCAGTGGACACAGTGAAAGAACAGAAAAAATATCCTCCAAGGTCCCACAAGAATAAGTAAAAGAAATAAATGAGAGCCAGTTTGGTATAGTGGTTAAGTGCGCAGACTCTAATCTGGGAGATTCTGGTTTGATTCCCCACTCCTCCACTTGCTGATGTGACTTTGGGTCAGTCACACGTTCTGGCAGACCTGTTCTTGAAAAAGAGCAGTTTCTGTCAAGAGCTCTCTCAGCCCCACCTACTTCACAGGGTGTCTGTTGTGGGGAGGGGAAGGGAAAGGAGTTTGTAAGCCGCTCTCCCTTGGGTAGTGAAGGGCGGGGGTATAAATCCAATCTCTTCTCTTCTCCATAATTTCGCAATGCAAATTAAATAACACGTTCTGATTTCAAAATAACGATAATTTAAAATCAGGGTACCAAAAAAGGGTTGAAAATGCAAACTCCTGAACAACCTTCTTGGATACACTGTAGTTCTTTTCATGCATGTGTGAAAGTTAACGGCTTGGATCCAGCAATGTGCAAGTTTGTTCAATATCTTGTGCAACACCTAGTGTTTTTCTCCTTATATATCATGCCAAGAAACTGGTGGCACAATATCTTGCACAAGTGGAAATGCAAGTGGGGATAACAATAGGTTTGATTTAGAGCAAGCGGCTACTGTGGTCTCCCCCCCCTTTTATTTTTTTACTCTTCAGCTTGTGCAAGAGTTTTACTGCAAGCTGAAATTCTGTGCTGGATCTAACGCCATTGGTTCTCAGTAGCATCAATAATGATCATGGGATCACTCATCTGGACATACTTATTAATTAATAAATTATTAATGTCCCTAAATGCTTTTCTCTTTCAAGCCACAGGTCTTTCCATCCTGTAGGAGCAAATTGCAAAAATATTTTATAACTATAAAAACTATATTAAAATTTTAGCAGAGGAGGAAGTTGTGAAGTTCCTGCTAGCTTGTCAGCATCAGCTGAGGAAGATCTGTTTGTTTCTCTTCTACCCACAAAAGTTCCCTAAGGTCTATGTGTGGCCAGAGGTATGAGCCCTTGCATATGAACCAAAGGGCAACAGCCAAAGGGCTCTTGGCCTTCGGGTCTTAGCCTCAGGGCTGTAGACTAGAAATGGCAGCAGAACTGCTCTGCATTTAGAAACATTTTATCTCCCCCTTCTCTTGTTTTTTCTTATATTTTTGTATTGTAAGCCATACTGTGTCCTCAGTGGGAAGAAAAACAAGGGTATGAATGGATGGATAAATGGACGAAATGTGGGCCTAATCTTTCTGAAGAACATTCCTAACAAAATGCACAGGTAATACTGGCCATTAACATTGGAAATAAGCCACTGCATACTCTGAAATTTCACTTCACAGAAGGTAAAAGTTCCCTTGCTCAAAAGCCAGTCAAATCCAACTCTAGGGTTGCGGTGCTCATCTCCGTTTCAAAGCCGAAGAGCCAGTGCTGTCTGAAGACGTTTCCGTGGTCATGTGGCCGGCATGACTAAACACCAAGGCACATGGAACGCTGTTACCTTCCCACCGAAGTGGTACCTATTTATCTACTTGCAATTTCTTGCTTTCGAACTGCTAGGTTGGCAGGAGCTGGAACTAGAGACGGGAGCTCACTCCCTCATGCAGCACCCGGGTCTCGAACTGCTGAACTACTGACCTTCTGCAGCCTGCAGTTCAGCGTCTTAACCACTTGAGCCACCACAGAAGGAGGCAATCTCAAATAGGGTTGTCAACCTACAGGTGGGGACTGGAGATCTCCTGGAATTACAGCTTATCTCCAGAATACATACACTGCTTATAATTTATTTATTTAAAACCTATATCCCACTTCTCCTGGAGAAAATGGCTGCTTTGGAAGATGGTCTATATGGCATTATACCCCGGAAAGGTCCATCACTCCCTTAGGGTTGCCAACCTCTAAGTCATGGCTGCAGGTCTCCTGCTTTTACAAGTGATCTCCAGACAAAAGAGATAATTTCACCTGGAGAAAATGGCTGCTTTGGTGGGTGGACTGTATGGCATTCTCCAGGGCCAGCAGCAGGGCTGTGGGAAAACACCACCCTGTGTACCACAGCCCCACCGTCTGTTTCCCTGCCAACCACCTCCCCAGCCCACCTGCACTCGTTGGCCCCGACAACTTACAGGGGCAGTGGGAGACACTGACAGCTGGGAGAAGGCAGTGGGGGTCAGCGAAGGCGACACAGCTGGCAGGAGCGGAGGATGTACAGCTAGCGGCAGGGCTGGGTGCAGAGTTTGCCTGGCAGAGGCAGATGACAAGGGAGAGGGGATTGGCCAACACTGAGGCTCCCAAGATCAGGAAGTGGAAAGAGGATGGGTAGACCCATAGGATACAGAGAGACAGGCTGTGACACTGGAAGCAGCAGCACCCAACCCTCTGCCAGCCAGGATGCTGAGAAGGATGGAGAACACCTGGCATGGGAGGGGACAGGAGGTAGGAAGGCAGCACTCTCTATCACCTGAGAGGTGGCCTCGGCCAGTGGGAAAGGCCTGAAGGTGATAGGCAGGGACCCACTCCATTGAGGCGGGTGAGTCAGGCTCACAAGAAGAAGGGGGGGATAAAAGGAGGTTCTAGTGAAGAAGCCAGGGATTGAAAAATGCTGAATGCCCACGCAGTGGCAGAAGGTGTTCTGGCAAGAAGGAGGAGGAGCCGGGTGGATCAATCCTCTTCCCTCCCATTCTGAGGCCTCTGAGGGGCACAACCCACCATCAGGAGTGTAACGGCAGAAGGCAGCCTTCCCCTGGGGGGCAGATGGGGCATGACAAGAAATATAACATATTGAAGTCTCTCCCCTTCCCAAACCCTGCTCTCATCAGGCTCCATGCCCAAATTCTCCAGCTATTTCCCAACTCAGAGTTGGCAACCCTACCTTCCACCCCACTCACCTAGCCTCTACCCTCAGATCTCCAGGTGTTTTGAACCTTAGTTGGCAACCCTGGTCTCAGAACTATGTCCTGCATCAGTGAAGCTCTATAACAATAAAGCTGCTAAAAGTCTGATGAACTAGAATTAAATGCAGAAACACTGTCAGGACATGTCATCCTTATCAATTAGATTCAGATGAGACAGAAAATAGAAGAACTAGACAGGGCTGTCAAACATACAGGCGGGGGCCAGAAATGGCCCATCCAGAGCTCTTATCCAGCCTGTGAGCAAGAGCAGCAAAAAGACCCATGTCAGATCAGCTGGCTGGAGGGTCTGTTTTCCCCATTCCTCTCTCTCTGTCAGTTTGGCCAGACTGCGCATATGCAGCTGCTGCCCCCTTTCTTCCTCCTGTCAGAGGCAGGGAGTCAGTGCCTCCCTGTCAGTGCATGCGTGCACTGGGCCTCCCCCTTTGCTTCAGCAGCAGAAGCCCAGAAGCTGCCTCTGCCACCATCACCACCACCTTCTTCTCCTCTGCCCACCTCTCTCACTCTTTCTTCACCACAATTCCAGAGAAGCAGCCCACTGGGAGGGGGGAAGGAAGAAAAAGGGAGGGAGAAAGTAATTGGGTGTGTGAAGGTGGAGGTGGGAGAAGCTGCTGATGGAAAAGAGCATTGGGGGAAGTGTAGGAATGGAAGTGTACCTGGGGGAACAAGAAGGGGCAGGAGACAGGGGCATGGAAGGGAAGGGTTGAAGTGGGTGCAGAAGGGTACGTTTGTAAATGCACTTGGAAAACCATGAGAGGGGAGGGAAAATATAGCTGTGGGGGAGAAAAAGTGCTGAGTGTTTGTGTTTGGTGGGTGGTAGCATGCAAGATCAGGGGGGTAGCTGGAAGCTAAGATAAAATAGGATTCTTGAATTGGTTTAATGACATTTTGTTGCATAATTTTTGTTTTCTAGGCATCTGCACCTTGCTTTTCTCCCCAAATGGGGACCCAAAGCAATTTACAAGTATCGTTCTCCCCATCTCTGTTTTGTTCTCACAACAACTGTGCAGGGTATGTGAGGCTGAGAGAATAACTGGCCCAAAGTCAGCCAGCAACTTCCATATCAGAGTGGGGATTATGAACCTGGGTCTCCCAGTTGTTAGTTCCCATGCTTGAATCTCAGCACCATGGAGTGTATGTGCGTCTTTGTGGAAGGTCACATCTCTAAGTGGAACTGAAGTGTAAGGAAAGGAGTGGTCAGCGGGAACAGGCTTGAGAATTGGACAAGAGCAGATTGGTGTGGATGAATTACACAGAGGTGCTGAGAGAAAGGGCTGATTTAGGAGTTCTGGTCATTGACAGGTGGCTGGTGAATCTGTGGAGGGTTCATGATTTTTGTGGTTGATTGTGCAAGTGTTGAGGGCAGGGGCTGCAGTTCCTTGGGGAGTTTACTCCAGATTTTGATGCAATGATTCAGAGTAAGAGTTGTCAGCTATCAAAGACTGTTAAATAAAGGAAATACTCTAAGAGTGTTTAAAGCATGTTTGTATTTTGAGTAAAAATAATATTGTTAATTGGGTTTGCCTGTATCCTTTATAAATGCTGGTCCCTGGCATTATGGCACACACGGCCCAGCCTGACAAAATGACATTTATGTCTGATCCGGCCCTTGGAACAAATCAGTTTGACTCCTCTGAACTAGGGTGAGTCTTGGAGGTGGCAGATTTGGAGAACCCAGGGTGGCAGTTTTGGAGGACACACCACCCTTGGAAAGGAACCAGCTCCCTCTCACCTATCCTGGTATTTTCTAGAAGCTACCTGGGTCTCAGGAAAAAGGTGGGTATAAATACTTTTAATAAAAAAATACCAGGTACAGAGTGACCCCAGGATTTGCCATCTCTCTTTAATTACAAATAATTAAACAAATAATAACTAATTAAAACAAATTCCAACAGATTTCTCTTTCTCTCTTGATTTTTCTTCCACTGCATAGACTTTGTAAGTCCAAATACATCAGCAGCATTGTATTTGGGTCTCTACGTTATCCCCAGCTATCTTTGAACATGTTGCAAAGTTTATCTTTCCTATCTTTTCTTGTCTCTAGTTCATCCTTCTTCCAGTATCTTGCAGCGTTATCGACACTGTGCCTTTGTGTTTATAACCTTAATTGTCAAATAGGTTTTAAGGACCTTGAGTGAATTAGGTGGAACAATATTAAGGAATTACAAAAATGCCACGCAGAGCTAAGCTGGCATGCTGTTTGGATCAGTGACTCTGGCAAATGTCTGCTATTCCAAAACAGCAGCATAAACCTCTGGTACTTGGAACCTGCAGTACCTCAGTGGCTATGGCTTTGCACATGGGTGTTGCTATGGGCACCAGAGCAGAGAAGCCAACCACAAAAGAAGGTTGCCAGTGGGAAACAAAAGAGGGGGGAAACCCAAAGGATACAAATGGATAGCTGCCAATTAAAATTACAGTGCTGAAATTTTGCTATTTATCAATGACAGACTCCAGCGTACTGCAGCTTAACAGACAAGAAAATGTCCTTTGGGGCTCAAATGTAACCTAGAGATCTCTGACTTTTTAGCATGCCGAGTCCAGATGGTACTTTTTTGCTTCATGTTGTGATCAAGAGGCAGAAAGGGCATTTCTAAAACAGTGGCAGTGAAAAGCAAGCACAGATCAAAGAATACGAGGGTCTTCTAGGACTGTCCTAGAATGAATTTTATCATTGTCACCGGTAATCCTCTCCAAAAGGTATATAGGGTGAAAAGAATAATGTTTTCAAAATCAGCACACTCAAGTGCAGTTAGGGATTACCTGCACAACTGTTTAGGATCTATGTCCTAACAGGGAATGAAAAAAACTGCTTTTAAAGGTCCATATGTAACTTACAAAATGCAAATAAATACGTAGTAAAAATAATAGTCTCAATTGTGACTCCATACCCCTCTGCTGTCCAACATGCTGAATTAACTTCATGCTGCTTTTTATATATTACAGTTCTGTGATTTCTTTTCTTGTATTTAAATAAGGAAAACATATAAAGCATTTATAGCTATTACTAACAGATCATCTATTTTTTTCAGTGTTGCAGATAATTGTAGCTGCTCCCATGACAAACCTGAAAGAAACTGACATAGGGATACCAAGTCGAACAAAAACAAGGCATCCTCTGATGAAACATGGAAAATATACACACTAGAGAGCAAAACGGGGAAAAAATATTCTAAGGGCCTGTGCGTAAGATAAGGCTGCCTTGGGGGGCAGCTTGAACTTGCGGTCTTGGCCATTTATGCAGGATTTTACAGAGCCATCTATTACAGTATTCAACAAAAAGGAATACTTCAAAAAGCTTCTATTTTAAAGCTGGAAGTATAATAATTTTGTAAGTCAAAATTTGGAAGTGTTCCCAGTTTTTGGCAGTAAAATGATAATACTGGGCATATCATTTTAAAGTGGAATCTCAAGGAAGTTAATTCAGACGACAAGGTCATTTTTAGACATTTTCCCTCCTTATGTTTTGGACCGAAAATAATTCCCAAATCCTATTATTTGAAGCAGGGGTACTTACCATGTCAATCCATGCCTCCCCTGATACACATGCTACCTCTGAGATAGAGTTCTTTTTTTTTTAATCATTCTGAGATATATACATACATACATACACACACACACACACGCACACACACGAAAAAAGTTTATACCAAGTATTTGAATTCTGCCATTAAGTATTACCCATGAACCCATTATTTAAACTATACCACTTACTTGTACAACTTGCACAATGACAACTATGAAAAAATTGTTCTTAATAGAGTAAAACTGGATTTCTATGGCCATCAGACACCATTGACATCCCTAGCTGACATCCACTAGTTGAACAGAGATTAATCTGGATGCTGGCCTGGAGCTCTGGCCCTTGAGCCACTGTATTTCCACATAAGCACATGAAGATGTCTTATCCATCAGCTACTTTGGTCCATCAAGGTCAGTATTTTTGACTCAGACTGGCAGAGGCTCTCTGAGGTCTCGAACAGAGGTCTTTTCACATCACCTGTGACCTGATCCTTTTAACCGGAGAGGCATACCAAGCAGATGCTCCACCACTGAGCTATGACCTCGCCTTGAAGTCAACATGCAGTGGGACCAACATCCTGGCTCTTTGCTTCTCTCTATCATCTTGTCATCGGGATTGGTCACTGTTCTTTCTTGTTCTAAATAATTCCCCTTATTGTTAGCAGTTTATTCCCCCTGCACCTGCTCTGGACTGTTCACACCCCTGGTTCCATGCTCTGCCTCATTATGTTCTTGCTTTATTCCTTTCTAGATGTTACAGTCATATAGGCCAGGCATCTACCAACCATATTGTACCAATAAGAATGGCTGCCATGTATGTTATATGTATAGTGGCAAAACAAGTATTTACCATATTAATACAGATCTGGTACATGTGGAATGACAGCTGGATTTTTCAGGATTTGCACGCATGTTAAATAAGTAAGTTGCTCTTGTTCACACAACATAGTGACTGCGCATATCAGTAGGATCACAGGTAGGGTGTGGGCTCCCAATTCATGTAGCTGGTACGCTCCTGATATGCAAGTCCTTCCCCAGTTCCTCAGACTTGTACATTTTGCTACTCGTTTTTTCTCCACTCCACTTTTCTGCAGTTGACCAAAGGGTGTCATTCTAACTACCATTTTCCCCTTCAGCCAGATGCTTCCACCTAACCAGCTTGCTGAAAAAGTGAAAGACAAAGGTTAGTACTATGTTCCTTCTCCAAACTCCAGAGCACTACAGAAGACAGGAGGGCCTGGCATAATGTGGTCCATGGGGTTGTGAAGAGTCGGACTTGACTGTGCGACTGAACAACAACAAAAATGTTCACTAGACCAGGGGTCCCTAATCTTTGTAAACCTGTGGACACCTTTGGAATTCTGACACAGCATGGTGAGTGCAACCACAAAATGGCTGCTGCAGGAGGTGGGGCCAACCATGAAAATGTCAGGGAACAACATTTCAAGTGGAAGTTCTTTTTAACTTGCCTTTTGAAGCGAACATATTGTTTAAAAATATTTTCTTGTTTATACAGAGCTTACCTCCAGTCACGCAGTGGAACTCCTTGTGGTGTAGTGGAAGCAGCTGCCAAAGCAAATTTTTAAAAATCTACACAGCCAATCAGGTCTCCAGTGGCCACTGAGAAACCTTTCAGGCAAAAGCTCCACTTTTTAAAAAATGCTTGGTGGGAGCCAGGAAAGGTATTGGTGGGCACCATGTTGGGGACCCCCTGCACCAGGCAATGGCTTCTCCCCTATCCTGCCCTATAGTCCACTTCTAAGACTTACAGCATGTTCAGGAACAGCCCCCATTGTAATGTAAGGACCTGCAGTCTAAAAAGGAAGCCAGGGAAATTCTGTTCTGATAGCTTTGGCATATCCACAACCACCTTTGAATCTTTGCCCTTCATGTTGCTTTAATAAGTGTACATGTTAAAACTGAATGGGTTCTACACATTTTTATCTACAGAACTGTTGCCACAGACTAGCAGCTTCACCAAACTTATGCCTATTTTAGACTCATATTTTTTTTTCCTTCTTACCACAAAAGTTACCATTAACTATTGTAATCAATACTTTGAGGCACAAACAGAAAGGCTTGGTTTTTAGGTTCCCTCTCCCCTCCCCATCCAACTCTCACCCTTTTCTTTAGCACAAAACCTTTGTATTCTGCTGTTATCTCTCATAAACTCTCCAGTTTACTCTACATAAGTTCAACACCGTGATACATTTAATGATAAAGGCTCATGATGCATGTATCTCAGACAGGATCTAAGCTTTTCCAGCATGTGTAATTAGTATACATTTGTTTGCCAAGCACAGTGTTGATTCCTTTCTTATAGATGCAGTATGGAGGAGCATGTAATGAGAAAACCAAATAGGCTGTATTTCCCAGAGAGGTATTCTAACACCCTGTGGTCCGTGGGGTTGTTGACTGTGTTTAAAGAAGAAATATAGGAAAGAAGATCTCAATTATAATGACTTCAAGATATGAATAAGAAGTCAAAATTATTGTATATAAAATACAGTTCAATCTGTTACTAACCTGAAAAATTACTTAAATGCAATCTACATGCCTGCCTGATGGCAAGGAAGGAAGGAAGGAAGGAAGGAAGGAAGGAAGGAAGGAAGGAAGGAAGGAAGGAAGGAAGGAAGGAAGGAAGGAAGGAAGGAAGGAAGGAAGGAAGGAAGGAAGGAAGGAAGGAAGGAATTACAGTTATATTACCAAATATAATAGCAGTTCGAAAGCAAGAAATTGCAAGTAGATAAATAGGTACCACTTTGGTGGGAAGGTAACAGCATTCTGTGCACCTTGGTGCTTAGTCATGCCGCCCACATGACTACGGAAATGTCTTCGGACAGCGCTGGCTCTTCGGCTTTGAAACGGAGATGAGCACCGCAACCCTAGAGTCGGATTCGACTGGCTTTCAAGCAAGGGAACCTTTACCTTTACCTTTACCTTTACCAAATACAGACAAATCCATTTTAGCCACAGATGTCAAGATATTACTCCCCTGTTGATAAAGGGTCTAGCAAAACTAAAAATTGGTGCAATACTCTCCAAATAAACAATGTTTATACAGTTTTTTAATAGATAAGTTTCACAAGAAGGATTCAAACAATCATAACAGAACAATAGGATGTAATATCCTATGGGATGAGTCATACCCAAGCAAAGAATAATTAACAAACATGCATCAAAACTCTCAATGACTCCTCTACTTTCAAATCATGCTGGCCACTATAACTCCACATATATGTAATTCTCAGCTCAGATTTCATTTACTGTTTCCAAAATCTCAGGATCTATAAAGTCAGAATAGAGGATGCAGTTTGATTTATCTATTTAAATAAAGGTGGGGTATCATAGTAAAAACCCAACAACAATCTTCACAATTTGTATGTCTGAATTAACTGCATCTGGAAGGCAATTATCTGACAATATCCTTTTAGTTTCTCACACACACACACACACACACACACACACACACACACACACGCCTTTATGATGTGAAATAAAACTGGAGAGATTACACAGAGAGACAGTATACACATATAGCAATAGTCCTAAAACAATTCAAAAGTTTTTCAGTAATCAGCACATACTTCCTATTAAAGACTAAACCTGTGAATTACTATGCAATCTATGGATGCAAAATTTCTGCAATATATTAAATGTGTAGCTCAATCCCATGTATGTTTAGTTAGAGGCAAATTCCATTCTGTCCAATTGAGTTTAGGGGTGCATAGGACTGCAGCCTTTCTGATATGAAACAGCAACATATGCAAAATATTCAGCATATTTCACATGACACTTCAGAAAAGCAGGAAAAGCAGGGAAATTCATTTTGATATCTGACTGACAACCAAACAGAAAGACTTTAGTCTTCTCTGAAAGATTTATGAGGCTTCTCACCATAAAGGAGCCTGGATTACTGTACTGCTTACTTTATAAAATGAAATTCTGCCATTATAGGCAAGAGTTCATGTCTGTAATTATTTCAATGCACTTCTCAGTCAATGTGTCTTAGGCAGCTGAACCAAACCCTCTCTTACATATGCAGACCATTTCATAAGAAGTATAAGAGCTTGAACAACTTTGTGTGACCTTGCATTGAATAACACTGGAAAATTGATTTGGCTCTAGTAATAAAAGACCGTCTGCATTATCTGCATTCTAATTATAATTAATATAACCAGGATAACTGCTGTATTATTTACGATTAGAGCTATGGTGAGCTCAGTGTAATAATAATCTGCTACATAATTTTTTATTGATCTGATGGCTTTATTGCAGAAAAACAAAATGCTACACCGCAGTACGACTAAAATTGCCTCTCTTGACATGCATGTTTAGAATAACATTTCATTTAACATTCCTTTTATCTCATCATATTCCCAGAGATTAAAAAATATAAATATATATTCTAATTTGTGTTCCTTTCCCAACAATTTCCCTATTTAAAAGCAAGAGAAAGTGAGTTGATTCACGCACACGATTTTCCCATTGTTCATTTCCTGAATATAAGTCATTCCTTAGTGCCAGTAGTTGCAGCAGATTTCATTACCAACATTGCACTATGCCCTGGGAATATACAGTGCTCCATTTTAATGGGCTGTCATCCTACTCAAAACAAAAGGACCCTTTGAAAAGTAGTTCAGATGTGTCAGAGGGGTCAGAATTTCTCTAAAGAATCTGCAGCATCACTCAGATGACAAAATACATGAACTTAAACTTCCAAACACTTGGGGTACAGATAAAGCTGTGACCCATGTCTCTAGTTTAGATGTGTTAAATCTGAGCAGACAGGCTACTGAAATTTTTAGAGGGAAAATTTAAAGCTGTGTTATAGTTTTCCACTATCCTGCTGGTCAGTTTCAAATACTTCCTGAGGAACGTATGAGGGGCAAATAGCTAATGCAGCCTGACTAGATGGGTTAGCTGTCTACCACCCCACGATCCAAATCATTAGCTTTAAAACCACAACTGGCACCACAGAAAGTATTTTCAATTTCCAAGCTGGGAGAGCTGCATGGTGCCACACAGGCTACATATATAATGCAGTTCCATCTTTCTTTTGCCCTAAAAGGCCAGTTGCTAAGTTTCCAACAGAACACTCATATTGTCATTCTGAGTATGCACACTGGAAAGTGTTGCAGGGGCTACCTGGGCTGCATGAGTAGGTGTCACTGAAAGGTCACTCATGTGTACTTATCCCATTTTGATTCAGGGAATCTACCAAAGTGTTTTCTTTGCCTGCCAAATGGGTGGTTACTGAAGTGACGTTGTACTTAATAGTAGTGATGGTGAGTCTATCAAAGAAGAGATCTGACTATCATGGAGGGAATAAACAACTATTTTAGACAGTACTTCACAGGCCTGGTGAACCTCAACCAGGTAAATCAGATTATGGCTATAAAGCTGCCGTGAGTCCTGATAACTGCTGGATCTTCCTAGCTGTCTGCAGACAATGTTGCAGGAAAAAGTGACCAGACAAATAATGATGGTGATGGTGACCAGACAAACAATGATGAGGAAAGTCCTCCCAGACACAGAATTTAGGCTTATCCCTATAAACTGTATAGCTCTTACAGGGTGAGGGTGGACACATCAGTCCAGGTTACATAGAGCATGCAGAGTTGCTCTCATGAGATGGAGAAAGACAGACAAGATCTCCAATTGTTTATGCAGGGAGAAATGGATTATCTCTTGATGTTGAAGATGCACTCCCATTACTATCTTGAACTTAATGAACACTCCCTGGGGCAGTGGAAAAGCCAAAGGGAAACACTGTCTACTGTTAGTGGGCATGTCCAAAAGCAAAACATAAAAATTTGTGATGTTCTGGGCAAAATGAAATGTGAAAGTAGGAGCCTTTCAGGATTGAATTGAACTCCTAATGTACAAGAAGTACTGAAGTATCTTGAGTAGAAACCTAGACCCCTTTCCCGAAGGTGGTACCACTTTATTGCCTCTTTCTCGAGAAAGATGGGGGGATGGGGGGAGACAGAATGAACCTTATGGCATGCCCCAGCCTGATTATTTGTTTGTTTTTACTTTTAGGCTGCCCTTCCCCTGAAAAACAGGGCTCATGGTGGCATACAACAGTGATAAAATTATAACCTTACAGAAGATTTCAAAATTAAATTAATACACTAAATATTATTTACAGCAGACTAAGCCAATCTGATGGTGATAATTACTGGAATATCATCGCCTTGTAAATGAGGTGGGTGGAGAAGAAAGAGAAGGAAGAGTGCCAGACTAGATGGAAGACCGTCACTGTCCTCAACTGAATGTCTGGTGGAACATCTCTGCCTTATATGCCTGTGGAACGGCAACAAGCATAACAGGGCATGGATGTTATTTGGCAGAAAGTTCTACCAGGTAGAGGCCAGGACAAGAGAAAGCCCTGGCCCTAGTTGAGGATAGCTGGATGTCTCTTGGGCCTGGGACCACCAGGAAGGTCTTATTTACAGAGTGTAAAGCTCTTCTGGGGTGTACCAGGAGAAGTGGGCCCAAAGGTACATGGGTCCCAGGCCATTAAGGGCCTTAAAGGTTAACACCAGAACCTTGAATGTGATCTGGTACTCCACTGGAAGCCAGTGCAGCTCGCGCAGCACAGGTTGAATATGTGCCATACCAGGGGTACCAATAAGGACTTGTGTAGCCATACTCTGGATCAGCTGGAGTTCTCAAGGCAGCCCTACATAGAGCATGATACCGTAGTCTAGCCTGGAGGTAACCATTGCCTGGACTACTGTGGCTAGGTCAGGGTGAGACAGGTAAGGGGCCAGTTGCCTGATTTGGCCCAGCTGGAAAAATGCCAGTCTGGCAACATTTGTGATCTGGGCCTCCATTGAGAAGAAGGTGTCCAGAATCACATCCAGGCTCTTTACAGTTGATGCCAGTAATTAGAGCACACCATCAAGAGCCAGGAGTTGACCTCCAAAACCCCTGTTCCCCCCACCCAGCCATAAAACCTCCATCTTATCAGGATGCAGTCTCAACCGACCCTGCTTTAACCATCTCACCATGGCTTCCAAATCCTCAGCCAAATTCACAGGAGTGGTATCTGGCCAGCCACCCATCAACAGGTATAGCTGGGTGTCATCAGCATACTGGTGACATCCCAGCCTGAAACTCTGCACCAGTTCTTCTGAGTTCCTTATAAAGCACATTAAAGCCATTTCATGTAGGCAAAGAAAAACATATTAGAATGTTTTAGGAATCAGAAAACTAATTTTGCTTTAGTAGCTATTCACACAGACAGCATCTATATTCTAGTTAGTATGGGGAGGAATCAATGTTACTTCCCAAAAGTGATGTCATTGTGTTAGCAACAATCTACAAATTCCACCAAATATCTATGACAAAAGCATAGAGATTGAGGAAATACTTAGAGCATTGCAGACACAGCAATTGGAATTGCTGCCATTGCATCCATGACGTCATTCCTGCTGCTCAGTGGGTGAGAATAGGCAAGAGCAGGCAGGGAGATGAGGATGCCAGAGCAAGCAACTTGAGAAGCCTATGCACAACATACCCTATTTATCCTTACAACAACCTTGCAAAGTAGGTTACGCCTAAGGAGTTCTGTGCTATGAGCATATTATTTCCTTTTTAAAAAAGCAAATAGCTTGTTGTGCTTAACAAACTACAGATCTCTCCGCAAACAGACAGACATAGGGCTCAGTACAAAATCCCGCCAAAATGGTTTTCACCATAAAGACAAAATTTGAACTACAAGACTCTCATCCTTATCCCATTATCCCATTCCTTAGGAAAGAAATAAAGCAGGACTGTAAGCCAGACCTGTGACCCAAGATCCATGAAAGCAAGCTTGTAACTACATTGCAAAACATCTGTCTGAAAAGGTATAACTTTCAAGTTTTGACCCATCTGAGAGAGAAACATGTTTTTTCTCTAATACATCCTCTAATGCATTCTCTAACAAATCCTAAGGCAGGGTGTCAAACATATGGCCCACAGGCTGTCTCCACATCCTGCAGGGTTCCTATCCAGCCCACGAGCATCTGGCTCTCTACTGCTCCCTGCATTGCAGCTCCTTTTGCCCAGTCTCTTCTATTTCCTGCTTCTCAGAGGAGAGAAAGAAAGCTAAGCCTCCCTTCCCTCAATGAGGGCTTCCATGGCACTTTTAAGATCAATGATGTTTTATTCCAGGTATAAGCTTTTGTGTGCCTGCACACTTCTTCAGAAAGAGGGGGGAAAGAGAGCATGCCACAGAGAGAGAGGGGGCGGGGGTCCCATGGCATTTGGAAAGATCCCCCTTTCCAGTTCTAACAGATGGGGGGACCCTAACAGCACAGCTTGTATTTTTTATTAGTGAAAGGGAGCAGGAGTCCAGTAGCACCTAAAAGACTAACAAAAATTTGTGGCAGGGCATGAGCTTTTATGAGTCACTGCTCACTTCTTCAGCTACAGCTAGAATGTGAGTTCATTTGCCTTATATCTTGGAGAGTGAAGTGATTTCAGACGCCAAATGACAATAGCAGGCATGGAATAGCAGAAAAGAAACCTAAGTCTCAATTCAGTCCAGGAGGATGCATTGTCTTGAGCTTCATTATCAGTTGCATTTCAGCAGTCTCTCTTTCTAATCTCCCTTTGAAATTCCTTTGTAAGAGAACTGTTACTCTTAGGTCAGCAACTGAATGTCCTGGAAAGTTAAAATGTTCTCCCACTGGTTTTTGAATGTTGTGGTTTCTAATAGCAGTAGAAAGACAAAGGTCCAGTAGCATCTTTAAGTCTAACAAAATTTGTGGTAGGGTATATCCTTCTGTGAGTCACTGCTTACTTCAGATTTATTTCTATCTTTGCATCCTTCTGGACTGAATCCTTCTGTACCAAATTGAGACCTAGGTTTCCTGTCTCATTACCAATGTTTATATCTCCATGCCTACTACCCCTCTGTATATCACACCTAATCTAATCACATCTGCTATTGCCATTCGGCATCTGAAATCACTTATTTATTATTATTATTTATTACTTTCAATTTATATCCCACCTAGCCAGATATAAAGTTTATATCTCTAGTGCCTCATGTTACATTTTATGGCACACACGGCCTGGCCTGAGAGAGTGACATTTATGTCAGATCCGGCCCTCGTAACAAATGAGTTTGACGTCTCTGTCCTAAGGGAACTGGGCTACTACTCCCTGTCTTGCTGCACTGTACTGGGGTTTTAATTCCCTGACAGAACTGCTAGATGTTTGTCTTGATCCAGCTTCTTAAGTTGCATGTGCTTAACTGTGGTGGGATGCCAAGCAGGATGTACCTCTGGATACAGATGCTGCTCGCTCATACTTCATCAGTTCCAATATGGATGCAGATCCTCCATCAATTTGTTTGCTGCATCTGGTCAATCATGTGTGACTTGATGTGACTAGATCCCTGTTCTCCAGTCCCTTGTGAACACTTTTGTACCCTTTTGCAAAGGTGTTCATGAAAAAAACCCAAAGTGCTTCTTTGCAGGGGAATTTATAGGCACATAAACAAATTCCTCTGTCCTGTACATAAATAACAGTGTACAGAATGGATTTCACTAAACCTCACCCCCCTTAATTTTGGTGTCAAGTAAGGCAAAAGGTGAAATCTATGTTCTAGAAAGTTTTCTCTTTTTGAATGACTGAAATGCCTTTAAAGACAAGGTGGGCATGTTGAAGACATATACAGCTCTTAAATTCAAGATATTTTTCTGCACCTAGAATGATAACCTGATCTTTATGAGGAGAGCATGCAGGGCTCTCATTGCTTTTCAGCTGTTGCATACCTTCTGTTGTCCTTTTGACCTGACTTCTGGCTGACCTTTTCATCACTCCTTCAAACCACTGTGCCACATATACAGACAGATTTGGTTTAAAAAAGTGGCTTACTGCACTACCTTGCATGAGGGAGAAAAAAGATCAGAAGGGGATGGGACAGAAACTGCACCAAAACCTCAGAAGAAAACTGAAAACTGAAAGTTTCATTGAGAGTCCTCTCTAACCAGACAGCAAAAATTAAGATATGTGTTTTAACATAGCGTATTATGTTTCAGCTTTCAGTTTTCTCTCAAGTATTGGATATATTTGCAATTTTCTTCTATAAAATTAAGGCATTGATAACTTTTAAGTTCTGTAAATATGTCAAATATTTGCAATTTTATACAATAAATAAGTTATAAATGATGCATTTTATGTTGTTAAAGCAGTAATATTAATACAGGTTTGATAGGATAGTAAGTATTGCATATATTTCAATTTTTCTTAAAATTTCAGGGGGTTTTTGGAAGGGCAGAAAAAATAGCTTTTCCGTGGCCTCAAATTTCCTGGAAATTTTCCACCTCTAAACATCACTCATGGTACCAAACATATTTCACACCCCAAACAATCAAAGATACACAATAATTAAAACAATTACATCTTTGGCTGATCAGGCAGTTGTTATCCCCTTCCTCGAATGCAATGACCTGGCATCAGTGATCCATGCAATGGTCACCTCGAGGCTGGATTACTGCAATGCTCTCTACATGAGGCTGCCCTTGGGGCAACTCCAGAAGCTGCAGCTGGTGCAGAATGCAGCGGCCAGGTTGTTGATGGGACTTCCCATGTGGGAGCACATCCAACCTGTGCTAAAGCAGCTGCACTGGCTGCCGATAGCGTTCCGGATTCGCTTCAAGATGCTGGTTTTGACCTTTAAAGCCCTAAATGGTCTGGGGCCTGTCTACCTGAGGGACCGCCTTTCCCTGCATGTTCCCCCGAGAGCACTGCATTCTGGGACTCAAAACTGTCTAGTCCCCCCTGGCCTACGAGATGTCAGGCTAGCGACAACAAGAACCAGGGCATTCTCTTTAGCTGCACCGAAGCTATGGAATGAGCTCCCGGCTGAGATCCGAGCACTACGGAATTTACAACAATTCCGTAGAGCAGTAAAGACCGAGCTCTTCCGTCAAGCATTTTAATATGCTGCCATATCGGCAGTTCTGCAACAGCATTAGCACAACCATTCGATATGCTTACTATACTGGCACCAGCATTTACACAGCACTTACACAGCACTTTAAACGGAATGCTGCCATATCTCACTATATTCTATTGTATTTTAATGTAAGTTAGTACTGACTGTATTTTATTATTGTATTGTTTTTAGATGGTGTGACATTGTGTTAACTTGTATACTGTACACTGTTTTAACTGTTGTAAGCCGCCCTGAGCCACCTCGGAGGGAGGGCGGGATAAAAGCTTAACAAATAAATAAAACAAAACATGGTATTAGCAACATCAGTCACTAAGCTAAGAAAATAAGGTGATTTCTTTGCAAAAAGACAATTTTAGAAGAAGGTCATAGTGGATTCTGATCTGCTGGGGTTTGGAGAATAGATGCTCTTGAGTAGAGAGAGGTGAGGCAAGTGCAAAAAGAATGAAATTAATCTTGTGACAGGATGATGCACATTTCATTCTACGCGAAAGCAACATTTAAAATGAAAAGCTTAGAGCCCCTCTCTGAACAACCATGAAATTGTTTTAGCAGGTGACAAAAGAAACAGAGATGGGAAGTTGATCTAGTGATACATTATTTGAACCACTTGTGTATCCCTCTGGCTGACTTTGCCCCAATAGAAGGAATGTAAACTCTAGAGTTAAAAGTTTAATACACTGAGGCTTATATAGAAGGTATTATTTTCTTACTGACAGGGTCCAGTGCTATTTTTACACTGCTTGATAGAGAGGCTATGCTAGGCCTCAGGGAAGAAAGAGATTTTTTTTTAAGAGGGTTTGCCTAACAGCAGCATCTTCTCCCCTCCTGCTACTATCCACCTTCCCGGGTACATTAAAAAGTGTTTTACTCCCTGTTTTCTTCAAAAATATATACACATCATTAGCTATCTCCTTCCTAATCCCTCTCACAACCTCTGGTTTGTTTTCCTGGAAAGCCTTACTCTAGCATCAGCTGCTATGTTTGCTAGTCTCCCTTCCTCTCTATTCCGGCGACCAGCCTTCCTGCCTTCTCAATCACACGTGTTGTTTCTCATTTAAATGAACAGTTGGATTCTTTTATTTCTTACAAGTGCTGGATTCGCCTTATCGCCCTCATTCCTTTGGGGGTTGCCAATTGGTTTTATCCACGGATGTATCATTTCTCATGCTTCCTTTTTTTTCTTACAAAGAGAAAGAACCACTTCGTCAACAAGCCTCTCCGGAGTGGAAGATTAAAAACCTAGACATCACCTACCTTGCAGCGCTACTCCCAACTGGGTTGTGTAAAACTCAATTAAACTTGTCCCCATTGAATTCTGCATTACAGTACATTAAACAGAAAATTCTTCAAGCGTGATGACAAAGCTTGAAACCTTGCCTCAAAGCTGTTCCTTGTGGCTTTCTTTAACATTTTAGACTTTATGGCACAAGCCTCCCGTTGACACAACTTTAGTCCAGCTATGAAAAATCACAGAGCCTCACAGGGATTAAAAGAAAAAAGGCGGGGGGAGGACAGGAAAGAAATCGGTGAAAGCTGGTCTTGGCACTTCTCTTAGTGTATCTATTGAAACTATATTGCCAGCAGACTAGACCTGAGATGTATTATAGAGAAGTGCAATCTAACAATTTCAAATGTAACAGTATGCTCATTCTGTTCAAGTGCTTTCATGCATTTTCATTTTTTTCCAGGGGAATACAGTGATTCACAATATCTCCTATTAGCACATTATGTATGTTGCCTGAGGATTTCATCAGCCTAGGAGCTGAAAGAGGCAGCAACCTTTCTTTCTGCACCCCAGTCTTCACTGTGAGAAATCTGAATATCAACAGCCTATAATGAAGAATTGGATTTTGAACCCTCAGTCAGAAGAAGCAGGCAAGTTTAGCATGAAAGCAGCATCTGGATTCCAAGTTTGCAGCTGGTATGAATCACACACATGGTCATTTTCTGCTCATCTGCATTTAAAAAAAAAATAAAACAAGAAGCCAATTTCAGTGGTGCTATACTACTATATTGTTATAAGCCCCTTTTAGAAAGTGACATTGTAAAAATTTTCCTGAATCCACAATCAGATTGTTAGAAGAGGGTAGTAATTCAAGTCAAGCGATGTACAGTGCACAGTTCATGGACAACAGTTGCATTTTTACACCAAGTCCATGTTCATACGCCAACTGGAGTATTCGCATGGTAGGAAAGCAATATGACCTCTGCTTTCTACAACACAAATGATTTGATGTCAGGTACTTGGATGTATGTGCCAGGATATAGTGGCTATTTTTGAGGCAGAAAAATCACTCAAATATGTCCACTATGCAACTATGTATACATGAGGAACACATTACCTACACGGTGGAGGCGTAGTGACAGATGAACTCGTACAATACACCAACTAACAACTTGAATGAGTTAATTTGGACATTTATATTGACTATAAGTATATATATATATAGTATATATATATATAATTATAGTCAAATACATGTCCAAATTAACTATTCTGACTATAACATGTATTTTGACTGTAAGTATATATATAATTCTCCCTCATGGATCACTGCCTTGACGTAGCGAGTGATGCGCAGACTGCGTTAAGCAACTTGCAGCCACCTTCAGCCACCAGGATTGTGCAGCAGCTCCAGCACTTCAGCAGAGTAGCTTCTATATAGCACCACACTGAGACAGTACTGTGGAAAACTATATACAGATTTATTTACAGGATTCACCAACAAACTGCTCCGCCAGACACATACACAGAGAGAAGAAGAACTGTACAGTGCAGGTCATTTATATTTATACAATGAGCAACCAATCAGCATCATGCTGAGTCATGATACACTGACCTCATACCTGAGCTGGTCTGAACAGGTCAGAACTTGTTCCTCGCAGCTTGTCAGCTGTCACATAGATCATTCTGATCTGACTGCTGGATATTAACTACCAACAGCGAGGGGGCTCGCGTGGTTCGATGAGGCTGTGGGCTATGCCGTGGAGGGCCACCCAGGACGGACAGGCCACAGCAGAGAACTCAGACCAAGCGTGATCCCCTGGAGAAGGAAATGGCAACCCACTCCAGTATCTTTGCCAAGAAAACCCCATGGACAGTAACAAAAGGCTACAAGATATGACGCCAGAAGATGACGCCTCAGGTCGGAAGGTGTCCAATATGCTACTGGGGAAGAGCAGAGGGCAAGTACAAGTAACCCCAGAAAGAATGAAGCGACTGGGCCAAAGCCTAAAGGATGCTCAGTTGTGGATGTGTCTGATGGTGAAAGGAAAGTCCGATGCTGCAAAGAACAATACTGCATAGGAATCTGGAATGTAAGATCTATGACTCAAGGTAAGCTTGATGTGGTAAAAAATGAGATGACAAGACTGAACATTGACATCTTGGGAATCTGTGAATTAAAGTGGACAGGAATGGGTGAATTTAACTCAGAAGACCATTATATCTACTGCTGTGGCCAAGAATTCTGTAGAAAAAAAGGTGTGGCCTTTATAGTCAACAAGAGAGTGTGAAAGGCAGTAATGGGATACCATCTCAAAAACGACAGAAATTGGTCCGAATCCAAGGCAAACCACTGAACATCACAGTAATTCAAGTCTATGCTCCAACCACTGATGCAGAAGAGGCTGAAGTGGACCGGTTCTATGAAGACCTACAACACCTCCTGGAACAAATGTTGCCCTGCAAGGCTTTTTAGCCTCTTTCTGGACTGCAATAAAATAATAAACTGTGCCAGTGCGTGTGTAAGGAACTGAACCACATGGTAACCTTCCCAGATGCCAGCAGAGACTGCACCCAGGCAAGAGACGTTTCTCCTGACCAGCCCAGCAGCTCCAGTGCCCAACAGAGGTTACCAGCCTGTTTCTCATGAAGGAAATATGAAGCAGAACCAGTATACACCAAAGCACAGTAACATGTCTTGATAAAATACCAGAAATAGGAACTTCAAAAACGCCATTGAGAGTTCTTTCTACAGCAGGCAGCCTCTTTCCCTCCCCCACCTTCACCTGCAAGACCTCACGTAGCCTGGCAGGGTCTATTCATCGTTGCCTAGTTACTGATTGAGAGCCATCAACAGCCGGGCTAAGGCCATCAAGAACACAATAGAATTGGCCGGATGACTCATCCTGGCTATCACCTGGTGTCAGACATGAGTAAGTTTCTAGCTCTCAGTATTGACCATCCCTCAGGCACACCTCCACACACCTCCCCTACATCTTCCAACCAATAGGGTGCTTTCAGGGACGGACTACCAGGAGGCGGGAATCAGGGAGGTAACCAGCCCCCACCTTCCTGCTTATAAGGGGATGCCAGACCACAGGCCCTCTCTCTGCTCTTCGACCCCTATCGAACCTTTGACCCTCTTATGTCCAGCTTGCTATCCCCAACCCTTGCCTCCATCTTTAAACTCTAGGTGTGCAGCCTGAGTTCCCATGTGCTACCTGCTGGCCAGGCCATATGGTTCCTCATTTTTCTTAGTTTCCTTCCCCTCCATTTTTCCTGAGGAACACTCTGCACAAAGGGACCAGTAAGTATTGCCCACCAACAAGTTACCTGCTAATGCAAATGTGCTTTGCCTCTCTCTCTGTATTTCTTAGGCTTTGAATAATTGTGTGTGAGCTTGTGTAATTGTTTGCGTGTGCAGAACTTCAGTAAAAGACTTTATTTTCAACCATAAAAAGTCTCCTGGTCTGTTACCAACACCTCCCGGCGGGGCTGACCTCTGTATACACAGGTGTTTCGCTCTCGCAGCCGATTGCTTATTAATAATCAATCAAATTCCCCTCGTTATTATTCATAATAACGCGCAATCAGGCTAACACTAACACCAAAAGAGGATGTCCTCCTCATCATAGAGGACTGGAATGCTAAAGTAGAAAGTCAAAAGGTAACCTGAATAACAGACAAGTTTGGCCTTGGAGAACAAAATGAAGCAGGGCAAACAGGGTTTTGTCAAGAGAACACGCTGGTCACAGTGAACACCCTCTTCCAACAACCTAAGAGGCGACTCTACACATGGACATCACCAGATGGGCAACATCGAAATCAGATTAATTATATAATTTGCAGTCAAAGATGGAGAAGCTCTATCCAGTCAGTAAAAACAAGACCTGGAGCTGACTGTGGCTCAGATCATGAGCTACTCATTGCAAAATTCAGACTTAAACTGAAGAAAGTTGGGAAAACCACTAGGCCATTCAGATTTGACCTAGATCAGATCCCTGATGAATATACACAGGAGGTGAAAAATAGGTTTAAGGGACTGGATTTGATAGACAGAGTGCCTGAAAAACTATGGACAGAGGTTCGTGACATTGTACAGGAGGCTGCAATCACCATCATCCCAAAGAAAAAGAAATGCTGTCTGATGAGGCTTTACAAATAGCAGAGGAAAGAAGGAAAGCAAAAGGCAAAGGTGAAAAGGAAAGAATTACCCAACTGAATGCAGATTTCCTGAGAACAGCAAGGACAGATAAGGAGGCTTTCCTGAATGAACAATAAAAAGTAATAGAGGAAAACAATAGAATGGGAAAGACTAGAGATCTCTTCAAGAAAATTGGAGAAATCAAGGGATTGTTCCATGCAAAGCTGGCCATGATAAAGGACAAAAATGGTAGGGACCTAACAGAAGCAGAAGAGATTAGGAAAAGATGGCAAGAATACACAGAATAAGTATACAAGAAGTACCTCAATGTCCTTGACAACCACCACAGTGTAATCACTGACCCTGAGCCAGACATCCTGGAATCCGAATTCAAATGGGCCTTAGAAAGCATTACTAACAACAAAGCTAGCGGAGGTGATGGTATCCCAGCTGAGCTATTCAAAGTCTTAAAAGATGATGCTGTTAAAGTGCTGCACTCAATTTGCCAGCAAATTTGGAAAATACAGCAGTGGACACAGGATTGGAATAGGTCAGTATACATTTCAATCCCAAAAGAAGGGCAATGCCAAGGAATGTTCAAACTATCGCACAATTGCACTCATTTCACACGCTAGCAAGGTCATGCTAAAGAGCCTACAAGCTAGGCTTCAGCAGTATGTGGATAGAGAACTGCCAGAAGTACAAGCTGGGTTTTGAAGAGGTAGAGGAACTAGAGATGAAATTGCCAACATTCGCTGGATTATGGAGAAAGCAAGATTATCAAACACTCTGTCTGTGAGCACCTTGAACTGAATGAGTTAACTGGTAGTAGCCAGCATGGGTTTATCAAGAATAAGTCATGCCAGACCAACCTTATCTCCTTTTTTGACAGAGTTACTAAAATGGTTGACTCTGGCAATGCTGTGGATATAGTGTATCTAGATTTCAGTAAAGCATTTGACAAAGTTTCTCATGATATCCTTGAGAATAAGCTGGTTAAGTGTGGGCTGGATGGAGCAACCGTTGGATGGATTCATGGTTGGTTGAAAAATTGTACCCAACGAGTGCTCGTAATTGGCTCTGCATCTACGTGGAGGGAAGTCTCGAGTGGAGTGCCACAGGGCTCGGTCCTGGGCCTGGTGTTGTTCAATGTTTTTATAAATGACCTGGAGGAAGACATAGAGGGGATGCTTATCAGATTTGCAGATGACACAAAACTGGGTAGGATTGCTAATTCTGAAGAATTAGACAGACAGAGTCAGGATTCAAAATGATCTAGATAGGCTGGAACAGTGGGTTGAGACAAATAAAATTAAATTCAATAGAGATCAGTGCAAAGTCCTACATCAAAGGCACAGATATAGAATGGGAGGGACTTGGCTTGACAGCAGCTCATGTGAAAGGGATCTAGGTGTTATGGTTGATCACAAGCTAAACATGAGCCTGCAGTGCGATATTGCTGTGAAGAGAAAGCTAATGCAATCTTAGGATGCATTAACAGAAGCATTGTGTCCAGATCACAGGAGGTAGTAGTTCTGCTCTATTCTGCTATGGTCAGGCCTCACCTGGAGTACTGTGTCCCGTTTTGGGCACCACACTTTAGGAAGGATGTTGACAAGTTCGAGCGTGTCCAGAAGAAGGCAACCAGGATGGTGAGAGGGTTGGAATCCAAGTCTTATGAGGAAAGGCTGAAAGAGTTGGGTATGTTTAGCCTGGGAAAGAGAAGACTTAGAGGGGACATGATTGCAGTCTTCAAGTATTTGAAGGGTTGTCATGTAATAGATGGAGCAGATCTATTCTCTCTCCAGATTGCAAGACTAGATCTAATGCAAGACTAGATCTAATTCAAGACTAGATCTAATGCAATGCAATAGACTAGATCTATTGCAAGACTCCCTCGTTACCGGCTAGATATCAGGAGAAACTTCCTAACTGTAAGAGTGGTTGAGCAGTGGAACAGTCTGCCTCGGGAGGTGGTGGATGTTCCTTCCATGGACGTTTTCAAGCGGAAGCTGGACGACCATCTTTCGGGTATGTTGTAGGTATGTAGGGCTATCTTTCAGCTATGGTCCTGCAGAGTGCAGGGGGTTGGACTAGATGAACTGCAAGGTCCCTTCGAACTCTAACATTCTATGATTCTATGATTCAAGAGAGTACCAGAAAAAGATCTACTTTTGCTTCATTGACTATGCTAAAGCCTTTGATTGTGTGGATTACAACAATCTATGGCAAGTCCTTAAAGAAATGGGAGTACCAGACCACCTCACATGTCTCTTGAAAAACCTGTATAAGGGTCAAGAAGCGACAGTTAGAACAGGATATGGAACAACTGATTGGTTTAGCATAGGAAAAGGAGTACGACAAGGATGTATATTGTTGCCTTCTTATTTAATTTATATGCAGAGTACATCGTGCGAAATGCCAGCCTGGATGATTCAGAAGCCAGAATTAAGATTGCTGGGAAAAACATCAACAATCTCAGATATGCAGACGATACCACTCTAATGGAAGAAAGTGAAGAGAACCTAAAGAGCCTCTTGCTCAGAATGAAAGAGGAAAGCACAAAGGTTGGCTTGAAACTCAACATAAAAAAAACTAAGATCATGGCATCCGGCCCCATCTCTCCTTGGCAAATAGAAGGAGAAGTCGTGGAAGCAGTGACAGACTTCACCTTCCTGGGATCCAAGATCACTGCAGATGGTGACTGCAGCCATGAAATTAAAAGATGCCTGCTCCTTGGGAGGAAAGTGACGGCAAACCTAGACAGCATAATAAAAAGTAGAGACATCACCCTGCCAACAAAAGTCCGCATGGTCAAAGCAATGGTATTTCCAATAGTAATGTATGGCTGCGAGAGTTGGACTATAAGGAAGGCTGAGTTCCGAAGAATAGATTCTTTTGAATTATGGTGCTGGAGAAGACTCTTGAGAGTCCCCTGGACTGCAAGAAGATCAAATCAGTCAATCCTAAAAGAAATCAACCCTGACTGTTCCCTGGAAGGCCAGATACTGAAGCTGAAGCTCAAATACTTTGGCCACCAAATGAGAAGGGAACACTCACTGGAGAAGACCCTGATGCTGGGAAAGACTGAAGGTCAAAGAAGAAGGGGACGACAAAGGATGAGACGGTTAGACACTGTTATCGAGGCAACGAACATGAAATTAAGCAAACTCCAGAGCATGATGGAAGACAGGAGGGCATGGCATGATGTGGTCTATGGGGTCACGAAGAGTCAGACTTGACTGTGCAACTGAACAACAACAACAAAGATATATATAATTTGAATATCAGTAACTTAAAGTGACAAAGGCTACTTATGGATCATCCAAAACCAGAACTCATAGAGGATAAAGAGTAGGCAAAGAAGAGAACTGAATACCCTAAAGGAAAACTAGGTTTTTGAACCTTCCATGTGAATGTACATCCTCATCAGAGGTGGAAAATGACTAACAGAAAAAGGTAACAAATATCCACCGTTTCCTTTGGAGTTCTGAGCTGAGAAGAATTGCTGTAGTGTTGTGAGTTAGGTCCCTTTTCATATGGGCTTTTAAGCCCACCTTGACATCTGAAGACAAACACATTTCTTAACCGTTTCACAAACCTAAAGGACAAAGCACAACAAGAACAACAAAACAGTGGACCAAAACAGGTTTTCGAAAACCTGGGTTAAAATATTATTAACTGTGAGAGGAGAGTGTTTTATCCTTGAGGCATGTGAAACCTTTAAAAGATTCCACTTGCCTTCGGAAGCCAAATAGTGTTTTATCCTTAAAGAATCCAGAGTGGGTTAAAGACCCGATATGAAAGCAGTCTTAGTACCCAGGAAGCATGTATTCCCCAGAATCTGGCTACTCACACAAGACACATTTTTACCCTTCTGGGTGAAAATTAAAATGTGAGCAAAGAATTCCCACAAGGATAAAGTTTGGTAAGTCAACTAACAAGTTTGTGGGCAAAATCCAGCTCACAAAACATACACTGTCCATTCATTTTGTACAGACACTACTACTGCATATCAAAAATGCACCAACTGTGCAATCATAAACAGCGTGACACCTGTCTAAGCTCATTGACATTAGCGGACTTAGAAGGATGTAAATGAGGATGGCATGGTAAGTGGGCTAAAACTGAAATAATGGTATTTTGGGTTACCTATAGAGGAGCTGGCCTTGACCTGGGTGCCCAGGCTAGTCTGATCTCATCAAATCTCAGAAGATAAGCAGGGTCAGCCCTGGTTAGTATTTGAATGAAAGAACAACAGGGAAGTCCAGGGTTGCTACAGAGTCACAATAAGTCAGCTGCAACTTGTTGGCACTTTCCACTGTGCTGAGAAAAAAAATGGATATTGGAATTTATCAGCTTCTTGTTGTTATTATTTTGATGTGCCTGAGTGACACATTTTGAGGAAAAAGGAATAATACAACATGAAACTATATTTCATAATTAAACTACCTAGAAAAAAGCAACACTTTGTGCAAATCCCTTTAGATTTTATATCAAATGTAACTTAATTGGATATAAACCTTATTTAATCTTTCAGAAGTCAATTTTAATTTAATTTGTATTTTTATAACCTGAAAATGCTTTGAAACTACTGATCAATTAAATCTCTTAACTGTTACACAAAAAGAAGTTTGCTACATTTTATACAACAGATTGTAAATAAGAAGTGGTTTTTTTATGCGCATATCTCTTGTCTCTGTTTTTATGTTTACTCTCCTGCAAGTGTCTGTTTTCTTCATTTTCTGTCATATATTAGCTGCAATTGCCGATCACACAGTATCAGTATACTTGTTGGCTGGCTAAAGACCCAGTTCACTCCCTCATGTCTCATACGCTTCCGCTCCAACATTTCTGAATGCTTGCTTCAGCTAACAGATCAACCCCATTAAGTTCATCACAGTTTCAGAGTTGAAGGTTAGGGCATATCAGTCAATTGTTCCTGTGAATAATCCCTCTATGTGTCTATATTTTTTTAAAAAAAAAAACAAAGTATCTTTCTTTTGATCTGTATTCAAGTGCCTAGTTTTCTATCTGCAATATATTTAGCAATATTTTAACTCAGAAACATAGTAATACTGTTGGTTTATGAAGATTATGTTATAAAGCATCATATTATCAGACTTCTGTTCTTGAATGCCTCAAGGAAGATAAGGCAAGGTTTACTAAAATTCCCTGACAAAATCTTGCTATGTCCTTCAGCTACTTTTTAGAAAAGCGAGAGAATTCCCAATACTTCTTGCTCTTGTTGTCTATTACAATATTCTCTCAGAGAACAGTTTTGATGCAAAAATTATTGATCTAAATATCAATACAAATAACACAATCTTATATTTTATGAAGTGCAGTGTGAGCATGTAGAACCATGGTTAAGTCTGCATGTCCTGGTACAACACAGGTAAATAGTACATCGATGTAGCATATCTATGTCATGTCTTCATAAAATACGTAATAATATAAAGCCAAAGTTGCATTAGTCATGGGTGTGATAATGGAAAACCAGGATAGTTGATATCCTACCCAAAATTCCAGAATCATTATTATGCCCTGTACTGCTCACTGATACACAGAAAACATGACTAAATAGTTAAGAGCCATACCAATGCTCAGCTTCAAAGAACAAACCCCCATAAGGTTAGAGGACAGGACTGGTACTAACCAATCACGGTGCAATGCAAGGTTGAATGGCATAGGCTGCAACTGGGAACACAGCTCACATTCACACGTGAAACTGCTGAAGTGTTGAAAGACTAGAGCACAAGTGTTGATAAAGGCCAGATTGCTCTATAGTACAAGTGAAGCTGGTTTGCACTGAGTCCCACCATTGGTCTAATTGTGTCAGTATTGTTTATCTTACTGACAGTGGTCTGAGGTGAAGGGATTTCACATTACCTGACTATTTTAACTGGAACTGCCTGGGTTTAATCTGGAATTCTCGGTGTGCAAAAGAGCCCGAGGTTAGATTTTGTCCAGAAACAGCTTCATCGTAAGTGACCTCGTATCAGAAAGTAGAGAAAGTTAAGCTGCAATCAGGGCTGTTGTGCAGGAACACTAACTGCTTTACTATTTCACCTGCATGGACAGCACAAACAACACAAGAGAACCAAAGATAAAAGAGTTTCCACGTGGCATCCAGGTACAACATCCCTAAATACAGATACTCATCAGAAGATTATTTCCTCTTATATGGATGGCTAACAACAAGCTAACATCAGTGCAAGCAAGATGACTGCAATATGTTAATGGAGCTGTATGTTGGGGCTCTAAAGGTATTTTTCACTATTATGAAATTATTCAGTAAAAGGATGCCAGAGTTATATTATATTTCATCAGTCAGGTGAAAAGCCATTATTTAGTTTGTAAAGGAAAGGCTTTAGTCAATAATGTTACTTATGTATTCAGAAAGCAAAGGAATGATGAAATAAATAAGGGTTCAAATATCCTGTAATTTTTTAAAAAGAAAAGGTCATTGTTTACAGAAATAAATTTTATGACCTGTGAGAATCTATGAGTTTTCAGCACTGATCATATACTTCCTGTAGTGATATAAAATGCTGTTCGATTCTGACTCTCAATGCAGGATACTGAGCTGAAAGCTAGGAATATGACTGACAGTCCAATCCAGGACCACGCTAAACCATAGCAATTAAACTTAAAACCAGTTTGCCATTGATTTCTCTGGGATTAAATACAAATACTTCTGCTTAACTATGGACTGATACATAGGAGTGCAACCAACACTTGTGCCAGATATTTGGACTGCTTCAGAATAAATACCCAGCACATAAAATCATTAGATGGGAGAAGTAGAAATTATTTCTAAAGCAAATACAGCTTGCACGTAGATAGAAAATTCTAATAATTTATTGATATATAGTATACCAGGCATAATACTGAGGACAATTAACAGCACAATCCTCAACAAAGTTACATGTTTATAAGCCCATTGACTTCAGTGGATTTAGAAGGGTATAATCCTGCTTAGGACCTCACTATAATTCTCTGGTTTACACCTGCCACTCTATTTAACACCTCCTGATCAGACCAATAAAACTGATTAACATTTCTTCAATACTAAATATTAACAATTATTATTGAGTACATTATATCTTGGAGATAGGTCAAGATGGGTAGCCCTGTTAGTCTGTCTGTAGCAGTAGAAAAAAAATTGTAGTAGGGGATGAGCTTCCATGAGTCACTGCTTACTTCTTCAGGTACATCTGAAGAAATGAGTAGGGACTCACAAAAGCTCATAGGTAAAGGTAAAGGTTTCCCTTGCTCGAAAGCCAGTTGAATCCAACTCTAGGGGTGCAGTGCTCATCTCCGTTTCAAAGCCGAAGAGCCAGTGCTGTCCGAAGACATTTCTGTGGTCATGTGGCCGGCATGACTAGACACCAAGGCACACAGAACACTGTTACCTTCCCACCAAAGTGGTACCTGTTTATCTACTTGCAATTTCTTGCTTTCAAACAGCTAGGTTGGCAGGATTTAGGACCAGAGACGGGAGCTCACTCTGTCACACAGCACTCGGGTCTCAAACTGCTGAACTACTGACCTTCTGATCTGCAGTTCAGCGTCTTAACCACTGAGCCACAGCTGCTCATACCCCACCACAAATGTTTCCAGTCTTTAAGGTGCTGCTGGACTGTTACTCTTTTCTATATTATATCCTATGTATGTCGCATAAAAATAACATAACAGACATTATTAATACCACAAACTGTGGTTTATTTTACCTTTGTTAGATATTGCAGTATCTTTACAGCACACAATCCACTTTAAGTTAATTGACTGGATCCCTAGAGTTGTTTGTTTGTTTCATTTATACCCTGCCTTCTCCCTAGTGGGGACCCAAAGAAGCTTCTAAGTTGTTGTGATTCTTCTCTTCTCCATTTTATCCTCATAAGAGCCCTGTGAAGTTGTTTAAGCTGCAAGTGTGTGACTGGCAAGTTCACCCAGTGAGCTTCTATAGCAGAGTGGAGATTCAAACAAGGGATTCTCAAATCGTTTAACCACCACACCACACATTTTTGTCTTAATGGCAATTTAACTCAAACATGCCATTGCCCAGTTGCTCTGTCATCCTGGGAGACTGAAAGGTATTTTTCTCCTCTCTGCCTCCAGTTATACAATTGCTGGTATTAGCTATACTCCCTGAGAAGCCAAACCTCAAAGCACTTCCACCAGGGGGAGCCAAGTAAAATTTCTTTCCTCCCTTGATCTATGATCAGCTAGAGACCACTTATATGAAAGGGGGATTTAAACATTTTGATCCATGCATTCATTTAGCTATTCAAGTCCAGCACCCAGGCTCCTTTTTAACATTTTCCACTAATCTTCCTTCGGAAATAATAATCACTATAACTATTATGACACTTTCTTAATTACTAATACAAGGTTGAGTATCTGGAGGGCAAGGTACCTAGCAGTCTTGTACTGCAGAAATAGCTTTTATAAACAGAGGAGTCTACAATCAGTGAATACATTCCTAATTTCCCTCCACCCTTTATTTCTTACAGAGTACACCTGCCAACTTTCATTTTCCTTTGTGTCATAAACTTGGAGTGAGAGCATTTGACAGGAATCACTATAAAATAGACTATGGATAAATTCATCCTTATTTCACTTCATATAGACCTTTTGCTCTCTGCTCTGATGCGGCAGCTTGAGAAGAATGACCAAGGTTTGATATTAGGCTTCTAGGTCATGGTTTCACCTTGACAACAGCTCTTTCATTTCATGCAGTAACATTTACCAGGATCCCTAAGGTGCTTTCATTTTTGTCAAGCCCTGGTTTTAAAAAAAAAATCCTATGAGGAAAAAAAAAAGATAAATCTTAATTCACAAGCTGCAGGACTATCTCTGTGTCTCCAGCACAAAACTTCAAATTCAATCCAAAAACTGGATGTGTATTAGAAGTCTGCAGATTTAAACCTTGTCCACCATGATCAAACTGGATTTATGGAGCATCATAACTCTCCAGACACCATCCAGCAGCTTATTAATTTAATAGACTCCTGTCCATTCCATGATGTTCCTGCCCTGACAGTCTCTCAAGATAAGGTGAAAGCCTTTTGACAGGACAGAGTGCATATATATTTTCTTCTGTTTTCTTGTGCATGGGGTTGTCGACAACTTGAAATGTGTGGCTCAGCAAATTTGTGGGTCCCCCCCCCTTCTTATTTTGCTTTAGACAGAAAACAAAAGAATTCACAGCATTCTTGTGAAGTGTTTATGAGGATGCAACTTCTGAATATTCTACAGATCCCAGTTTTGCACAATAATATTAAACAGATGGGGGACACACAAATTTTGCATCTAATACATGGCTTGAGTTTCTTAGGTAGGTTTCACAGTCTGGCCTCCTTAGGCCCAAAATAAACATCATTAAAAAGAAAGTTGGGTCTGGGTTCCCCAGATGGAACTCACGTTCCCTGCAGTCACACACCAGCTTCAGGAAATGGCTTCGAACAGTACTGTGGGGGGAGAAGGGCTCCTATGCCCTCCCCAAACCAGTTTCCTATGCCAAAACCTGGCAGGGAGTGAGTTATTTCCCCGGTACTGCTGCTCCATTTGGAGTATCTGTGCACACTGTGCAGGTTCTGGCACTTTGTTCTGGGCAGGATGAATGTGATCTGATGGTGGAGGACTTGATCATGGTTCCTTTGTCATGGACAGATCACTGTTTACTTGAGTTTAGACTTACAGGGGGATAGCAAGACTTTGCAGGGGTGAGGGATCTATTAAAATGATCCACTTCTGGAGCCAGATGGATCCAAATGGCTTTTGAATGACTACAGGGGATATTCCTGTCAATATGGCTGATTATCCTGTCAATGCCCTGGTTGACCTCTGGAATGAGAAGACTGACAATTATTCCCAGGTGCCCTCTCTCAGGTGTTAGAGCCCAGAAAGTCCACTTTTTTACTCAGAGGTTGCAGGATATGAAAAAAACACAAGAGCAACAGTGAACACTCAAGATGAATCTGCTAAGACACAGGCTAAAGGTCACTTGGTGGTGATGGTGGCAAAGAAGCATTCTCTTGGACATCTCAACAGCTTTTGATATAGTTGATCCCAATATTCTGCTGGACCACCTTTCTGGACTAGGACTGAGAGGCACTGTTTTGTGGTGAGGGCAGGTCTCAGAAGGTGATATCAGGGGACTGCTGCTCAGCCCCAAGGTCTTCAGGCTGTGGGCTCCCACAAAGCTCCATTGTATCCCCTGTGACTTTCAATGAAACCAGTGGGAAAGGTTATCTGAAAAATTCAGCTGGTTTATCACCAACATGCAGAGGATGCTCAGCTTCCAGCTGATCCCAGGGAGGCTGCAGAAACCTTGAATCAATGCTTGGAGGCAGTTCTGGAGTTGATGTAGGCTAATAAACTGAAGCTTAATTCCAACAAGATGGAAGTCCTACAGGTGAGAAGGTCTGACCTGAGATTTAAGGTGTCAGCTGTTCTGGATGAGGTTGCACTCCCCTTCAAGGAATGGGCCCATCGTTTGGGAGTGCTCTTGGACACAGACCTGCTGAGGGATAAGAAGGTGGCAGCTGTGGCCAGGAGTGCCTTTTACCAGCTTTGACTTGTTAGCCACATGCAGCCTTTCTTGGACAAAAAAATGATCTAGCCCCTGCAGTGAACACCCTGGTTACATCTAGATTAGACTACTGTAACATGCTCTACATGTAGGGCTGCCTTGAAGAGTGTTCATAAACTTAAATTGGTGCAGAATGTTGCAGCCAGGATATTGAGTGCAGTGGATCATCAGAACCATGTCATTACAGGCTGGGCTCATCTACTCTGGCTTCTAATCTGTTTCCAGGCACAATTCAAGGTAGTGGAATTGACCTTTGAAGCTCTACATGGCTTGAGACCTGCATGCCTTGAGGAGCATCTGCTCCAGAGAACCTACCTGACCACTATGGTCATGTTCTGAAGCCCTGCTTCAGGTTCCCCAGCTGTTTGAGATTAGGTGGCTGGCAACCTGACAGAGGGCCTTGTCAGTCATGGCTCCAAACCTCTGGAATTCTCTCCATATAGAAACTTGTTTGTCCTCATTTATTGCCATCTTCTACCACACTTTTTTGTTTCATGTTTCATCCGGCATTCATCTGATGAAGACTTTTTTGTTTCATGTTTCATCTGATGTTCCCTCAGTGATCCCTCCTTGTTGTCTTATTTTAATTTTTTTAAAAAAAATATTACGAGCTTTCTCGTCTGCTGTTCTGAGGGATTTTACCCCTTCATTTTCTCCTATCCTATTTTAATTGTTGTTTTTATGTATGTACAAGTGGAGACCCGCAAGAAACTTGCAGGATGGTCATCCCATTCCTTACACCTTTGCTTCCTCCCCTCTACCCTTATCTATCTCACACTCTTTATCCCTTCTGGGGGTGGAGCCATAGACTCAACCCTCCAAAGCAGCCATTCTATCCAGGGGAACTGATCCCTGTCACCCGGACAACAGTTGTAATTCTGGGTGATCTCCAGCCCTCAACCAGAGGGTGGCAATGGTAGTTCTCATGGAGGAAACGGCTGGTTTGGAGGGTGGAGTCTATGGCATTATACCGGTCTGAAGTTCCTCCCCTCCTCAAACCCCACCATCCCCAGGATCCACCCCTTAAATGTCCAGAAGTTTCCCAATCCAGAGTTGGCAACCCTATTTCCTTCCCACCCAACAGCCAACTTAACCTTTATCTGCCTTCAGCTTTTCGTCTCCACCCCCCTCCCCCACAGCTTATACCAAGGAAAATTATAGTCTTTCTCCACAGTGGGGACCAAAGCAGCTTATATTATTCTCACCTCCTTTTTATCTGCACAACAACCCTGTGAGGTTGGTTAGGCTGAAAGTATGTGACTGGTCCAAAATCACCCAGTCAGCTTCCACCGCAATATGGGGATCTGAACCTGGGTCTTGCAGATCCTACTCTGGAGCTCTAACTGCTGCACCACTGTTGGCTTTCATAGGGTAGCTGCTGAATAGCAGCAAGCAGCCAGGCCAAGTTGAGTCATGCAAATTAGGTAGTATCAAGTCACCCAGAGGGTGCTGCCTAGGGATGCCAGCTTCCAGGTGGGATCTGGGGATCTCCTGGAATTACTGCTCAGCTCCAGACTATTGAGATAACTTCCCCTGGAGAAAATGGATGCTTTGGAGGGTGGACTCTAGGGCATTGTACTCCACTGAGGTCCCTGTCCTCCCCAGGCTCCATCCCCAAATCTCCAGGAGTTTCCAGACCTGGAGCTGGCAACCCCACTACCCCCATCCCCTGCCAGTGCCCATGGGGGGACCTGGCAACCCTAGACTGCTGCCAGGCCTAGGGTTGGCAACCTCCAAGTGGGGCCTGGAGAGTGAACTCCAGAGATCTGTGAACAACAGAGATCTGTCTCCCTGGATAAAATGGCTTCTTTGGAGGGTGGATTCTGTGGCATGATACCCAGCTGAGGCCTCTCCCTTCCCCAAATCCTGCCCTCCATACACTCCACCCCAAAACCTCTAGGAATTCCCCAGCCTGGCCCCAAGGCTCCCTCCTCCCTCCCCTCCCTCCCTCCAAGGCTGAAAGAGGCCTGGAAAGAAGGAGCCTTTCTCCCCCACCCTTTACTGACAGAGCCAGTTAGAAGCCTCTCCCTCCCCCCAAAATGTTCTAATCTCTCACCGTTGATGCCTGGAGTTAGGTCCCTGCAGTGGCCATTTCAAAAGGTTTTGGGAGGAATTCAACTCTCCCTGAAGGGATTTTCTCACTTTTTGGATTTTTCTACAAACCCAGGAAGTCTACTGTCTATGTAGGAAAAGCTGTTGGGGGAGAGTGAGGCCCCTGTTGGTGGGAATAGGTATCACACAAAAAAAGTCTAGGAAATAGAATAAGGATATTCTATTGTACTGCATATGCAATTGTTTTAATGATGTATTTTGATTTGTATTTAATGTTGTTGTTTTAAAGATGTGTTCTTACTATGTATGCTTTTAACCTTGGTGACCCTGATCAGGACAGAAAAGTGGGATTTTTTTTCTAAATAATCTTTTTTTTTGTTTTTAGTCTGTCCTTCTCACAGGACTTAAGGAAGGTTTAAGTATGGGTTACTTTAAAAGATACCCTTTCATATGCACAAACAGAAAAGCTGATTGCAACTTGAGAAAATCAGTGTTTCAGAAAAAGCAAAGCTAAATCCAAATATATTCTTCTGCTTGAACAAGAGGTTTCAGGATCTAGGCCAATATGTTTATTTTGTTATCATTCCAGAACCTTAAGGCAAGGATCCTATAGTGTCATTCCATCAGCTCAAGAGCAGTCCTCCAACAGAACAGCTTTTCCATTTGTGAAAGGAGGGAGATTTTGTCATTTCTGCTCCTGAGCAGACTCTCAATTTGTCCCTACACTATTCCTCCAGGTCTACTAGCCTGAAGAAACATCTTTGAGAGTTGGAAGGTAGGGAAATTGCATTCCTCTAATGCACTTCTGCACATGCCACTTAGGATCCAAGCCTATTGCTTAAGAATTATTCAATTTTTGTATTGTTTGATAATATCTGATTAATCAAATGACGAATTATGTCCTATAACATGCTTTCAGTTCAACAAGCTACCACTTTTTAGCTCTTTCTTTCGTATGGACATGTGCCTCTGTTTTGCTACCATCAGTGGTAAAAGAGTTTTGTCCTAGTCTCTCTATTTCTTCTGAGTTGTGTATACATGGATGCCATACACATAAAATCTATGCCTCGTATAATTTATTATTGGTTCTAAAAATAGCCAATAGATCAAGTTTTTGGTCACTTTCAGATGTGAGAAAATCTGCCAGGCTAACTTTTACTAAGATCGGCACTCATTGTGGGTGATTTTATGATGCCAGAAGGCATTTCTTCTTCGGTAAACACAGACTCATAGAATCATAGAGTTGGAAGGGACCTCCAGGGTCATCTAGTTCAACCCCCTGCACAATGCAGGAAATACACAAATACCTCCTCCTCCATGCCCACAGTGACCACTGTTTCACACCCAAAAGATGACACAAAACCTCCAGGATCCCTGGCCAAACCGGCCTGCAGAAAAATTGCTTCCTGACCCCAAAGTGGCAATCAGCATTTCCCTGGGCATGTAAGAAAGGGCCACAAGAACTAAGCACTGAGACAACCCTTCCTGTCCTCCCTCTCATGATCTGCCTAAGTTCACAGAATCCACACTGCTGACAGATGGCCATCTAACCTCTGTTTGAAAACCTCCAAAGAAGGAGAGCCCACCACCTTCCAAGGAAGCCTGTTCCACTGAGGAACTGCTCTAAACTGTCAGGAAGTTCTTCCTAATGTTTAGTCAAAAACTCTTCTAATTTAATTTCAACCCTTGGTTCTGATCTGACCTTCTGGGGCAATAGAAAACAACTCCATACCATCCTCTATATGACAGCCCTTCAAGTACTTGAAGATGGTTATCAAACATGGTTTGGTAATCAGGAAAGGGCAATTGTTTCAGAAAATGAGAAGCCACTGCCCAAGGCTGTGAAGTAGCCATGCCCATTTTCTCATACAGCAAGTGCTGTTGGACATTAGAAAAGCAGAGAGCTATATCTAAAATGGAGAGAAACAGGACGTATTGGGGGTGTAAAAACTTAAGTGAAACCCTAAATAGCATCTGCATATCTCACATTAAACAATAGTAAACACAACGGGAACACGGGGATACTGGACTCAGTTAAACAGCACAACACTACTTATCCCATGAATAGACTCAATTCAAAAATTTTTACCACTCAAGGCTTTTATAAATTTTTTGGCATATGTTTTAACACAAATAAAAAAAAATACATAAGATCACTGTAAATATTACAATCGCTCCTTAGCTTATAACATTTAGCACTTGGCTTTGAAAAACACAGACGAAGCCTTCCCAGTCAGACTCAATAGACTCAAAAAGTCCATAGACCCTGTGGTCTTCTTATCAGTTGCCACATTCCAGGTCTGTTAAGGAGGCTGTATCAAAGTGGCTGACTCCTCTTGTCAGCCGCGAGAGTTTCGAATGTTTCTTCTTCAGAGCAATTCTCATGGAACCATATTATTTAGACATTCAGCTTCCTCCCAAATGGGCTCTCAGAGACTGGCATGGTTTCCAGGCGGTATCGAGAGAAGGTTTGGTGGAATATGGACGCCGTGGAGCATACCGGGACCACGAGCATTGTCGGTAGGATCATTGTGGAGCAGATACCCCTAATGACTTTGAAGCCTTGATATTTTTGTCTAACTCCTGCAAGGCAGTGTCGGTGGATGAGTGGAAGAGGCCGTCTCCATCAAAGGGGAGGTCCTCGATATAGGATCTGGTATCCAGCGGTAAGAAAGTGGTATGAAGCCATGCATGCTGTCGAAACGATACCGATGATGCCATCGATGTCGAAAAGGCATCTAGGGAGTGTTTAGCAGTGTTTAAGATTTGTTTAGAAACCAGAAGGCCCTCTTTCTGGATGGTTCAGGCTTCGGCTAATTTGTCTTCTGGTATGGAAGGGAGTAAGGCAGACATCCTTTGCCAGAGGGAGTATTCATATCTCCCGAAACAAGCCAGGTAATTTGAGGACTTTATGCTCAGGGCAGCAGAAGAGTAGATCCTGCGACCATAGGCATCGATTTTCTTGCTCTCCCTATCTGAAGGGATGGCGCTAGATCTTCTATTTTTGGATGAGGCAGAGACAATTAGCAAATTAGGACGGGGGTGAAGGTAAAAGAAGGAGGCCCCTTCTTCTTGTACTCGATATATGTGATCAAGTCGTTTAGTGGAGACCGGAGCCAAGGATGGCTTGATCCAAGAAGTCTTGACTGCCTTAAGGAGATGTTTCGACATCGGGAGAGCAATAGGTGTTGATGCATCAATCTCAATGATGTCATACACTTGATCCGCAGCAGATGGTTTTGGCTGCACGATGGTGAGACCAAGGGGATGGGCCATCCGCTTAACTAGTTCCCCGTACGAGGACATATCCTCAGACGGCGATATTGGACTGTCTCCAGAGATGGGTTGCTTCGGAGGCGGGTCTATGGGAGAGAAATCATCCTCCATGCGCTTTTCATCAGAACCGTCTTGAGAGGGCTCAGAAGTGGATACAACTTCCTGAGTAGGTAACGACATTGGGGGCTGTTGCAGGGGCATCGGTATCGATGGCTGATGCAAAGAAGATTGCGCAGGAAGCTGTGGAGGAGATGGTGGTGGTTTCGACAGCGACGCCAAAGGTGAAGGGCGGCGCGGGGAGCGCGATCTATGTCAGTGGGATTCCCAAGGACCTGGTCCCCGTGGATACTGCCATGGGCCAGAAGAAAACCAATACGGCATATCTTGCCTATGGTCGTATGGGTATCTGGATGGGCCATAAGGATATCTCCCCTGGAGTTCATGCGGGTAGTTTGGTCGATACCTTGGGTCGTAGTCTTCCCATCCATATCGATCCGGTCGATGAGGAGACCGAGAGCATTCTCTAGGACGGTGTCGGGGATATTCCAAATGGTCACTAGCCCAGGAAGCCACAGAGGGTGAGCGGGAACCCACAGCTTGGGTTTCAGAGATAAGGTCGACATCGGTGGGAAGGGGTGACATTGACGGGAGCGGCTTGGCTTGACGTCGGATATCCAACACCGGGGGGTCCAGCTGTAGAGGTGGAGAGTCCAAAATTTCCACTGGAGGCTCCACTAGAACCTTCAGCAGCTCCGGAGTTGGGTGGAGTGTCTGAAGAGGTTGCTGTGATGCGTCAGCATGTAGAGCAGAGCACCTTGGAGATATAGCACTGCTCACACCGTGAGACTTATGTGTGTCTCCTGACGTCTGGGTAGCGTGCCCCTTAGATTTATCTTTTTCGGGCTTTTTCACTGGAGTCGACACCGAGGATGTCGTCTTCAAGCCTGTTTTCTCTTTAGAAGCCAGTCCCGTATCTGAGAAGGACTTCCCAACTCGGGGAGGCTTCGGTGTTGAAAGATTCTTCAATATCGAAGTCGAGGCTGTTGCAGGCTTCGATCCCGACTGCTCGGTCTCCATGCTGGTAGTAGGGGGCGCAAGAGCCGACTCCCAGAGTGCCACTTTCAGCCTAGTGGCCCTGTTCTTTCTCGTTTGATTGGAGAAACGAGCACACAAGGCACAGGCTTCAGGACGGTGGCTCTTGCCCAAACAAAACACACACAAAGAATGCTCGTCCATGAGGGCTAACTTGCTGCCACAAGAAGAGCACTGTTTGAAGCACCCCCACTTTTGGCTTACCATAAACTGACGCGGGAGAGACAGCTTTAGGAAAAAGGGGGGGAATCGAAGGGACAAGGTCCGAAGACCACGAGAAATCTCACAAGAGTAACGAAAAAGCTGAAGGAAAAAAACCAAAATGCTGAGGAGAAAAAGATCCCTGCTGTGAGGAAAAAACGCTCTCAGAGCAACTGACACAGGCTGTTAACAGCGAGGCAGTCAGAAGAGAACTAGCAGGATATTCATGCCCTGCCTCTCTGGACATGCGCCCTGGGGGGTCCCCGCGCAGGCCTGGAGTGAGGGCATGAAAATCCTGTTGTGAGCTTTGTACAACACCGACCAGGTCAGTGCGCCCCAAGGGTGTGATGCACAGACATCACTCGAAGATCATAAATATACTTAGTGCAGTTCCACTTGTACAGGACCTTGTGCAACACCGTGTGTTGTCCTACCTGTATTTTGCAGTACACAGAAATTGGCTGTACAGGATGCTGTGCAAGTGGAAATTCAAGCAGAGATACAATAAGTTTGACTTAGTGCAAGCAGCTCCCATGGTTTTCTTCTTGCGTTTCTAGCACAAGCAGAATTTTTTTTGCTGGATCCAACCCACAAGTTTCAAGAATATGGAAGATTAATAACCAGATTTCAGGTATCCATAATCTGAATGCTACTTTGCAAGGATTTTGCACAAAATAGGTAAATATATTATTTGGGCCATTTAAGAAATCACATTAGTTGATACTCAGCCATGATGTTTGTTCATAATAACAGCAATGTTTATGGTCTAGCCCCCTTATGTTACAAAACAATGTTAATTACAAAAAAAAGAGTGTTAATCTACACATTTGTAGACTGTGCCATCCAAGTCTGTTTGGCATCTCCTCATACTGGAAATTCCAGCTACATAAAAATAGTACCTCTTCACGGATAGGACTAATTTAGAACTTCTCTCTGCCAAGTGCTTATTTTCTATGTGAAGACTTCCACAATGAAAGAACTTAGATCAGTGGTCTGAAGTTTCAGAATACAGCCAAGTCTCTACCAAATGAATTGCCAAAAACTTCTAAATTACCAGAGCATTCAGAAATGGCTATTTTTAACAACGAGTGTCTGATCTTTAACAGCAATTCACCCTGACCACCACCCATACCACCTCTGACACAATTCCCATTCATTTCAGTGGAATTACACAGCCAATATTCAATGGGGGTCATTCCCAATGTGAATATGCCCATTTAGGCTGATTTGGAATTTGGACTGTTAAACTTCTACTGGAGCAGCCTTTAAGAGTAATGCTGTTTGATTGACATGGGGTTTTTTTTTGCCTTAGCATGTATGTAATCCTTATTTTTGAGTACTACTGTAGTTATTAATTCAGCTTGTTTATATTGTACTCAACCACATTCTAAGCATTTTATAATGTTAAAACAAACATGTTCTTGCCAAAACATTGCTTACAGTTTAAACTTATGAGACAAAAGGAAAAGGGGAATGAAGGAACAACAAGATGGAAACACATACCCAGACATTCTGTTTTGTAAAGCTAAAACATTCACAGACAGCAGGTTTCAGTTGGAGAAGATTTAAATTTCTTTTTTATAGCATGCTAGGACACACATAAATTGCCACTCCTGAACCAATTATCAATTATTATTTGTGTAGAATCATCCGCTCACATTTCATTAAGCATGCACTGAACAGCGGTGGGGGGAACACAAACGATTTCTTCTGCATCATCTCAATAATAACAAAGGGCATAAACTACTTGGTGAGGCTAGATAGAAAATAAAGTAATATCAGTAAATCATGATCATAAGTATAAAAATAACCAATGTGGAACATGAAAAGAAATGACAGAAGGCTTGAAAATTATTTGTGCTGTCTGCTCTGCTGTACAATTCGTGCAGCAAATGGCTTTTTTTTTCTACAGTTCACAGGGCTGTCATTCCTGGTTTCAAACTATTCTTGAAAGACACAGGATTTTGATTGTTTTTAAATCTAATTTTAAAGCAACCATTTTATGATCTTTGGTTTCCCGTGCAAGTTGTCCCACTAGTTTTATCTTAACTTCAAGCATCCTCAGCCTTACACGCAGCATTCAAATGGTCTCAGACATATATTAAGCATGTTGGTTTTTACTGCATGGAGTTATCCTGTGGTGCTCTGCAATCAATTACTGTTATACCACCATCATTAATAATTTTCTTAATGAAAATGATTCTGTTGATCTCCGTTGTATTTTAATTATCAGAGTTAAGCATAATTACACTGCAGCTCTGAGCTGGCATGTAGACTCCTTTAGGGCGCAATTTTGTTTTAACACACTGATAATGTAATTTTACATTGTGTCAGTTGTTTAGTTATTATCCAGTCGTACAATTCCGCTGTATTCCTGATAACAGATAATAACCTTAGCACCTCCTATATCCTGAAGTCATTTAAAAAGCAATATTAGAATTTCACAACTAGCTAACTTAATCGCCTTATGATTTTATAATTCCCACTGCTAAACATTTTTACAGGGAACCTCTTTCACCACTGCCACCAAACAGTCAGTATCCCTATATGTTTCATATAAAAGCACGCTAACTAGTTTCCTCTATATGTGTATACATGTATTTGCATTATAATTTTTAATCTGCACAGTTACGATCTATACCTTTTCCCTTTTGTTTTAATATTCTCTCATTTTGTTGCATCCTTAACAAAAGATTGGTAATTGTTAGTCCAGCATTTTGTAAGATAATGGCAACCACACAACTGCCTCTTTCCTGTTTCTCTAGGCAAATACCTGTTGCTACCAGATAACTAACTCGCTGAGAAATACATATTCTAATCCACCACTGCCACAGCCACTTCTTTACTTGGATGAGTCTCAGTTTAAGATTTGGTGGGCATCATATGCTGAAGTTTCCCAGGTGGAAGGAACAAGTTTGCAACAACAGAGGGTTATATATTTCTAAATATTTCACAATACATCATTCATCTTTCTTACAGATATTTCTATAGCTTTGCTTTAATATTGTCAAAGGGCTGTTACAGCCAAACTGCAGCCAACAGTTTAACCATAGTTAAGCATTCTGCTTGCAGCATCATGCATCCCACTGTTAGCCACTAAGCAGAGTTCCCAGTTAACATAGGATCTGAAATGAAAATTCTTGTTAACAGAGTTAACATTTCAGCCAATGTAACAGATTACAGTGGTTAAACCTGAGTGTGGGAATTTCTGCTCCAAATATTAGGAGCACAGGTTGAAACACAAAAGACTGTGAAGAAAGCTAATGCAATCTTAGGATGCATTAACAGAAGCATTGTGTCCAGATCACGGGAGGTGGTAGTTCTGCTCTATTCTGCTATGGTCAGGCCTCACCTGGAGTACTGTGTCCAGTTTTGGGCATCACACTTTAGGAAGGATGTTGACAAGCTCGAGCATGTCCAGAAGAGGGCAACCAGGATGGTGAGAGGGCTTGAATCCAAATCTTATGAGGAAAGGCTGAGTTGGTTATGTTTAGCCTGGGAAAGAGAAGACTTAGAGGGGACATGATTGCAGTCTTCGAGTATTTGAAGGGCTGTCATGTAATAGATGGAGCAGATCTATTCTCTCTTGCTCCGGATTGCAAGACTAGATCTAATGGGTGGAAATTACAAGGGAGTTGTTACCGGCTAGATATCAGGAGAAACTTCCTAACTGTAAGAGTGGTTGAGCAGTGGAACAGTCTGCCTCGGGAGGTGGTGGATGCTCCTTCCCTGGACGTTTTCAAGCGGAGACTGGATGATCATCTTTCAGGTATGTTGTAGGTATCTTTCAGCTATGCTCCTGCAGAGTGCAGGAGGTTGGACTAGATGACCTGCAAAGTCCCTTGCAACTCTAACGTTCTATGATTCTATGATTCTATGACCTATTCCTGATTGCTCAAATAGGGTTAAACAATTTTTGAAGTAATTGACAATGTTACATTTTCACTGGTTCAGTCTTTTTTAAAATAACACCAACTCTAATTATGCTTTGTTTCCACATCTTTTTCAGAGGCTATGTTTTTTTAATCTTCTCTGTGAATCAATTCAGAATTTAAACAGACATGAAAAAATCCAAGATCCAAGTTTCTTAGCCTATCATCAGCTATCAAATGGAATGCTTCCATCAGCCTAAACATAGATTTAAGGAGTCTTTATGTTATCATATGCCAACCAAATATTTTCAAAGGGTCAAAGATCAACTAAAATGGACACTGGATATCAATAGGTATGATGTATTCTAGGTTTTTAATTACATTTTTTCTGTTCTCAGTACAGTACTTTCTAAGAGTTGGAGGTGTTTATCCAATATGCAATCAAGAATGAAATCTGAAAAGCTTTCCTTAGGGGCATCCGGTACAGATTCACTCCACACATCCTCTTCAGCAAGCCCATTTCCTTTGTTTGCGTTGCCTAATGGAGTACTTTTATTTTGATCTGAAAACAACCATTAACTTCACAAAAAAAGTTAATCTGCAAGCAACACTTGCTGCACTTATTAACGTAAGTAAGATACCTTTCAGCAGAAATAAACAGACTTTTTAAAGGTAAAATAAACAGAAAATATGAAAAAATGTTCAATGTTAAGTCACCTTGAAGGTTTTCCACCCACAAGTTAAGCACAGAACAAGCCATTCAAAGTAGAACTCAAGAAATTACAGATCTAATCATCCATTCCCAAATATGGCATACAGAATTTGGCATTTTAGACAATGTTGGTGACTGGATGATGGTGTGGTTAGGTTTTGTTCCTTTAACACTGATGGGGGGAAACAAAGCTACCCTACTAAGAAAATTTGTAAATGAAATATTCTTTGAATATATTAAACATTTAGGTCCTACAGGTTTATCGCACAAGCATATCCAACATCTGACCAATAAAAGATCTAGTGATGACTTAGATGTATGAATGGACCACCATAGATCTAATAATGCAGACAGAACTTTCATAGTCCTCACACCACCATAAATGTAATGCTTTTCAATGGAGACATTACAGAGCTTCAGCTACCATTCATCACATACTCTAATAAAATGCTTATCCTTAACCAGTTTAGGACCATATAAAAAAATGTTTCCCAGAGGCAAGTAGCATGTATACACTTGAACTGTATACTTAAAACCTATCCCCCTCTCTGCACTACCAGCTTGCTCTGAGCCATAAATTACTATGCTCACATATTTCAGTGGGGTTGCAGCAAAAACATAGATGGTTCTGCCTCTGATATTATGTATTATAGCATAAATATTTGCTGAGTCCACTTTATCAGATTAGCTTCATAAAGTGGGCTCAAGCACACAGAAGCTTTGTTACAATAACTTGGTCAGTCTTTAAGATGCCACAATATTTCTATGTGTAAATATCTCTACAAGCCCTGTCGGTTTTCCGACTATCATTGAAAAAAACATGCTGTCATCTCCAATATGTTGATAGGGGCATTCTCTAGCTACAAACACCATTTGAAATTATTTGTTATTGGCAATATTTTTCATACAAAAATATTGTTGGGTTACAGAAAAGATTTAATTCCAGTATTAAAGAATCTATGAGGTAGTTCACATAGGTTGATGCTCATTCAATGCCTGATTAATGCAGCTTCAACACAGATAATCCAAAGACAGGGGCTCAAGGATCAAACAGTCCAAATTTAACATAGTAAGGGCTAGAAGTCAGAATGGATCTGACAAGAAATTATTTGAATTTCTATATGTATACTGAAACCAAGAATCCTATTTTTCAATGTGTTCCAACATATTACCATGTTAACTCCCGACAAATTTTCCCCAGACTTTGCTGTAGTGTGGAAAAATGAGCCTCTGATTGAAAAACCAGGCTGTATGCACAAATAAGAAACAAGAAAAAGAAGAACTCTACTCGATCAATCAACAGCCCATCAAGTTCAGCATGCTCTTTCACATAATGGCCATCCATCTGCCAACAAACAGGGCAAAAAGGCCAGGGCATTAAGTACATAAGAAGAGGCACCTGGATCAGACCAGGTATCCATCTAGTCCAGCATACTGTTTCCTACAGAAGCCAATCGATTGCCCTAAATAAGCAGGGCACAGATGCCAAAGCCCTTCCTCTGATGTTGTTTCCTAGCACTGGCATTCAGAGGTTTGCCGCCTCTGTATGTGGAGACTCCTTTCAGTTACAATGGCTAGTAACCATTGATGGACCTTTCCAACATGAATTGGTTTAACCCCCTTTTAAAGCTATCTAGTTCATGGCCATTGTTGCCTTCACTGTAAAGCAATCTATACAGGTCTCCTCCCAAAGTCAACTCAGAAACTCAAGAATGCACCAGTACAATTATTATTAGGAGCTAGCCAACGTGTGCACACCTATTCTGCAATAACTCCATTGACTGTCCATTAGCTACCAGGTTCAATTCAAGGTACCCATTATCGTGGCCTTGGTCCCTCAAAACTGCACTTTTAGAAAAGCAATAAAAATGTAAAAAAAAACCCAAAAAACTGCAGGACTGCCTCTCCTCCTATGTTCTACCACAACAATCGGAGCAGGGCCTCCTGCAGGTACGACCCCTCAAATGGGTAAAATCAATATACAGGTGTTCTCTGTAGTGCCCCCCCCCAACATTCGGAATGCCCTAACTAAAGAGGTCGGGAAGGCTCCCACATTTCTTATATTCTGCAAACTATGTAAAGCAGAAATGTTCAGGAGGGCATTTTTATAACAGTGAGAGCTATATTATAATAGAATGGTTTGGGAGATGTTTAAAGGAAGGGACGGGAAGGAAGAAGAGTTCTAAAAAGTAATATGGGAGACTGGTAGCAAAAGTTACAAACATTCATTTCTGTTTCTCACGTATCTGTAGGCAAAAGTTCTACTTTGGATAACTGCAGGAAAGTTCTTTAATGTAAACAGCTCTTAATGCCTTTTAAACTAAGCTGCAATTTCTCATGCATATGAAAACCATATATACATATACATACACACATCAAAATACTGTCATTTTCTCCTGCTACAGCAATGAGTCACAGTAAATTTTAAATGATCCAGATTCATTTCCTTCTAAGCTTGGGCTTTTCTCCTTAACTAAAGCAGGTATTTTCAGGTTACAAAATTAATTTATTGGTGTTTTGTAATTATAATAAGAAGAATGTACAAGAACCTGGTGTATAACTACTATTTTTTTTAAACATGCAAATTCCCTGTTTTCAGTGTTTCAATTTTCAAAGGCTTGTTGCAGTTTAAAGGCAATCCTCTTATAAGTGTACAAATTGCAATGATTATAGGAACAACTTGTAATTGTTTCTAGTAAGTTTTAGTAGCCTTTGATATTATGATTAGTGTTTTGTATGTTAATATAGTGATATGGGTGCTTATTTGCCTGGATGGCTGTATGCAGAAATGGTCACTAGGTTGTCTCAGCAAACAAATCTTTCATCTCAGTGGGTCTGTTTCTTAAGCAATAAGAAAAAAAACCCTTAAAATAAATTGTACTAGAGCTGAGCAATTTCTGAAGTATTCACAAAGCACCGAGACTGGCAATTTACAGCATTTGCAGCCTAAGCTTAATTAGAAATGCCCAAGGAAACAAACAAAACGAGGAAATAGAAAGCAGACCATTCTAATGTGGCACTACTGCTATATCCCCAGTGCCTTGGCTGAGTATTTAAGTATTAACGATCGGTATTACAAATGCAGGACGGCATGTTGAATGTTAACCTTTCTTTGACCAAAGTAACCCAGATTGGAGAAAGGGTGACATTCAATCCCAGCAAAGGAAGGTTACCAAACTTCTATCTACAGTCACTTGTTGACAGAAGTTTTGTTTTTGCTTCAGATCTTCCTGTCTGCCCACTCCCTTAATCAGAGGCTTCCGATTAATTACCCCACCTTGTACCACAATGAGTGCAATAATCCCAATGGAACTAATAGGCTTTAACTAGCCTGTCCTAGGAAGATTGCACCCAACCTCTACCACCCACTGAAAGCCATACCGACATCCACACACATCTTTTGGCAGGCCCCACCCTAAAATCTCAGAACTCAGTGCAGCAGAAAACTCACATTCTAAATAAACAAAGTTGTTGTGATTATCAGGAAAAGACATTTTGCTATACAGATTTGTTCACATACTCTGTAAACCAAACTAGCTGCTAATTCCCCAACAGTGCAGGATGCTTTCTTCAATGCCTGTCATGGTTTGGAAAGAATGGTACCAGTAACATTTCTTACAAAAACAGAATAGAACACAATGAATTTTAAAGCAAAATTTCATAGATGTCAAGGTTAACTCACTTGCAATAAGCAAGCAAAACACATTATTTATTGTATTTCTTTATTTACATTATTTATAGTCTGCCTTTTTCACAGGGACTCAAGGTTAGAGTTGCCAGCCCCCAGGTCTGAGTGGGGGATCCCCCGCTTTTGGGGGCTTCTTCCTGCCACTGGCCAGCTGGCTTGTGGGGGAAACCCCACCCCCAAACAGCGACATTGTCAATGCAATGATGTCATGTGGAAATGATGTCATCATGCTGAGGACATCACATGGTGGCACTCTGGTGTGAGGGCAAAACTCTATGGCTTGTAGCTGGTTTTACTATAGAGTTTTGCCCTCAAACCAGAGCATCCCCATGTGACATCCCTAACATTATGATGTCACTTCTGCATGACGTCATCACATCGGTGACATCATGCGAGGATGTTGCTGTTCGGGGCGGAGCCCTGTTCCCTCCCAGAAGGCTCCCTCCCTCTCCCTACCACCTGGCGATCCTACTTAAGGTGGATTACACAGAGTGAGACAGTACACTCAACAAAATGGGACACTGAATAACCAATACATTAGGATTTTAGAAGTCTGAAACCACCAGTAAGAACTGAAGCATAGTATAAGTATTAACATGACACATTAAGCACTACAAAAATTACATAATAGGAACCTACATACAATAAGATATATGCAGCAGTATAGGCCACAGTCCCTAACCATGGATTTGTGAAGTTCAGATATGGATCTGAAATGCCTAAAGGAGACTTTGACTGAAACAAACACAATAGTGATGTTATATATTAAGGGCCACAATACTGAGTGTGATGTAGACATTTCTGTATCTGTAACACATTAGGCTTTTAAAATCATATTTCTCCATCTGCAGCCTCTGCGATCCTTGGTGAATCACTTTTGAAACTCCGAGAGATCTTAGAAGAAGCTGGTGAAGCAGAGTACAGAAGTATTCTTGCAGAAATAGAGGCAAAGACCTGTTACATATGAGCAAGCCTTTGTATGCAACTAAAGGGGTTTCCAGGATACGTAGGACACATTGTGCACAACTACTTATAGGTTGTTTACTTAGACAATGAGGTATACTAGCAACTGTTTATACCAAACCATCAGGGATAAAAACTGGAAAATCTGTGCCTTTAAAAAAAATGCTTATGTCTTGCTTCCTGCTAATTTAATACATAATTCCAAGTTAACAAAAAAATGAATAACAATTTATTGGATCTGAATCAAAGGCATGGGAACTTCTGTTATACAGGCCAAGACTCGCCTCTGAACCCTGCATTTGCTGTTTCTAATGCAATGGACACATTTCATCAGGACTATCATTAATTCCTTGCTAAGGAACTGGAAGGAAAATCAGCTCGTGTTTACCTTTGCTGTACACAATGCAATTGTTTTTGTTGTCTTCCACTCCTTGCCAAGTCACATCCAATAGCCACTTGGGGCCAGCAGTCAACACCATGGGGACTGGAGCCTTTGTCTTCTGTAGAAAGGATGATAACAAACAGATGCCATTTGCTCATGTTGATTAAGAACTTGAATAATAATAGTAATAATCATTTTATTTGCAAACAACTAAATCTCTAAACCCATAAGCAAAGGCCTTATTCCCCTGCCTCCGGACTTTTTTTAAAAAGAAGAAGAAGTAGAAGACGACACAAGCTGCAAGGCTTGAGTGTTTTCATAGATCTGAAAGGTGGAATTATTATCAAGGATTTTTCTGAATGATAGCACTGGATCAGATCTCCAAGATTAGGCAGCTCTCTGGTGGCTCAGAATTATAAAGGGAATGCAGATGACTTTCACAGCAAAGAGCCAAGTGTTTAGAAGTGAACTTTAGACACATTGTACTTCATTATCGACAGGATCTCACTATTTCCTGAAACAGACAGGAAAGAATTTAAAGAATCAGTATCCATTTCAAAGCTCTATCCTGGGTAACATTTATATTATAGAGGGGAATTATTCTGAATGGATAATGTAATTTTTCCCCCTCTCTCTTTTTTTTCTTGCTGAGTGCTGATGTGCAGCTTTACTGTTGCTGAAATAATAATGCTAATGATCCCACATGCATGCTCTCCAAAAAAGAAATGTAATAGCAGCAGCCAGAATGAATTTGAATGAGATCAGAAAATGCATAACACCCACCCCTTGTTCACAAAAGGCAGAGCGGCAAAGTGACATTATTTTTTATTATTACAGAAAGAATTCACTAAAGAAGGTTTAGCATTTTGCAAAGTAAGGTAGAAAACCTCAAATTATTTGTGCTTAACTTTAGTTCTTAAATCCAGATGCAAAGGATGAATTGATCTGGAATTCAGTAAGCCTTATCAACATTGTTCTTTATGGTGACTGGTAGTGAAATGTCGTTTAGACATTTATCATTCACCAGTTCTTGTTCAGTATATCAAACATCATGAAACTATGACTCAGAGTAGAGAGTACAATGAAAAGGGTCTCAAGGTAATATTCCACTAGTATTTTTTTTCAAAATGTAGATAAAATCTGGTTAAAGCAATATCAACCTTTTCTTTCTTACAGTTTCCACAACAGACTCAGAAGTTGGAAGTATAAGTTTAAAATCTAATCCTATGGGGCCACTAGAAAATCAAATAGGTGTTTGAAGTGAAACACAATGACCACCATGGTGATATATCATTATGATATGTGCATGGCTATTATAAATACATTCAGCATGTGTGGATCAATTTGATTAAACAACAAAATGCTTAGCATTTACATGTTTCAGCATTACATGTCTAGCAATTATATGCCCACCAGAAAGACAGGGCAGCATTTGGAATGTCTCACCTATGCAGCATTCTAGGGCTTTTCATTTCATGCACCATGATATCAGCTGCATATTTAAATCCTGAACTTGCAGAAGTAACCAAGCTACATGATTAGGAAAATCACACTGAACAACTTTTGCTGAATTGTACCATTTTTGATGGAGTCATTTGAATGCCTCTCCCAATTAAAAAAGCTTTTCTACACATTAAAAAAGCTTTTCTACACATTAAAAAAGCTTTTCTACACATTAGGGAAAAGTGTTGACTAGACTATTTCCCATGACAGACAAGTTTTCCACCTGAAAATAATTTATTTATTAAGGTGGAAATATGATGTCATCTATCTACACTATAAAGTGGGACAATCCAGTTATAGCTTCTCCATGTGATTCTGCTATTCACATTTCTTCCGCTTGATCCTAACATTCTGGAAACAACTTTTATGTAAAGTACACAACTAGATCAGCCCCACTTGCCTTATGGAGGATGCTCCAATGACATATGTCATCCAGTGTATTGTTACAGCTATCTAAAGAATGTGGATCATATCTGACTCTTTCTATAAAGTGAGGATCACACCATTCTGGCAGTTGCCAAAAATATCTTGGCTGCACTAAAAATTCAAGGTACTGCTATGAATTCAGTGCTTAGCTAAATATGCAGCAACTCTGTTGCTGTTTTAATTTTAACCCAATATTTTAAATGTTGTGTTTAATATTTACCTCTTCCTTGTATGTTCAATGTTTTTCTTTCTTATGTATTTCAACCATGGTTATATTACTTTGTCTAAAAGCCTAGACCTCCTTGAATATAAGATTATAAGGTGAAGATTCTCCACACTACTTTCATTGCCATTGCAAATGCAGAGGCATGTGTGGTGGCAATGGAGTTTCCGTGAAGTTTCAGCACATTTTCCTCTGTCTTTTCCACTCACTTCTTGCTTCCACACATGTTCTGCAGTGATGTTGTATTGACTCTCAGGGGTATGGTTCTCACAGCTGATGCAATGACTTGCCGTACCTTTTTCCATTATCATCTTCATGCATGTGCTATAGCACTATAATAGGTCTACTATTTGGAATGGAAATAGATAGGTGGTAATGGATTACTGTAGTGCTACAACACTATACTGATTTTTAAAAGGAAAAAAATGGAAACAGGATGATTGCAGCACAATGTTGTGGAAGCTCTAAAAAAGCATTCTGCTTTGGAAGCCAAGGCCAAAAAAACCGTATGGAAGCAACCTCCAAGAACCATCAAGGGGGCCATTAGATGGAAGACAGGAAGCACTATTCCACCATACTTGATGAGTTAAGAGTATTTCCATCAGACATCCTCTCTCCTCCTAGCTTTTAATTGTAAGTGCTGAGGCCATTAAAGGGTGAAGAGACAGCAGCCAGAAACCTATCATGCCTCAGTCTATGGCCTTTTTCCCTCCACCTTCCAACTGGAGGATATCAGAAAGAAATCAGAGATTGGCCAGCAGAGATATCTTCCCTGGGGAGCATCTTTAATGCATTGTTATTTTACTGTGCTTTGATTCCTGTTAGCCTCGTTGGGGGACAGATTTTCTTCCCTTTTCCATTTTGAGCTAATTAAGTAATCATTTCCTGTTTGTTGTTGAGAGGTACACATTTCTGAATCATTCCAGAATGGATATCATATTATTCTGCGTGTCTTGCATTGAGGTTTAACTATTGCTTTTAATTAGTTGCTGTAGATTTTCTGGGATGTGTGGCTGTGGTCTTGGCATTGTAGGACCTGACATTTCACCAGTAGCTGTGACTGGCATCCTCAGAGGTATAATACAGAAAGATGTAGTACTCTCTGTCTCAAGGTGAGCAGAAAAATGGTAGGCAGGTAATTTATATCTACCCTGGAATATGGGGTAGGGCTGAGTCATTATCTTGTAGTAGTTTTCCAGGCTATGAACATGCTAACGGAGGAGCTTTCCTGAGAAGGTTCTTTAGTCTGTGGATTGTTTCTTTGTGGAGGTTCTTTTGTGTGTGGAATGGCTATTGAAATTCTAACCTTATCTGTAGTGGTATTGTCAGCTGTAGAGTATTTTGTGTTTTTCAGGACAGGAAACCATGCCCTATTTATTTTTAAACTCTCTTCTTTCCTGTTGAAATTGTGTTTATGTTTATGAATTTCAATGGCTTCCCTATGTAATCTGACATGGTAATTGGAAGTGTTGTCCAGTCTTTCAGTGTCCTGGAACCAAATGCTGAGTCCTGTTTGGGTTAGGCTATGTTCAGCCACTGCTGATTTTTCAGGTTGGCCAAGTCTGCAATGTCTTTCATGTTCTTTTATTCTTGTCTGAATGCTATGCTGTGTGGTCCTGATGTAAACTTGTAAACTATTGCTTGCAGCCAAAGCTTTTGCTCATTATTTTTTATTTTATTTTGTAATCATAGTTTTGTAACTGTGCTACCATGATGCCAAAAAATTAAAACTAAAACAATGAGAAGTGACTAGTTTGTATACAAAGTGATAAACAGCCCTTAATTTGTACTCTCCTGCCAAAAACAAAGAAATAATTAATAGCTGATTCACAAATGCTGTGGTTGTGAGAAAACCGGAAGTAGTCAGAAGAAGATAAGGAAAACTGCAGGAGAAAATGGAACCTTTGCTGCAAAGACTTATGTCTGAGTAAATATATAGGACAATCATGACTGTGAGGATGAGGATTGCTGGATTTTTTTATAGGATATAGAGCTATAAGAGAGCAATTCTAAGGCCCTGGTCACATGAGCAGGATAATCCACAGGGAACGGGAGGCTTTTAGAGCCGGAGCAAAAAGATGCGCGGTAGCGCAATCTCACCTTCCCCCGAGGCTCCCTGCCCAAGCCTCCAGCAGCTGATCACACCACGTGAGGCAACACAGCAGCAAGGTGTTTGTGCGCATGTGTGGGACACTGACGGATGCTGGCTGCGACGGGCTACCAGCGCTTCCTGATCAGACGCCTGCACGTGCCGTGCATTATCAGGAAAATAGCGCATGGTTCCCGGTAGCTTTTAAATCCGCGTCTTCAGGCCGAAGCTGCGGGTTAGAGATGGGAGTGCAACGCTTCCCAGATGTTAAAGTATGATCGCGCCGGTTTAATCCACAGGCAAGCCATCCCTCTCGCAGGGCAAATTCTCCGTGTGACTGGGGCCAGAGTAGACCTATTCAGAGTTCTGCTCAGGTCTATTCAATAAGGCTTCCTTTCAGAAGAGTGTTCTTAGCATAGCACTGTCTGTACCATATGGAATTCCAGTTCTAATTCTAGTTGCAGCTGTTGTCAGAAGCATAATTACTAAGCAGTCCAAAAATATACAAGTGTGGAAACAGTCCAACACTGACCAATATAGCCGAGGAACAGCAGATGATTTGACATTCTGTTTTGAACTTCTTGACAAATCACCATCATAGGATGATATATGCAATAACAGCTATTTTATTTTAAGGTGGAATGCAATCAGCATTGTGCCATGGTTAGAGTGTTGGATTAGGATCTGGGAGACCTAGGTCTGAATCCCCAATATGCCATGGAAACTTGCTGGGTGATCTTGAACTAGTCACATACTCTCAGCCTAATTTAGTTCACAGGGTTGTTGTGAGGATAACATGGAGGAGAGGAGAATGATGTAAGCCACTTCGAGTCCCCACTGGAACAAAAGGTGGGATATAAACAAAATAAATTAATATAGTGCACACTGAATAGCAGTTGTGCTAAAACAATCTGAAACTTCATAATCATTTTCCTAAAACAGAGAAACACTGCCATATTTCAAAGCTTTCAGTGATACCCTTTCAAAATCATACATGATTGCCCCAACACACAGTCCCATATGCACACATGGAATTCTAGTGCACCTTGACCCATTCTTTTAAATGAAAGGAACACATCCACTTGAGCAGTTATCACAACATAAATCAGTGACATGGCATATGTAAGATGGCAGCAGTGTTGGTCTGCAGTAGATTTTAGTCTAGTAGCACCTTAGAGACCAACAAGATTTTCAAGGTATAAGCTTTTGAGAGTCAAAGCTCTCTTCATCAGACACATGTCTGACAAGAAAAGAGGGTTGACTTTCTGATGAAGGGAGCTTTGACTCTCAAAAGCTTATATCCTAAAACCTTGTAGGTCTCTAAAGTGCTATCACAGATACATATACAAGATACCCATGTGTCAGTCAGAAATAATGCGCCTATGGGCTTCCGGTCGGAGTAAAATGGCGAATTGACACACTTTGCGAGTTGTGCAGAGTGTACTGCGGCATCTGACGACAGTCTGGGCTCTATTTGGCCCAGCGCAGCACTCTCCAGGCGGGGGAGTGGCAAGCAAGCAGCGAAGCCTGAGGGGGGTTGAGATCGGTGTGGATAAGCTTCGGAGGAAGCTTGTTTACACTTTGATCTCCTTCCGTGAAGAGGGCAGTTGCAAATCAACTCTACAGATGCCAGCCGGGCTGAGAATTCAGCATAAATTCGCCATCTACCGATCTCTTTATCATTTGGATTAACATCGTTTACAGAAGAAGCACCGCGAAACCCCGAGACTACAAGCAAGGTAACAAACAAACGATTAAGCGCTTACCGGTTTAAAGGAGACTGTGATATTGAAACGTACGGATAAGCGTTGAAACCTTTAAGGAACCGCTTGATTTAAAAGTAAAAAGAAAGCTTTCCGTTAGAGAAAAAGGCTGAAAAGAGACTTTGTTTTGCATTCCTGTGGTCAGCCAAGTCTAAACGTTACGTAGTAGAAACGAAACTAACTGACTCTGTGATACAGGAAGTGGGCTAGAGTGGAGGTTTTAGAGGCTGCTGTGTTTGAAGCGGATGGACATTTTATTGTGTGACACCACCCTTACCGGAAGTTGGATTACAGAGACGGACAGGTGAACAGGAAGTTTGAAAGGAGCCTACTCTAGCCGGAAAACCATAGAGAAATTGCGCCCGACATTTTTAGGAGGACTAAAACTTAAAATGTTATTTTCAAGCCGAAAAAGTGTTTAAACAAGTTCTAAAGGTGGCGATTTGGCTTGAAGACTGCTAATATAAAGACTGACTAACATTGAAGTGGCCTTCAAGACGGATTTGAGAACAAGACCTAGAGCTGCTTCATCACCCAGCCCAAGAATGACTGCAAAGGAAAAAAAGAGTGGCAAGCAGCTATGGAAGCGATGGAAAAACGGATGACTGAGAATCTTGGAAAACAAATAGAATCACAGTTGCAACAACAATTGGAGCAAATAGAGCAAGTGCAAATCCAAGTACAGAAAAAAAATATGGAAGAATTGAAAGAACTGGTACTTACAGAAGTGTCAGGGATTAAAAAAGATACAGAAGAACTCAAAAAGGAAGTCAAAAGTCTGGTGACAAAATCTGAAGATATGGAACAAAAGGTTAAAAAAACCCTGTCAGAAAATGCAAGGCTGGAGACCATGATGGATTACAGGGCTACTCAGAATCACCTGAGATTGAGAGGGATAGAAGAGGAGGAAGATCAAGATCTACGGGCTCTAGTAATTAAGACATTGACAACTTATATAGGGGAAGATGAAGGAGATTTGGATGCAGACTTTGACTTGATTTACAGAGTAAATTCAGCTTATGCCAAAAGAAAGCAATTACCTAGAGATGTAATTGTTCAATTTGTGACAACAAAGATGAAGGAAGACGTTTTCAAGAAACAGTTTACACAACCGTTGGAAATTAATGGAAAGAAAATAATAATTTTGAGAGAAATTCCGAGATCGATTCTACAAGATAGAAAGAAATTCAAGAAATTGACAGACAGGTTAAAAGAAATGAATATTAGGTTCAGATGGGAGATTCCATATGGACTTACATTTATGTACAACTCGGTGAGATCAACTCTTAAATCTGAAGGAGACTTATATAGATTTAAAGCGAGCAATCTGGACGATTTTAAAGATATTTAATTTAACACCATTATGGATTACAAATTTTTATCTTGGAACGTAAATGGACTAAATTCACCAGGTAAAAGAAGACTGGTGAATCATTGGCTGGAAAAACAAAAATGTAACATAATTTGTTTGCAAGAAACACACATAAGAAAACAAGACGATAAATATCTGACTAATAAAAAATTGGGAGAAGAATTTCATTCTTCAGCAGTTAATAAGAAAAAAGAAACAGTGATTTATATTTCAAAAGATTTGGATCCTAAACAAATTTTTTCCGACAAAGAAGGAAGGTATGTTGGCGTGGAAATCTGTATGGATAGAAAAAAGACATTGCTTGTTAATATATATGCACCCAATGGTGCAAAAGAGACCTTTTTTAATGATCTGACTAAAGAGTTGGAATGTTTAAACTATGATCAAATTGTTCTTGCGGGAGACTTTAATGGTACAGTGAACAACACATTGGATAGAAAGTCCAAAGCAAGTGGAGAGACAGTTGGAAAGTTACCAAAAAATTTCTTTCAATTGATGAAGCAAGAGAAATTAGAAGATGTTTGGAGGAAGTGGAATCCTAAGACTAAGGACTACACGTTTTACTCGAATAGACATAATTCCTTTTCTCGAATTGACATGATTTGGATGTCAGAGGAGATGGCGCAAAAAACTTATAAAATACAAATTTTACCGAAAACTAACTCTGATCATAATCCCCTACTTTGGATATCTAAAGCAAAACCTAAACAGTTATTTTGGAGAATTAATGAAGATTTACTGGATCAAAAACAAATTAATGAAATCTTAAAAAAGGAAACGAAAAGTTTTTTTGAACTGAATTTGAATAAAGGCACGGATATACAAGTTGTATGGGATACATACAAAGCAGTAATGAGAGGTATGCTTATCTCTCTGAACTCCAAAGATAAAAAGCAAAAGATCCAGCAACAGAAAGACCTTCATGAAAAAATTCGACAAAAAGAAAAGGAATTAAAAAAAAGACCAGGGAAGAAGAAAATTATTAAAGAGATCCACTTCCTGCAAGATCAGCTGAATGTTCTTTTAAACAGAGAATTATATTGGAATTTAAAAAATTACAGCAAAAAGCATTTGAGGGTGCAAACAAACCAGGAAAGTTTTTAGCATGGCAATTGAAAAATAGAAAAGAAAGGAACTTTATATCTAAGATTGTTGAAGATGGAAAGGAGGTGATGAGCCTGAATGGTATAAAAAGAGTTTTTTTTAAATACTACGCCAAACTATTCCAAAAGAAAGGAATTGACCAACAGAGAATCAAGAAATATTTGGAGACGATTGAAGTTCCAGAGCTGGGAAAACAAATTAAGGAACTATTAAATGGTTTAGTAACGAAAGAAGAAGTGACAATGGCGATAGAAGACGCAAAGTTGGGCAAAGCTCCAGGACCAGATGGCTTTACAGCAAAATTTTATAAGAAATTTAAAGAGGAGCTAACCCCTATTTTAGTACTTCTGTCAAATGAGATAAGACAGACCAAACGGATCCCAGATTCATGGAAAGAAGCAAACATTTCATTGATACCTAAAGAAGGTTTGGATTTGACTCAAGTAAAGAATTATAGACCAATATCGCTATTAAATAATGACTACAAATTATTTGCAAAAATAATTTCAGAGAGACTGAAAAAATATTTGAAAGATACAATAGCGGAAGAACAAGCGGGATTTTTACCAAATAGACAAATTAGAGACAATCTAAGAGTGGTGATAGATGCAATTGAATATTATGACAAGCATCCTGAAAAAGAAGTTGGATTCCTCTTCTTAGATGCGGAAAAAGCTTTCGATAATTTAAATTGGGAGTTTATGCTGCAAGTTATTGAAAAAATGAATATTGGACAGTCCTTTTTAAACATGATTGTGGCAATATATTCAGAACAAAAAGCGGCTTTGAATATAAACAAAGAAAAGACGGACTTCTTCCGAGTCCAAAAGGGAACACGTCAAGGCTGCCCGTTATCCCCGTTGTTGTTTATTTGGATATTGGAAATATTATTGACAGCGATAAGAAAAGATAACAGTATTGAAGGACTTACAGTGAAAGGTTTCGCCTATAAATATAGGGCATTTGCAGATGATGTAATGTTTATGATCCAAGACCCAATTGAGAAAATACCACAACTGATGGAAAAAATTGAAGAATTTGGTTCAATTGCGGGATTTTATGTTAATAAAAGTAAAACCAAAGTGATGTGTAAAAATATGACGAAACAAAGACAAACAGAACTTCAAGAGAAAATTCAATGTGAAGTAGTTACAAAGACTAAATATCTTGGAATTGAATTAACTATGAAAAATATTGACTTGTTTAAAAACAATTATGAAAAGGTGTGGTACAAGATTCAGCAAGATATGAAGAAATGGGACACTTTGAATTTATCATTGATGGGAAGAATCGCGACTGTAAAAATGAATATTTTACCGCGTTTGATGTTTTTATTTCAGGCTATTCCAATATTAAAACAAAGGAAAGTACTGGATTCGTGGCAGAAAGAATTATCCAAATTTGTATGGGCAGGAAGGAAGCCAAGGATTAAAATGAAAATTTTATGTGATGCAAGAGAGAGAGGAGGTTTACAACTACCAAATTTAAGACTGTATTATGATGCCGTCTGTTTAACATGGTTGCAACAGTGGATTAATTTGGAAAATAAGAAGTTATTGGCACTTGAAGGACATGATAATAAATTCGGATGGCATGCATATTTATGGTATGGAAAAGTAAAAATGGATAAATTTTTTAAACACCACTTTGTAAGACAATCACTGTTCGAGACATGGACGAGATATAGAAAATTCTTCTCAGAAGAAAGACCACTTTGGATTGTACCAGCTGAAGTGATTAATCCATATTCAAGAAATCAAGGGTTAGATTGGCTACCTTATAAAAATCTTTTAAAATTTGAAGGGAAAAATTTTGTGTTAAAAGATAGATTTGATGTTGAATTTGAATATGATTGGTTGAAGTATAGACAGATTTATGATCTATTTAAGACCGATAAAAGAGAACATGGTTTTAGAGAAAAGAATATTGAAATTGAAACTGTATGGCTTGAGAAAGATAAAAAAATGATCTCTAAACTGTACAAGGTGTTATTGAAATGGTATACTGAGGATGAAGTTGTAAAGGAGCAAATGATAAAATGGGCAGTAAATGTTAATAATGAGATATTAATGACATCTTGGGAATACTTGTGGAAAAGATCAATGAAAATTTCAACGTGTGTAAATGTTAAAGAGAATTGCTATAAAATGATGTATAGATGGTATATGACGCCTAAAAAAATTGCTATTATAAATGAAAGTATGTCCAACAAATGTTGGAAATGTAAAAAACATGAGGGGTCTTTTTACCATATGTGGTGGACATGTGATAAAGCAGTAAAGTATTGGACAGAGATCCACAATGAGATACAAAAAAATTTGAATTGTACTTTTAAGAAAGACCCACAGATGTTATTGTTAGGTCTTAAAATGGAAGAAATAAATGTAGCCAAGAGAACACTACTATGGTACTTGACTACAGCAGCAAGACTGACTTTTGCTCAATGTTGGAAACAAGATAAAGTACCTGAAACATGGGAATGGATTAAAAAGACGTTGTTTTTAGCAGAAATGGACAAATTAACAAGAAAATTAAACAACGAAGAAGATGAAACTTTTTTTGAAGACTGGAAAGACTTTCAAAAATACTTGTTGAAAAATTGGGACATTAAACGTGGTTTGATTTGTTTTGATAGTTATTAAGTGGAAAATGAAATAGAATTAGATTTCTGAATTGTTACCGTTTGTTAGAGAAAATAAGTTTAGAAATAACTGTAACAGAATAAGAGAGATATTAATGGGGTTGGAGCAGTGCGGGAAGCCTTGTTTGGGGGGGAGAAGGGAAATTAGAAAAATGGATATGTAGGTTGGTTGAAAATGTATGAACATGTGATATATCCAATAATAAATTGTATTTACCAAAAAAAAAGAAATAATGCGCCTATAAACATTGAACAGCAACTGGACAACAATGAAAAATGGAGTAAAAAGGATGCAAAGCACTGATTAAGGACACCCTTATCCCAATCCAGTATTGTATGCAAAAAGTAAATGGAGCTGCAAATGAAAAGCCCTTTCTAAAAATCCTATCTATAAACTGTTGGAAGGAAAGGGACAGTAAGGGAACTGAATTCGGCCTCCATAATCACTCTTGAAGTATGAATGTAACTTGCCCTTACCTGGATAGACAAGGCAAGCCTGATCTTGTCAGATCTTGGAAGTTAAGCAAAGTCGACACTGGCAAGTACTTGGATGGGAGACCTCCTTGAAGTAACTGGGGTGCAAGGTGGAAGCAGGCTTTATTCAGCCACCTCTCTGAACATCCTCCAGGCCCCCAGCAGAGGTCAGTCACCAGAGGTAGCCATGACTTCCAGGTACACACACAGTCACTCATCAGAGGTCATCATGACTTCCAGGTGCAAACGCACATGCACACACATGCACATTTAAAAAACAACAACACCAAAAAGAAGTATGAACCTATTTTAGTCAAAGGGTTGATCCATCAGTACTGGTCTAGTTTGACTGGCAGGACCTTTTCAAAATCTCTGAAAACATGTACTACCTGAAATCCTTTAACTAGAAAAGCAGGGATTGGAACTGGGAGTTCTTAAATGAAAACAAAATGCCCTATCACTGAGCCACGTCCCTCCACTTACAAAGTCCCTCCATTTAACTTATAGCTCCACTCCAGCAACTAGCTTTTAAACAAGGGTTCCATATGCGCAACACAGTGTAGACTGAAGAAGATAATTATGCATACTTCACCTAGTCACACATGTAATTTCCCATCCAGCCAGGGTTATATATGCAGTATCTCTGGATGGAACTGGTTTATAAAAATCTTTTGTACCAAAATAACCTGAAAGGACTTCAGATATGAAGAAACGCTCCCTCTCTGTTAGGGCTGATGGGAAATTAAAAGGCTGATGAGTAACACTATAACATAATATGAGCCTGGGCTATTCTTTCATCTTATTGTGGTAAAGGTTAGCTGGTCATTGCCAACACACATGGTGACATTTGCTGCTGGATTTCTCTTTATGTTATGATTTGTACTTTTTAAAGGACTATTAAGAGTGTAGACAAGCTACATAAGCAATACAAACAATCTTCTTTTGCATAAGATTAAATGATGTATCTACTTGTGTTCCAGTACTTTTCACAGTTAATAATATTATTTATTTATCAGACTTATACCCCACCCTCCCAGCAACAGCCAGATCAGGGCAGCTTACAGAAGAGTAAAACAACAATAAATAATATAGTAATCATAAAATCATAACACTTTTATGACATTAAAGGTGCTAACCGATGACAGGCAGATGTCATTAGCAGATAACAATTTAATGTGATGACATTCCACTTCCGTACCTTTCTGGTGGTCAGTCCCGATCTAATCATGCGGCTGGCTCAGGCTGCTTTAAATTCCAGGGGGGCAGAATTTTTCCCCTGGGGCAGCTCCTCACTGAAGGCCTGCCGGAACAGCTCTGTCTTGCAGGCCCTGCAGAACTGCATGAGGTCCCGCAGGGCCCTGATCTCCTCTGGGAGCTTGTTCCACCAGAGGGGAGCCGCCACCGAGAATGCCCTAGTCCTGGTTGTAGCTAGCCTGGCATCCTTTGGTCTGGGAAGGGTGAGTCGATGTTGAGACCCTGATTGCAGTGCTCTCTGGGTAACATGTGGGGAAAAGCGATCCCTCAAATATGTAGGTCTCTGACCATGTAGGGCTTTAAAGGCAAGAACCAGCACCTTAAAGCGAATTCGGTATGCTATCAGTAGCCAGTGCAGTGCCCTCAGCACAGGTTGAATGTGCTCCCATACTGGGAGGCCCATTAACAGTCTGGCTGCTGCATTTTGCACCAGCTATAGCTTTCGAATTTGCAGTAAGGGCAGCCCCATGTAGAGAGCATTACAGTAGTCCAATCTCAAGGTGATCATTGCATGGATCACTGTTGCCAAGTTGTTGCGCTCAAGGAAGGGAACCAACTGCCTAATCAGCCAAAGATGATAAAAGGCCAATTTGACAGTGGCTGCTACCTGGGCCTCTATTGTTAGGGAGGCATCCAGGAGCACTCCCAGAGTCCTAACCACCAGCACTGGCACTGACGCCCCATCGAAGGAAGGGAGTGGGATCCCTACACTTGGTCCGTCCCAACTCAGGCACAGGACCTCCGTCTTCGTCAGATTCAACTTCATTCGGCTCAGCCTAAGCCAACCAGCCACATCTTGTAACACCCAATCAAGATCTTCTAGCACAGTACAGTGCTAGAAATCAGCAGTCGACTGACATATTGTGTCTCCTGATTCTTCAACTATCTTTAAACAAAACAACACCAATATCTAAATAAATATCTGCATTCAAAAACATATTATTTCCTCCTATCACTAGCAACAGTAAGTATTTTAGGCACAGTAGTTACTCTCATGTTTTTTTGATTACCTGTATATGTCTCCATACTGCCTGGTATTATTCTATTTGCACTCCTATCATTTCTTCAGAAGCAGTTGTAACTGTAGACTTCTCATTTGAACTTATTATACCTTGGTGTTTTAAATTATTCAGTCAAGTTTATTAAATCTATTCAAGCTGTATGCACTAGCTCTGAATCAAGGTGTATTGTTCTGAACACAATGTTTATCATAAGCATCTTTGAAGACCTACCTCAGGCCAAAAGGAAGGTACACAGATTTTAACATAAATAAATATTAAGTGGAAAAGAGCTAAAGGCCTCTGCTCTAAATTTCAGAGAACACATAATCCCATTCTAGATGGCTAGCCATGTTAGGAAGCAATCCTATGTAGGTCTACTCAGAAGTAATTCCTTTTATTGAGTGGTGTGGTGCATCATCTCAGCAAAATGTTCTTAGGGTTAAACAAATAAATAAATAGGACCAGGGGTCTTTTCGGGGGGGAGCGCACCGGAGCGCAGCTCCGGGAGCTCAGGAGCCAAGCCCCGCCCCCAGCCGGCGTCCCGGAGAGTCTTTCAGGCAGCCGAATGTCAATTTCAGCTCCATTATATCCTATGGGCCATTGAAGTCAATGGTGAAAACATAGGGTATATTCTAGGGGCTGGAGGGAAGGGGTTTGAGGGAGAGGCTCCAAACTTTCAGGATAGCTGACGGAGCCTCTCTCCAAGATACCCACCAAGTTTCAAGAACATTGGACCAGGGGGTCCAATTCTATGGGCCCCTAAACAGGTTGCCCCTATTCCCTCCATTGTTCTCTATGGTGGGAAAAACATAACTTTTTTCCCCACCATAGAGAACAATGGAGGATATGAGGCAACCTGTTTGGGGGCCCATAGAATTGGACCCCCTGGTCCAATGTTCTTGAAACTTGGTGGGTATCTTGGGGAGAGGCTCCGTCAGCTATCCTGTGATCTTGGAGCCTCTCCCTCAAACCCCCTCCCCTCCAGCCCCCAGAATATACCCTATGTTTTCACCATTGACTTCAATGGCCCATAGGGTATAATGGGGCTGAATTGCCACTGAATTTCTTTCATTCCCTCCTTTCCTTCTTTCTTTTTCCTCTTTCCCTCATTCTTCTCTTCTCTTCTCTTCTCTTCTCTTCTCTTCTCTTCTCTTCTCTTCTCTTCTCTCTCTCTCTCTCTCTTTCTTTCCCACCTTCTTCTCTTCTCTTTTTCCTCCTTTCCCTGTTTCCCTCCTTCTTCCCTCTCTTTCTTTCCCTCTTCCTTCTTTCCTTCTCTCTACTCTCTCTCTTTCCTTCCCTCTTTCCCCCTTCTGTGGCCCAACTCTCATGAGAAGGAGTTTAAACTTTAAACCCCTTCTCTCTTAGCTCCCCCACCCAGACCAGCTGGGAAAGGGAAGGGGAGGCTTTTGAAGATGCTCCCCCCTTTTGCTTCCCCTTCTGACATCACTTCCGGTGATGTCAGGGGGCGTGGCATATGCTAATAGCCTAATAGCTCATTAGCATACCATATGCTAATGAGCTCCTGCAGCTGTTCTTCTACGAAAAGACCCCTGAATAGGACTCTTGTGGCACTTAGCGGAGGTGCCTCACATCAGTAGATATAGAACTACTGAAATCAGTCACCGCTTGGATTTCCCATAGAAAAAGGTCTGGTTCCATTCTGATTATGTTTGCCAGGCCCAGAGTTGGCAATCCTGGGAGCATTTAAGGGTCGGGGCATGTCGACCGGGAGCATTGTGCGATGCAATGACACAACATTACTTGTGGCTGAATTCCTAGCAGTGATGTCACCAAGATGCTCAATGCTCTAGGAACGTCCCAAAATTGTGATGGTAAAAGACCAGTGCATGAACATAGAGCAGACACTGGCATTTGCCCGCCCCCCACATCTTCTTGAATGAAACAAAAGGGAAGTGATCCAATTATGGCTCAGAGTGGAAGCCCTGTCCCATCAAGGGAGAACCCACCAGCCAGGTCTGGCGGCAGCTGCCCTCCATGCCCAGATCAGCCCAGTGTGAGCTCCCCACCCACCTGCCCTCTTTTGGACCTTGTGGGATTAGCTGGTCGCCATTTTGGGGGGCTAAGCTGGAATTTTCTGGGCCTCACACAGATTGGCTGGGGGGGACTTTTTTTGCCTGCTTCATATGGTCAGAGGGTGAGGTATAAATAGGCCTGGTAAAGCTGGTTAGACCCTAACTGGGAAGGTGGGAAAAGCACAGGTTGAGGGGATTGTGAGTTGGCAAGCACCCCGAAATATCAGCGATGGGGGGTCCTCATACTGGTTGCCTATGGGCTCTGCAGTCAGAGTGACTCAGTTGGGGGCCTCTTCGGGGTGGGGGGAACATATGACAAGCCTTAAGGCTTTGCAGTCGTGCGCTGGCATGTGCCCTCCCCTCCTCTCTACGCACTGGCATGTGGGCCGTGACGAGTAGGGTCCAGGAGGATCCCGGACCTGGCTCTGAGCCAGGGTGGGTTTGCCCTGTTAGAAGGCTTGCTTTGCAAGCCCAATGCAACCCATGCTTTATGGTGTTGGTGCAGATCAGCTTATGTATAAATAAAATCCCTAATTTACCCCCTAACTTGTGTTGTGTTTCATTCAAGTGGTGGGTGGGCAAACCACAGTGTCCACATCACTGTATTCTCTCACTGTCAGAGCCAGCAGAGCAAAGGAGAGCCCATGGGGGCGAGAGGTTGGTCTCTATGGCAGGCAGATTGGTAAGCCTAATTGTGATCATGACTTTGCATCCACACACAGTCCACAGATATCGCTGAGGCTTCCCTCCATCACTTCATAAAAAATTGAGCCAGTCTGCACTATATGATATCACATTACTATTTCTCTGTCCCCATACCACTTAAGCAACAAATCCATTCACCTTGTATCCAGTTCCCAGAAGGGAAACTGTGCAATTGCTCCAATTGGCTCTAGCTAACTCTAGCTTAAAACTTCGATGTCTCCCTCTCAGATTCAGATTTTTCCATCTTAAACCACACAGTGATAAATGGCACTAATTCCTACTGGTGTTAGAACACCAATAAACATTTTTTTAAAACTGTGACTGTAACAACTACTGCTGCACCACCCCAAGAATGAAGATAGGATGAAAAACTGTGCTGATTATAAGACAATAGCACACAAACATCCACAGAGAGACTTGTGTGTTTATATTCCACAAAAATAGCAAAAGAATCACTACAAATCAGCTACTGGAAAATTTGGCCCTATCATGGGGAAAGACCAGGAGAACAGCAGATTGATAATAACGATGTAGTCTGGAACCACTGCTGTAACTGCTTGCAAGTATGATGGCAATTGTACCACTTCAATTAGTGTGGAACCACTCTAAATATTTCTAGAAGAACTGGAAATGGAGGCTTGAACTTGCTTGGGAACAGCCTTCCAGAAGAGGTAAGTTCCCATACTGTGGCTTGTGTGCGTGTGTAAAGTGCTGTCAAGTCACAGCCGACTTATGGCAACCCCTCATAGGGTTTTCAAAGCAAGGGAGTTTGGAGGCAGTTTGATATTGCCTGCCTCTGCAACCCCTTGACTTCCTTAAGAGTTTAAAATAAAATAAAGGTGGGGGTTGAAGAGGCATGGGTTTGGGTTATACATGTTTTTATTCAAAACTGCTTAAATTGGAAGTTTTTATTTTTCTGAATAATTGTGCTATGTTTTAACTTTTATTTTTACCCAAGGTCTAAGAATGGAGAAGGATAGAATTGAAATAAATGCAAATGAACATGGCATATTATTGACTGACATCTAATCTAAGTGCAGGGAACCTGAATTTCAGTAATGACAATGCACCATGTAACAAAATCAGTAGTTCTATACAAAGAAAAGGCTACTTTAAATTTTTTTCTATTGAATTTGCTATCTCTGTTACATGCCTTCTTTTCATAAAATCCATAATCAGACCAATTTGACAAGGGTGAAGAAGGTCAAAAGTTGATCTCTCAGGGAACAATTAGAATCTGCTAACGAGGATAAGAGAGGTCAAGCAGACATCCACTTTTTGCTAACCTTTCAAGTAACTGGACAAACAAGTGAGGTAACCTTCAAGTACTGTTTATACAAAAGTCAGTAGGTTAATGGAGACAAAAATAGCCAATAAAGAAGCTTGAAAATCCTTTTACAATCCAACCTAAAAGGCACCATTAATAGATCCATAATCTTTGACAACGTCGCTTAGAAACATTTCTTACATCAGTATAAAGTTAGGCTAGTTTTCACATGTGATAAAATGACAGAGTAGAACTGACCCTGGAATATATAACTGCAGTGGCAGTGTTGAATTTTTGAATGCCTCCAAAAGACATGGCATACAGAAAAAGAACACATCACAGAGGAGTCCACAATGAATGCTGTTCTAGTTTTTTGCAAGCTTGAGGTTTTAGGGAGAAGCATTCTAACAAACAGTCTCTAAAGTCTAAATATTCCAGGAAAGGCTTTACTGATTGAGCCTACTGAATGAGTAAAGAGCCCCAAAAGCAGATACATCAAATAATAACTTGGCATAAAACATCTTATCTAACAGGAAAGTCTCTTCCCTTATTTTCTAAAAATAATCTGAAATTATGTCTATTAGAGCAGGCTGGGTCATCTGTGAAATGTATCTAGAGACTGCATTGTAGGTCTATTGTATCCAGTGGCTTTCAAAGAATAACCCCCCTAAAGTATGCCATCAGCCATATACAGGTATGGTTCAGACCATGGTTCAGGGGTATGTGAATGTGTTGGAAAAGAAACTTCAAGCTTGCCCCCGTAATCTTTCTTATTCTTCTTGTACGTCACAAGAGAATTGGTCATTTTCACTAGAGTGGCCATTACATACTTACCAACATTTGCATTTACCATTCAACCAGGACTGCAAACTCTGAACTACCAAAATATGTCAATCCTGCTTTGCAGGGCAAGTGCAAATTACAGTTTCCTAGTTCATATGTAATGACAAAATATGCCTTGTGATGACAGAGGAAGCTACTAATTAGGTCTTGGCATGCAAAGAGAAGACGGGGAGGGTTGATAGAATTGCAGGAACAAGTCTGAAGAGACTTCAACTTTCATTAACGGAGCACCAAGCTTTCCATTTGAACAAACCACTGTGATCATTGTCATAAGAAAGATCACAAACACCATGGCTTATTGAATTAAAGATCACTACCGTCCTTACAGTAGCAAACTATCCTGACTGCTGCGATTGCTATATATTTTCTAATGGCATTTACAGCATGGTAAGGGGGGAAGGGAAGGCGTGAAAGCAGTTACATTTCAGTGACTAGCAGCACACTCTTTGTGTGCTTAAGACTCCATCACTGTCAACCACTTCTATGTACCTTCAAAGGACCTCCTTTCACAATGATGCTGTATGAGAGCTAGCATCTAAGTGAAAAAGGCAAAGTCACTCTGCATCTGTTCACGCAAGACTATGAAGGAAAGTACTCAGAGGATCCAATCTATTCAGAAGGATAACCTGTATAGGAAATGATGCATGAACTGGCACACAAATTAACAATCATTATGCAGGCCGTGTGACACAGCTAACTACTTTTCTACAGCTTCTGAGTGGTTGACAGAAAATTTATATCAGACTTCTGGGAACAATACTTCGAGAATAAAGTTTTTCCAGATCTTATTTCTCACTGAGAAATGCAGTAACATAATGCAAATACATTTCTTTCTTTTTTTCCTGGGAGGAGGCAATGGAAGCTAAAAAGGTCCAGGGGCAAAAGGCTGAAACAAATAGCACAGAAAATAATAAAAGGTTTTGTATAAACTACAGACTACATGGTTGAAAAGTTTTGCAGGACTTGGCCAGACAAGCACAAGGACTGTACAGGTTCTCCTCCCCTCCCCCCAAGATTCTGGGCTTGCCTACCATGCCATAAAGTATTCAAAAATCCTCTTTGGGGAGTCTGGTTAGCTTTTAGTGGCTTGTATCTCATGGTAAATCTCTGCTGATGGAATGGGTTTCATTCAACAGAATAGGATTTTTTGGCTTCCCCTCACACGGCAGCCTACATTGCCCCAGAAATGCTTCCCGTGGGGGAAAAAGGGTCAGGAACAGTACCAGGGAAGAACGGGAGGTTTACAGCATAATTGGAAAAAAGTATCCCTCATTCATGGAAAAGAAACTCTCCATAGGACCCCGGGCCATTGTCCACAACTGGAATTCAAAATCTAATATTGTAGTCTGGGCCTGTACAGACCTGTTTTATCTGGCAAATCAATTTAAATCTTTCAATAAAATAGGGCAGCAGCCTAATTATGAACTTCACAGCCAATAAACCATATTACTGTATACTTTTAGACTTAATATTATTTGTTTTGAAAAAGCTGTCACCCATCCTGAATACAACAGAAATGGCACAATAAAGAATTTAATTGTCTACAAATGATCAAAGGAACATGTATGCCCTTCAAACACTTGCCAAATGTATATCTATACGAAGTAAGGTATTTATGATAAACGGTATGTTGTTATCAAATTTAGGCCCCGGTCACACTGGGGGAAAAGGCACGGCTGAAGTGTGGCTTTTAAGAGCCACATCAAAAGAGATGCACGGCGGTGGGATCAGACGGATCCCCTGAGCCGCCACGCAGTTGCTCCCCAGCATGATCAGATGCCGGGGGGAAGACATGGACAGGGGACGGAGGCGAGCCTGCTGTGCATGCCCAGGCATACGCAGTTCAACAGGGCCCGGGAAGCTACGCGGAGAGGGGGGTGGCGGTGATCAGATGCCCACCCCTGCTGCTCATCAAGCAGTTGGTAGCACTGTTTTGGTGCTACCTTTTTGATGCACAGTTTTGCCGGGATGGGACGGATCGAGGACGGGTGCGCTCCACTTCCCAGATGTTGAGGTATGATCGTGCCCACTTGATGCGCCCCCGATCTGTCCCTCTTGCATGGCAAATCCTCTCATGTGACTGGGGCCTTAGATTGTCTGTGTGCTCTGTGTGTGTGTAGAGGAAGTGCTGGAACTCTCAAGAAGGAAATAAAGTTTTCAATCTATATACTGAACTCATGAACTTTTAAACTTTTAAACATTTTAAAAAGAATTTTGTCAAAGAAGTTCCGGAACACCATTCCAGCACATTCCCTCAGAAAAAAAGCCTTGCATGTCCGTATCTTCAGACATGTATAAAGCACAAAGGCTGCCTTCAGACAAAGAAACCACAATTTGTTCACAATGTGAATAAGAATCCTGTCATTGCATATGGTGTTGCTCTGAGACAGAATATTTTCTGGTTTAAGAAGTGTACGTTCTAATCAAAATCTGTTGAGACACCCAAACTTAGTTGCCTTAAACACTTGAGTTTGTTTCTTGTCCGCACACTGGGATTGGAAGCAAGGGTTAAACAATGGTTTAGTACCATGGCTTGTGCATAAGAAACAAACCCTAAGTTGTTAAAAGTGCCAAAATTTGGACATTATAATTAATAGTAATTAGACTGAAGACTATCAAAGCAGAAGTCATCAGTGTGATGCACAAAGTGATGACTGAAGGAGGGAGTGTGGAGCCTTAAGATTTAATTTAATTTAATTTAAAATTTAATTAATTGGGCTCTTTATGGTCAGAATGCATCCAAACAGATCATTGCATCAAGCACTAAACTCATTTGGAAAAGGTAAGATGTTTTAAATAAGTAAATTAACAAAGAGACAATAGCAGTTTTGTTTCTCTAGGACCCAAAGCTATTGAATTATCTACTACAACACTCCCATCAAATAATCTGTGGTCTCAATTTTCAAACCATATCTTGTGCCTGGAATGGTGATCAGCCCATGGGTGTGGGGAGAAGGATGACACACCATGCTGGTAAGAATCAGGCCACAACTTTATTGATTAGAGGTTCCTCAGGTCCTGGTGCAGCATAGGCCGGGGACAATGGGTGTGGTTGACAGCCCAGTTGGTGTCAGCACTTTACCCAACCCACCTGTTGAGGTAACCAAGGACAGAGGGCTGATATTAGGCCTGGAAGCTGAGGAAACCTCTATTCTTAGCCATCGCTATCCTCCTGGGGCAGGGCCACCCCCAAGGTTGGATGTCCTGCACCCCAACTCCCAGAGCCCCTTAACTCCCCTTTTGGTCATGCAGACAGCTGACCCTGCACAACCTGTGCTATGGTCTCCAGCCAATGCCTAAACACCAGCAGCCAGCTGTGACATTTGTGGTCTTTTTAACAATGACAACAAGCATACACAGTAAAATATATTCTTTGCTATGGTGAAGGTGAAAGCCCCACGACCTATCAACCAATTAGCTTTGAGTAAAATTCCTTCCTGGCCCTGTTAACCTGTGACCCACTTCAGTCAAAGCAAAGGATGAGTAGTCACACTGAAAATAAACCACAAGAGCACGGGGTGAGAAGGTGTCTCTTTGCTGAGAAGGTTGCTGAATGCCAAGCACCTCTTCAGCCTGCTTCTTTCAGTATGAGCTGCATACTAAAGACAAGCCTGCAGTCCACAGGTCTGTGTGCCCCACCCATTCCATGTTGGGCTGACCTCTGGGGCAGGCTGCAGGAAGCTGCTTGAGAGCTGACTGGTTGACAGCCAGTGCTGGGGCCAATTGCCCAAAATCATCTTTGCTCCCCCCTCCACCTTCCACCCAGGTATAAATGCCCACCCCAGCTCATGGATGGGAGCCTGTCCTCTGGAAGAAACTTAATGAAACTTAATGCTGACCCATTGTGATTTTTTTCTCCCACATGCAAAACAAATCTGTGAGTTTTCATTCATCCTATTTTCTGTTCCATTTTGTAAAATTTTCCCATTTTATGTTTTGAAAGTTTTTTGCATTACCTTGAAGTTCAAATGGCATGTAGTGTATACATGGTGTGAAAGGAACAAATTAGGAACACTACAAATAAAAATGGGCAAAATAAAAAGGCTCACAAAGCCAACCTACAAATACAAAAAAGACTGGAAAATGGCATATTTGTACATAACTATCTGCAGCGTGGAAAAACAGAAGTGAGCACTCACTCACACAGATGTGTCCTGACAACTGAAATAGCTACTGGAGAGATCTTTACCATCATCTTTCTTTCTCACAGAAATAAAGGAATGCCAGGAATGTTTGTATCTATGAATCTGAAATTGAACCAAAATTTGCTGCATTTGTTCTGGACTATAACATACATAGTACATAGATAGCTATAGACTGCCTAAATCTGTCGTTTTTGATTAGACATAGATCTATAGAGCCATATAAACATTTGTCCCCCCATTCTGTCCCACATCTTAGATGGGTGCACCATATTATTATTATTATTATTATTATTATTATTATTATTATTATTATTATTATTATTATTATTATTATTATTATTATTATACACGTGATCAGGGAATTCTGTCTGAAAAGAAGGAACATTTTTGGTTGCAAAAATAGTTATAATAATGATTGTTTACAACAAAGCTCATTGAGAAAGCATACTGCTTGAAGAGGTTGCTGCCAACCCACAGGAAAAAATGAAGCATTGAAGGGAAAATAAAAAATAAGTATTCACAGATGGAGTTCCACATGACAGCTGGGATTCCCTGCAACTACAGAAACCCAACTGTTTACCCCAGGAGATGATCACTTGACAAGCGGCACACCGTTTCTGCACTTGACAGACTTTCACAAGATTATAACAAAGGCAATTCATAGGGGGGAAGGGAGGAGGAGAAAATATATATTCAAACTGTACTCCTGTATTTACAAATCTGCATAGTTTTACATGTCAAGAATTCTAAGAGCTTGCCAGTGGCTGTGACTTTGTGCTGCACCTGTAATGCAAACAAACGTCAGGACAGCATGTATAGGACTTTGCATACTATGGACTGACTAATGGAAGTACAAAATCTGGTATCTGGCAGACAAACACACATGCTAAAGAAGCAAGCACACATGCTTTTTAAAGGTTACATATAGCATATTTTGGCTCTTATAGTGATATAAAAGATTGACAACCATGTCAGTTGTTTCACAAAAGGCTCAGAAACAAAATGATGATGCTAGAAAGAGTTTCAGCGCCTTGCTAAATTCAGTGCTCATCTTCAAGAACTATCCCTCAGACTCTACAGTTCATGTATGCCAAAATACCCATGCCATTTTGGGCAAAAAATCATGCAACCTTTTCTCCTGTCTGACATGACAGTTTTTATTCATGAATGTGTGTTTTTAATCATGAATGTAAGTACCTGGGAAAATTTTACAAATGTGGGAAAAGAAATGTGTGAATTGTGCCTTTTTGAAGCAAAATATTTAATCTGAATTTTCTAGACCAGCACAAATGCTTATGACAATGTTTGTGTTCTTGTTACCAGCAAAGTCCCTTGTAGTCAATGCTCCCTCTAAGCTGTGGAGTCTTGTGAGCAAAAATTCTACTTTGTGATGTAAACAAGCGATTTGGCTACTGCACAAATTAGTTTGCTCTGGAGCCATCCTTCCTGAGCTAAGACAAAAATGTGTGAGCTGGAGGCTAAAAAACTGTGTGCTAGCTCACACTGACTCAGCTTAGAGGGAATGCTGCTTGTAGTTGGAAAAATGTAGAACCCATCTTAAGTCTTATTTAGGATCTGGAAAAGACTCCAGGTCAAATCCCCACTCTGCCATGAAAGCTTGTTGGTGTTGCATACTGTCAGTCTAACCTACCTCACATGGTTGTTGTGAGGATAAAATGGGAGGAGAGGAAAACAATATAAGCTTCTGTGGGTCCCCATTGGGGGAAATGGTAAAGTATAAATCCTGTCCTATTATATAAACATGTAGTGGTCTGGCAATGTTCTATGTGCAGCAAAATCAGTTGGCTGCAGGAACTGCCTATCACAAAGTGTCTTTTGATTGGTGGCCTTCCCTTCCACCATGACATCAATCCTGCCCACAGACCTGCCACCCAACGTCTCACCCTCACTCTGCGTGGGGCCGTCAGCTGGAATGGATGCTCTGGTGGCCACTCCAGCAGGGAGCCAGGAGGATGGGCCCGCCTGGCCTCCGCACAACCTGGTTGCTCCCTCTGGCCCCGGCCCTGAGGCTGCTGGGAGGCCTCTGGGAGGGAAGGGTGCCATGGGGCGCTTTTGCCCAACCCCCCACCTGGCTAGGAGGCCCCCTGGAGGGGCGGGTGCTGTGGAGCCTCTCCACCACCAGCCTGTCTTTGCCTGCCCCCCCAACTGCCTTCTAGGCCTGCTCGGAGCCCTCCGGTAGGGCCGGGTGTTGTGGAGCCTCTCCGCCAATGGTGTGCGGGCCACCGATGGCCCATCTTCGCCCAACCCACACAGCTTCTAGGGCCGCTTAGAGGCCTCCAAGAGGGGAGGGCAGTGTGGAGCCTTGCCAGAGTGCTCGTTGCTGCCAGCCCATCTTCGCCCACCCCCATCAGCCCTTCTTCTCCCACCCCCACCTTCTAAGGCTGCTTAGAGGCCTCTGGGAGGGGAAGGTGGCATGAACCTCTCCGCCAGCGGTGCACTCACTGCCACCAGCCCATCTCTGCTCGACCCCCCCCGGCTTCCAAGGCCATACAGGAGGCATGACCCAATTCTTTAGATATAAGAGTCCCTGTAAGTGCAGAATGTAGCAAACAACTTCTTTAAAGAGAAACTATAAACAATATGGTATAGTACTAATACTTAAGAAACAGCTTCATGAAAAGCCATCTGTTAACTGCAGTAAACAAAGCTATGACGCCCCAGTTGTTGTCACCCTGTTCTGACCCACCTCGGAAGTGGAGTAATTAGGTACCGGGGAAAGTCCAGTGTTTACAGATGTCAGCGCTTTCAACCCATGTTTCCAGACATCTGAACTTCCCTGTTGCAAAATTGAAGCCAGCTGGGATGTGTGAACTGTCAGATCCAGGGCTCTTTTTGTAACAGGAACTCCTTTGCATATTAGGCGACACTTCCCTAATGTAGCCAATCCTCCAAGTGCTTACAGTAGCTCCTGGTTCTCCCAGATTAGAGTCTGCACTCTTAACGACTACACCAAACTGGCTCAGCAAGAAAGGCAAATCAGCAAAACACATTCTCACTCTTGTACCAGTGCAGCTAGTACCACACATCTGAGCTTTTCTTTTAAAATCAGAATTCATATAAGAATAGGCCTCATACATAGGGGCAAGAAGTTCAGCCAATGAAACAACAGTTCCTGTACAGTATAACAAACAACTCTACAAAACTAATATTTGAGGAGGAAAAGATAATGATAATGCAAAATAATGAAACTTAACTTTCAAATTTATTTCAGGTGACTAATAACATGCTTGCAATTTCATTAATTTTACTTACATTGGGCCTGGAGATCATCTGAGCATCGAGTCCAATAATGCTTTTAAACAGCACTTTCTTTCTTGGTGATATCAATCTTTCAGAAAATGAAACATTGGACAACAGACTGGGCAGTGATGTAGAGAAGTAATACCAATGGGGGGTTTCGGTTTCGGCGTTGCGAATGGCGGCCGCGTCTCGGGACGCTCCCGGAGGCGGCTAGCCCACGCACAGATGGGGGGGGTCTTCGCATGTGCGAAAGACCCTAGTGAGCCTTAGGTTAAGGCTCCGAACCGGGGGCGCTTGGAGAGTGACCTCTTTGCCGGCAGACAGCCGGGAAATTGAGGCTTTCTCCCTGCCCCAATCGGCCCCGCTGCGTCGTGCCCCGTCATGGGACTTAGCAGCGCCACCGACTTCCAGGAGTGAAGACAGCGATATGATTTAATATAAAAAGAAGAAATGGCATCGAATCGTGAGTGGAAGGTCTATTTTGAAGCGTGAATTTGAATCCCCCGCAAGCGTTTAAGCGTATGGGAGGAGGGAGGAGTCCCCACCCCTTTTGAGAAGCAAGATTTACAAAGGGAGCGTGGAGGGGGAAGAGAGAAAGAACTGTTGGTGAAAGTACCGTTGGGGTTGCATAGAAGACTACGACCTTATTAGCTTCCTGGGGGAGGCGGCACGAACTTCTTAAAAGTAAACAATAAAACAAAATGTCGACAATGGGGAAAGTCCTGCAGAAACCGGAAGAGAAGGAAGGAGGGACTTCCGGTCCGAGTAGCCCCCCCAGAGCTTGCTGTCAATCAACAGGAAAATGAGATTCTGCGCCCTCTGCTGGAGCAAATGCAGAAAATCAATGAAACCCTGCTTAAAGTGGAAAGTGTTCTCATCAGTCGACAAGAACTGATATTGGAAACAACAAGGAAGATGACGGAAATTGAACAGAAAGCGTGGATTCTAAGTTCTCAGGGCGTAAAAGAAGAAGAGAAAGAGGATCTCGGATTTACTTTGGCGAATGTATTGGTTCCCCTAACTGGCAGTGAAGCGAAAGAATTAAAAGAAGAGGTGGATATGGCTCCCAAAGCCAATTCCGCTTTTATAAAAGAAATTACTCTGCCAGTAGAAGGGGGGTCGAGCATAGCAAGCAAGACATCGGAGATCTAATTCTTTGCGAAGTGGTTATGGCGCCCTGGAAATCTGAAAGCTACAAAAGAAAGAAGAAAGACTACATCCTTGAAATGCAAAAACTTCTGAAGAGACACGCCGGCGTGAGGGAAGACGCAGCACTTAAAACTATGATAAGCAGTGAAGAAGACAGCAGCCCAGGGGTAAGAGGTGAAGGAAAGGAAGCCATCAAGGTTAAAAAGGACTTAGCCCATAATTGGAAGAGACTTAAAAAGAAGACATCTTAAGGATTGTTTGTGTTGCATCTGTAAGGAGCTGTTTAATTACTAACCCCAATGGACTTTACTAACTGTATTAACAGAGTGTCTTTGGACTTTGCAAAATCAAAAAGAAGATCTTCTAACCATGATCAATGCCGAAAAACGATATTAAACACTAACTAAAACGAACCCATTTTAACAGAGAAAACTTCACTCCATTCTTTTTCTTTCTCCATCTATCTACCCCTTCCTTTTCTTATAAAAAGAATAAAATTCTCTCCTTTTTAGGAGAGTTTTGCCAAAAAAAAAAAAAAGAGAAGTAATACCAATGCATTCCATATGTTATAATTGTTGTTTTTATGTCTTTGTATGTATTTTAGAATTGTTTTTAATTGTTTTAATACTAGTGAGCTGGTTGGTTTTAATGGTATTAAAATATGACTTTATTATGTATGTTTTAATTTGTTAGCTGGTTTAGTGGCCCTTGTGAGGGCAGACAGGTGAGATATAAATTTTGTAAAATAAATAAATAACCAATGCATTATAGCTTTAAATTGGTTAGAGGAAAGTCACCCACACATGATGGATGCACTGCATGAGGCATGGCCTAAATATTCTTTTCCAGTGATTATGACAGTGCCTAGCAATATCTATACAGCCAACAGAAGTTAAAACAGTAGGTTCCCTGTGCCACAATGGAATACGCTTCTGTCTTGAGAGCCACTGTTTAAAAAACAAACCAACCAGGAAGTCTTCTCTAGCACAGACATATCCACACACATATAATTCATTCATACTTTCATGACTGTAACCACATAAAATGTGACTGAAAGATGATCAAATGGACTGCCAATCAATTTTAAATTTTAAAATTGCTTTACATTTAATATAAGTGCTCCTGTTTACATTTGACATCTTCAAACACAACCATGCCCTAACAATTACTATTGGACTATAATCGAAAAATCATTCCAATTTGGATAAAAGGACCACACAACACTGCAGCAGTCCCTTAGAGAATTAAGGCTCAAGTCTGATCTTCTAAGTCTTAAAGAATGTGTACTCTGGATTAGCAATATATCTGCAAATCTGTTGCATCTCAAGGGGAGTATGCTCCGCTAAATACTCTGACCTTCCAATGCACTGTGTATCAAATATGTGGCTATGGAATATAAGGCAGTTTGCATATGTCTGCATTTTAACACTGATTTAATATATGATAATGCAGTAAAATCCTATTTTCTCTCTCACATGTGGATGAAGTAGAATACAGACATAATTAAGTAAGCTATTATATATTCATTTGTTGGGGTTATAGTAGGGCAGAGGATGAAAACCTTTTTTAGATGATGCAAATTCAAGAAGAATGTCCCAAGGAATCATTTTAAAAGTCAACTTACTATGACCCTAAAAACAAGTTTAAAGCATCTTATTGCAGCTGTTACTAGCACCAATGTTATATTATTGTACTGTAGAATGGAACGGTATAACTTCTGATATTTCATTTCTATGTATGCAGTAAAATACTAGCCAGAACGACTTTTAGTAAGGCTAGAATGACTGGACATGAACACAGTACCTCACAAGACTCCTATGATCTTCTCTGGTGTAATACAGAGAGGGAGGGAGAGAGGGATGGAGGTGTGGTTAGACTCACCACAAATGCAAGCTAAACATAGCCACTAGCAGCACATAAGAAATTCCAATGATAGCACATCATTCCCTCTCAGAAAAGACCGTCCAATCATATTCTTGGTAACAAGACCCTTTGAAAGTGAATTACTGCAGAATCTAGATGTTACCCCACACTGGCTCAGTTGAAATCCATTCCCTTAAAAGTGGACATTATTTAATAGGAGACATTGTTCTTCCTATGCATGTATGCTCCATTTTATGATTCAGGATAGCTGACCCTGGGGTCCAAATGGCTCATATGAAACTTTGAGCATTTAAGAACTTGTTTTTAGAGCACTACATGCATAATTGCTCTGTCTTTCCTGTTGCAATTGCAACAGACAGATAATTTTGCACAGCTGTTACTCAACTTTTAATAAATTAGGGGAAATGGAATCTTTTCTTTTATGCATGATCTATACTCTGGGCTCTAATATAAGCAAACGATGAACATGGCCAGATCACCACTGAAGAAAGCATAAAAATGTGACACTAAATTCTTCTGCCTTACTATGGAAACTTGTAATTCTTCAGAACTCTAGAGGCTATCTCCTCTGCAAAAAACAAAAATGGTTACTACATATCACTTGGCACTAATTGGCAGCAAGTGCTCAAGAGAGACCTGAACCTGCCAGACAGACTGAGTACTGCCCTCAAGATATCAGTCCCTCCAGGAGAGGTTTGAAGCCATTTGTCATGTAGTGTATGGATTTCGCACTGCTCACAAATATATTCAACCTATTTTAAACAGTCCAGATTTAAGCAAAGTAAGCAAATCACGCACTAAATAGGTTTTTCATTTATGTGAATGCCTGAACATTAAAAACCTTTGCAAATTAGACTTACAAGACTGGCATCAAAATGTAGAGATTGAAAACAGGATATGATTCAGATTTTAACACTTCCAAAAGTTTGAGACCCCTTAGCCCAATCTAGCTAGAGCATGGACAGAACTTCTCCAACATAAATCAGGTTTGATGTCTATTAGATTAAATGGATCTATTGCATGAATATTTAGTTTTTTACTGTATTTAATTTTCCTGCAAAGACTGAAGATCTGAAGATTCTGATCCCTCCTGGTCACACAAATCCTTCCTAGATGTTAGTCAGTTTTCTATACAAAAGTTGTTGGGTGGAATCTGCTAGAGCAGATTTGAGTTCATTTAGGAGGGAAAAAGAAACTCTGTGCCAAAACATATAAAGTGATATATCCATACTGGAACAGGCAGTAATAATAATTATAATTATCGTACGGTATTCTGGCTGCCAGGAGATCCTAGGATTGTGTGGCAGCCAGAAATTCTAGTTCTTTTTTAGCATTATACACCAGTAGGTGGCAAGCTAGACTTATTTTTAAGGCAAGAAAGGTTTCAGAGGTGGTTTGCCATTGCCTGCCTTTGTGTTGCAGCCCTGGTATTCCTTGCAGGTCACCCTTCCAAATACTAGCCAAGGCTGACCCTGTTTAGCTTCCAAAATCTGATGGGATCAGGGAAGCCTGGGCTATCTAGGTCAGGGTGAAACAGAGAGTAGTTTAGTACTGGCCAGAAAATCTGTATTGCTACTATTGTACTAGACCAGGTTTGAACCTGTAATCTCTCAGATAAAAATGTACATATATGATATCCTGCAGGAAGCTAGGAAAGACAAATTTCTGGTTATTAGGAATCCTTCCTTTTGACCAAATTTGTTTTGTCTTATAATTACTGTTTGTATGTATTTATTTAAATTTATTTAGTGCTTTCAGGGATCAAAGACACACACTGACTGAACCCAGTGCTTCCATGAACACAGTAATTTCCATTACCTATTTTTATCACTTCCCCTTCCTCTGGCAGTCCCATCCATACACCAAAAAGGGCATTGCTTATGAATGCAGAACCCACAGAACAGTCTGTCATGGAGATCCAGAGCAATATGTGGATCTTCATTTGTTTCTTTTTGGTCCTTACGAGTTCTCCTTACTGCAGCCCCTTTGTCCCTCTTCTGGAGTGCCCCAAGGAGATTTCTGTGGTCACAGAACGATACTGTGGGAAGAGTAAGTTGACAAAAATCACCTCCATAAACTTTCATGGAAATACTGGATCTAACCTATTATCTAGCTGTAATCTTTAAAACAGCCTTGTGGGTAGCAAGGCTCTCTTAAATTCTCTTAGTAAATTAATGCAGATGTGCGATTTAAATCAGTGACCTCCCAAGTTACAGTTCACCTTCTTATCACTCAAATACACAGCAACCCATCCTGGATGGAATCTGGCAATTGTACCAACTCTCGACACAAGGCCTTTCATGACCCAAAGGACAGAATCCAGAGGCTAAAATTTCTGTCTCAGAATGATGGATTTTGGCAGCCAATGTGAAGCTGTCCCATAAAATATGAGACACAAAATGCACCCATACAGCATGCAGGACCGTTGTTAGAAGTTCAAATGAAGCCTACTTACATTCACACACCGTTAAGTTTCCACTCAAAAGTCAGGTTTACAGCTACCTTTTGTCAAAGAAAGGGTGTTCAAAGAGCATAACAGAGCTCTGGACAAAGACTGTCAGAGGTTTTTATGGATTTTTCTTCTTCTATAGTATTATAAAAATGTATCTTATTCTAGCTGTTAATCAGCAAGCTATATCCAGCAATCAAGGCAGATATATATAATAAGCTAAGCTACTCTGTAAATCTAAACATTTTCCCACAAATAGAAAAGATACAGCCGGAGCCTTCTGATTGTTGCCACGGTAACTATCTAAAATGAAAATCAGCTTAACCCTTCCTCTGCTGGAACCACCCATGTACCAATGTTAGCTGACTTCCATGCACTTATCTTTGCCTTTTCCCCTCTCAAGAAATTCATAATACTGTTGCTTCTCAGTAGTTATGCTCTGATTATCCTATCTCAACCAGAGAGAATTTTGATTGGTGGCTCATTACTAGAATTAGGAGGGGAGGGGTGAGAGGGAGAAATAAACATTTAGGCTGAAATCCTAAGAATATTTCCCTAGAAATAAACCTCACTGAATAAAACAAGACTTACTTCTAAAAAGATCTGCCTAAGATTGCCGCCATACTGATTACTTGGAAGTATGTCCCATTTTATTCAACGGGGCTTACTCCGAGTAATGTGCAGGCTTAATGTACTTCTTCTTGGTGGATCTTAATACTGAAGGCTGCACATTTATATTTTATTTCAACTAAGGTTGTTTTAAACTTCACTATCAAGTGAATAATACTACAGAAGCACATTAAATAATTTGCATGGGTTCTGGAAAAAAAGTAAATAAAGCCGTACTTCGGCAATAGTAAACATAAGAAGTAGGAAACTTTAACTGATTTAATAAGCAAATTCATCAACTGAGGCTGCAATCCTAAACATACTTAACCAGGACTTCTCAATAAATATTCCTAGATTCATATTGCGAAGATGTAGTTGATGAATTGATGAGACCAGTTTGGAGATACCAGGACATGCGTGCTTATTTATGCTTTAGGCTATTTTCATTTTTGCATTTTACTCTAATAAGCAATGAGAAAACAATAATTACCTCTACCAATGATGGTATCTTACAGTTTAACAAACAAAGCTATCTTAGTTTTCTTGTGTTTCAAAAAGCAATCCATTTTTAGGATGTGATAAAATACAAGCTTATTAAATACAATGAATCAACAAACAGCACAATTCTATTAATTACTGAGAATACAATATTATCCATGGGATATGTTGGTTGCTGGGCATGACAGAATTGCCCCTAAGTACCCCTGTACCAGTGAAGCAGAATAGATTCTGCTGGAAAAGAATATGTCACTGTGGCAACATCCTTGTGCCATTGGGATCCTACTGCCAGCAAAAGGGTCAAAATGTGGACATAATGAGCATGTATGGAGGGAAGATTAGGACCAAGAGTTATGATGGATCCTGTGTTCATTCAAGGCCCTTCCTTTCCCTCCTGTTGGACTCAATAGACAAGAAAGCCTCACCACCACCTCAGCCTGTTCCTTATATCTACGTACACTTCACAGCAAACAACTTGGGAAGTCTAGAACAGGTTTGCCTAAAATTGAGACATAGGATCTCTTGGGTTAGGGGTAAAATCACTGACAATTTTATCCCGAACAGAGAAATAACAACCCAGTAATCTGTTTCCCATAAAAGCCAATTAACACAATTACTGGGCAAATTTCCCAACACAAATGGCTTTAGTTCTTCATGTTTGGTGGAAGTGTAAAGAGGTGATGGTATATTGGAGAACGGTCCATGAAATGTTACAGAAAATATGTTTGTTACCTCTACCATTTAAACCTGAAATGCTTTTGTTTAATATTATACACGATGTAAAAGATACGAAAGTAAAATATCTAATTATACATGTAGTTATGGCAGCAAGAATTTTACATGCAAGTATTGGAAGAATGCAGAGATACCAACAGAAAATGAACTTTTGACAAAAAAAAATGAAATAGCAGAAATGGATATGTTGTCAAACCTACTGAAGGACAGAAGTAAATGAAATTTAAGAAATAGCTGGACACTATTTTATGACTGGGTAGAAAGAAACCTCGAAGACCAAGAACAATGAATAAACATAATATAAATTTGGAGAAACTCCAATTTGAACTATAGAGAATTAGTCTTTTATCAGGAAACGTAACAGAATATAGGGAATTTCACATTACCGAGATTCTGCTGGATTGAAGCCGTTTCTGATTCGTCTTGAAGTAAACTGGTACAGGGCTGCCATTTCACACATGGCTTTCCCTGTCTGGAAAAGAGCCGAATCAGAAGCGGTTTGGCAATTCAGATTGCATCACTTTGTTTTCCTGCCGTTTCCCGCCGTGCCTTTAGAGCGCTATAGCACTATAGTGCTATAAAAAACACTGCAGGCATTCCAATGGGGTTGCTATGATGCTATTGCACTATAGCGTTATAGTGCTCTAAAGCGAACGTTAAAAAAAAAAAAGCCGGAGATCGCCCGCGCAGGCGAAAAAAGGCAGGAGAAAAGCGTATCAAATCCAGGAGAAGAAACTGACGACTACTTGGAAGCGGTTGACAGGTAAAACGTTTCAGCCCCGTTTCCTGAACGGGACAGAAGCGATTCTGTGTGAAATTACAAATATATTCCGGTAGGGAACCTGTTCTAAAACGGTTCTGTCTGAAATGCCAGACCAGAAACCGTTTGGGAACCGTTCCTGTTCCAGATTATATCATCTGTCTGAAATTCCCCTATATCAGCGATCAAGTGATACTAACCTTAGTAATTAAGACTGAAAATATGTAATAACTGTTATACAAATTTGATGAAATTTTCCTTTATGTTGTATCCTACACCTTGTACCCTTCCCACCCTTATTTTTTTGTGCCACAATATATTAAAACTCAGTTTAAAAAAATGACTTTAGTTCTTGTGAACACAGAGAAGACATTATCCACATGTATTGCTCTTTTTTGCATAAAATAGGAGAAAATGAACTGATGGTTTGTGGATTCAATGATTGGGGAAGGGCAATTAGATAGTAGAAAAAAGAGAGATTTATGTTTTGTAACTATAGAGTAAGCATTAAGCTTGCCAATTTACTTGTATTTGTCATAGAGAAAATCGGAAGACACTTCTTTAGATTTCTTTGTATTTTCCCTATTTTTTCCTTCTTCCTTTTATTGGTATTTCTATCTTCTTTTCTTCATTTTAGGACTTTTGTTAGTTTTTTAATCTTTGGCTTTTAAAAAATTCTCAATAAAATTAACTTTAAAAAATGGCTTTAGTTCTGATATGGGAATAACCAAATAAATTTATTAAAACTATGTAAGAAATAAAGAAGAAATAATCAAGGAAGAATGATAAGAAATGGGAATCTCATGATTATTTCCTTATAAAAAAAGAGTACATAGAAGCCAAGTAAACAGTAGCTAAAGAACGAAATATGCATTACTTGCCAATGCATGTAACTGTAGCCCCTTGTCTAAAATTACTCATATTTCTGAAGAGGAAACGCCAGTTTTGGAGGAGTTGCAAGCAGGAGGAAAAGGCGCAGTTTTGGAGGAGTTGCAAGCAGGAGGAAAAGGTGCTTAACACCTTCCTCTGTCACATCCCAATTGAGTCTATCCATTTTGAAATTTTGGTGGGAAAAAGAATTACTGGGGGAAGATCTGCAGCGGGAAAAGGGTTGAACTCTCCTCCCAGCTTGCCACTTCTTTGTCCACACTGCATATTTTTTTCCCCTACTCCTGAGATAAGCTTCAGGCAGCATACATACTGGTGGCATGTAATATGTGGTTTGGCCCAAAACTCACTTCAAGGTCATGACACGCCACAGCAAACAAGAATCACAGTCAAAAAGATTGAGCTCAGTAGAATTAAGGGCCTGCAGCCTGCTGAGGAGTTAGGCTAACATGTATGAAGGCAAGTGAGATTCTTGAACATGTTGAATAGGAGCTGATTTTCCTATGAACTCTACATTTCCCAGCACTACATATATAACTCTTACAAAGACTCAATGGATGATTATTTTTCCAAGTAGTGCATCTCATGTTTAATAATATTATGATCACTGGATCAGACAGTCCTAGAAGCTTCCCAAACATCAAACTTATTTATCAGCCTTGGATGATTTCCCAGGAGTAGCTTCAAAACAGTCTTACTGCCTGGCCAACACACTAAGCACGTACACAACATTTTCCCCATTTTTTTTCCAGATACAGGACTTAACAGAAATACTCTCCTAGATTTCAGCTCTATATTCCTAACATTACTTATCGATTTTCTTTACAAAAACCCAGCAATGGCTACCTGCTCATTAGCAATATTTAGCTATTCTGAAATTTCAGTGCTTCTACTACAATTCTCAGAATGCTGCTGTTTTCCTGAAATCAACTGTGATTCAAGGAGAAGCCCTAAATGTTAACTTTAGGGTTGAGAAGGAGGAGGAGGAGGAGGAGAAAAATAAGAAGGAGAAGAAGAGGAGGAGGAGGCATTTTTCTGTTTGAGTCCAATAGACCCGAGAAGGAAAATGCCATCTTTTTTAAAAAGCCAGCCCGACCTTGGGGCTTGCTTGGTTTCTCCTGCAGTGCAGTTTAAATCACACTACAGGAGAAGCTGACCCTAGGATCTGCATGTAGCAGGGAAGTCTCTCTCTCCATGCCACATGCAGATCCAGCTGAGAGGGCTTTTCCCGCAGTACAGTTTAGACCATGCCACAGGAGGAGCTGGCTCCAGGATTTTAAATGCAGCTTTTATTCGGGCTCAGCTATACCAGTAGCTGATCAGATTCTCTGAATCTGTATTCGGCTTAAATAATACCTGAAAAATAACAGTAAGGAATTTTTAGGGTATTTTTGGGGCTAGGTCTACGCTGAATGCACACCCCTAGTTACCTTCCATTTGACTCATACTGTTACATTGTGTGTGTTTCTTCTGAGACCTGTTGCATTTTACTTTCCACTTGTGTGGTTTTATCATGTGCTTTCACCACACTACCAATCATGCTTCTTCATCTACATCTTCACTTAGACTGCCTGCAGAGAATCAACCTCTGTCTGTCTACAGAACCATGAATTTACCCTTTAACATGTATATTTGAATATATAGGTTACTTCTTTATTTATTCCCCATTTATGGGGATTCAAAGTGGCTTACCAGACTGCTCTCCTCATCTCCATTTTATCATCACAAAACCACTTTGTGAGGTAGCTTAGGCTGACAGTGTATGACTAACCCAAAGTTATACATAGAGCTTCCATGGCAAACTAAGGATCTGAAGCTGAGTTCCCCAGAATCCTAGTCTAACACTCTATTCACTGCACTACACTGGCTCTCAATATGTTTCTTCCATTATAAACATGTCAAGCCTGGTTAAAATGCACTTGTTCTATCACTGCCTATTCCCTCTGCCCCTAATGGACCACTCTGGCATAGCTCCACAAAAGGTCCACAGGGTCCTTAAACTTAAGGACAGAAGCAGCCTGAAGTCAGCCCAATAAACTGGTCACCTTGACTGTTCAAGCCTTGAAAATGAGTTGCAGTAGGACTGCCAGGTCCCTGGCTATAGTCATACATCACAGCAGCCCCTGACCCCTGCTTGGTAGGATAGCTCCACCCCCTAGATGCCTGCCTGTAAAAGATCTTGAAACCTGGTACTGTCTTGTTAATCACTTGATGATTCTATTATAATAGGATATTTTGTATCTATTAGCCACCTTGGGTGCTCTTTTTGAACAGAAAGGTGGGATAGAAATAAATATATGACTGAACAATAAATTCTCAAGTCTTAGTCATTCTGTTAACCACCATCTGAATCACAAAAGGTACCCTTGTGGGACTCTTAGGGGAAGTTTCACAGCCTTGGAGCCATGTCTGAAAAATCCTACTCAGAATAACTTAATACCAAATTTCTCAACTCCAGTGCTGAATGCTGGAAGAAATAATGAATAATTAGTAGAAATAAGTAAGGCATTGGCCACAAAGCTTAAATGATGAAACAAGCTTTGACTCTTGAAAGTTTATACCCTCAGATTCTTGTTGATCTCTAAGGTGCTACTGGACTTGCATCTAGATGAAAATATATTTAACTTTCATTCAAGTAAAATGCCCAAAGCATGCTGCTTCTTAATTTTTATGCAGGGACATAGAACTTTCAGCCACAGGAATATTTCAAAGTCATTGTGATGATAATATAGATAAATTAGCACCAATAGAATACAGGGATGGACTGTGAATAACCAGAATTAATGACATTATGAAAAACAAGAGTTTGCCAGTTCATAAATACCATAAAGTTGCAGAAGGTCCCAGGTTAAATTCATTCCTCCTCCTTTTAAAGCACTTCATGCAGCAATACATCAAGGAGAGCATTATGACTAGAGTAGGCATGGATCAAATGTTGAATCTGATAGAAGGCAGCTCTTGGATTTTGTAAATGTACTGTTGGGTTACCTCAGTCCAAGGCCTGCCATCAACAATCCCTCTGTTCATACCATGCAAACTGTTCAAAAACTCATTCATTTTAGTTTTGAGTTTTTAAAACCTTTAAGCTCATGCTTAGAATACATTTTCTTACACAGATTTGCAATTCCAACTATTATTTAGAGCCTGGCAGGGCTCTTTTTGTAGCAGGAACTCGTTTGCACATTAAGCGACACACCCTAATGTAGCCAATCCTCCAAGAGCTTACAGAGCTCTTCTTACAGGGATTACTGTAAATTCTTGGAGGATTGGCTACATTCGGGGTGTGTCACCTAATATGCAAATGAGTTCCTGCTACAAAAAGAGCCATGGAGTCTGTTTTTTTAGGTCACATGATTTTGCTTCATTTGGTCAAAGCAGGTTACAGAACATATCATGCAGAACAATTAATGCTTACACTCACAGACTACCATTCCCTTATTGGTAAAACTGACTCTCACAGAGCTCATTTCTAGGAAATACAGACTAGCCAAACATGACTCAGAATGGATTTCTTTGGAATCCTTAAGGAAATATTTGCTGACAATCGAGGGATTTTCCCTCAACTGTATACAAAGAGAAGGCACGTTCAAAGGACCTCATAACATGATGCAGAGTATAACCGTACTGTATTATGAAAATGTAAAGACAGCAGACTAGACAAAGAATTATAAAAAGTAGTGACCCCTAATACCAAACTCTGTAATATTGCATGTATCTCTGATTCAGAAGCCTGTAACTCTGTTTAGGACTGCACTGAGAGTAACCACATCTATAAAATTAATCAGAACTTAATGTTTTTTTGAGGGGAGGTATTTTCTTACCCAAAGTACTTCTACACATTTCATCAATTCCAGATAACCAATGATACACTTTAAAGCTACTGAGTAGTAGTGCTGTACGTGGAAACTGACTATATACCCTTAACACAATTCACAAGAATTTGTAGGGAAGAGCCCTCCCTTACACACACACACACTTCTGATGTTGTATAAGCAAGACCAGGAGACAAATCCACATACATGCTTGTGAGAATAACCATTTCATGTATGCAACAATACCACCACTCGGTACCAGCAAACAATCTACTAGAAGGGTGGCTTACATTTTATAGCAATGAATGTACAAATTTATATTTAAGAGCCATCTGATTTCAAACTACACAATAAAAAAATCAACAGGAATATACGATCTTAAATACTTGAGCAAAAACTCAGTAAAAGATACAGTAGGCAAACATTGTAGTCAGCTCAGCAGTGATTACCAACTCATGCTCCAAATTCACTATAAAATGAAAATCAATATTTCCACAAGTTCCTGCAACATAAAAGATAACCTTCATTGATTTTTCTAGACTTAGGCCTCTCTGATAAAATCTAATATAAATTTTCAACCACAAGGATTTGGATCAGAGCAGAGGTGATAAGTCCTGCACATCTCTTAAGAGGTGGAGAATTTTTTTTTAAAGTGCACGTTCATACTATTTATAATTTGCCCTGTGCAAGTGAAAGCTTTTCCACCACTGCTATCAGGAATCTCTTCTAATTTTTATTACTGTGAGGCTAAAGCCTGTTCCAGATAATTTGGAAATTTCAGGGGAATTGTGATAGGGCTGATGGTGCAGCCCTGGCTGACTTGAGAAAAGAGCTAACCCGTAATAGCCTCCATGGCCGTGCTGATTAAATGTTGCCATAGATGAAAGGCCTGCCATCGCCGCAATAAATTAACCAATCACACAAATCCCAAGTCAGTGCTAATCCTTCCTTGATACTCTGATCCTCTGATCAGCTCAAGGAGGTAAAGAAACTAGCTTGTGACGCTTGGAGCTCTAACCCCTGGATTTCATGTACACAACAAGCTAATGATATCTTGCTGACCAGTTCAATGGGATGAACTTCTCTCACAACCCTTAGGGAACACTGTGGCCTCCTTTAAAAAAAAACCCTGACAAGAGCATGGCAGTTTTTTGTGTTTTACTAAGAAACCACAGGAAAACTATCCGTTTGTTAACTACAATAAGCAGCAGAAAATGCCCAAATGTCAACTTTTTTTGCATTTGACGAAGGCAGGTGATGGATTGGGAAAGAACACAGACATTAAGCAGCTGCTAATTCGTTTGCATGGAACTCTGCAGCATCCAGTCTAAGAGGTTAACTATTAGAGCAGCTTTATTATCTTTGGCTTCGGTTTTGGAAAATAAATATGCATGTAAGGAGAGAAAGTGTGTACATGTACACACAGTAGTACTGACATGGGGCAATTATAATCACATTTACACTGTTATTTAATCAATTAACAGAAGGTCCAGACACTTGCAGTGTTTTCTCATTAATTATTTTGATGCTGCATTTTCAATATACTTAGCAAAACTGAGTTTGCGCAGTCTCCGTGTAATTCATAATTGGGGGAACTTTTTTGTTAGTGAGGTAATTGGTAGTTAGTAAGAAAAATCTGGTCGTCGTCCCCCCCTTTTCCTCTCAAGCTTTACACAAAGAATTTTCAAAGTACTTCATTATCTCCCTCTTGGTTGGCTCTATGAAATGAAAAACTCATTCTGTCTCCCCTTTCTCTCCCCCTTTCCTCAAATCCTTTCCCATCACCCATTTTGCACAGTCCAAAGAGACTGGGAATCAAATCAAACATACAAAAGCAAAATAGACATTAGAGAGCTACATACCAGTCCTGAGTATACTAACCAGGAAATGAGTGTGACACCCACCATTACACTGAATTGGGGAAACAGGGTTGACAAGGCACTCATGCATCAGCTTTTTCCACTGCTGGTATACAATGCCAGAAGACTTGCAGTGTAGTCTCACACTGTAGCATCTCAATACTAGAGAGATGCACACTTTGGACTTTAGAGACTGAACTTGTAAAAAAGCTGCCAAACAAGTCATTCATGCATCTACTTTCTCAGCTACAGAGTACCACCCAAAGCAGCTTGTTGTTAGTTTGCATTTGGTCACTGAGTAAAATGCATTTATGATCAAAACACCAGTCAAAGACTGGGAATCAAACCAAACATACTCTGAACATCACATTAACTGTTTTCACCTTCTATTAAAAAAAAAACACTAGTGGCAAAAGTTTGTATTTCCTTTCATTCATTAAGATGGGCCCTGCAGAAGATGTCACATTACCCAGTTGTCCTCTTTTATTCAGTAGCTAATTTAGTTTAATACGAGAGAATGAGACAATGGTGCTCTTTAAGATTGGTTCTTTCCGCTGTTTTTAGGTTTTTCCCTGTTCTATTTCTGACAGTGCAGTCCTAAGCGGTGTTATACCCTAATAAGCCCACTGACTTCCATGGATTTAGAAGAGTTTAACTCTGTTTAAGATTGCACTGTAATTCTACAAAGTCATTCCTTGAAACTCAATCAAATTGTAGGAAGGACACATGTGCCCTTGAAGTCAATGGCAAACCTGTTTGATTTTTAAAACCAATATTCACTCACTAGAATTTGTTTTTTTTCATGTGATGCAGTAGCAGTAATTTGTAGTAATTCATTTTTTTCTTGTAGATTTTTTAAGACTTACTGCCTTTCCAGTTTCTCTTTGCTTACATGTGAATCTTAGATGGTTAGTATTGTTTCTTTCCATGGGAGCTGCCAAAAAAACCTCTCCACATTGTTGGCTTCACAAATTGTTAGGCTAGGAGCAAGTCCTTTAGGAATTAATTAGTAAGAATGCGGCAAGAACACAGTACACTCCCTGCAAGGCATTACTGAACACTGTTTGCGAGTAGAACAGTTATCTCTGGCAAAAACCGCTTTCCAAGAACAGCAGCTGCTGCAGTGGTCATAGTCCAGGGAGGTATCTGGAGAGAGTTTTACTGAACAAAACAACAGGATTTGGGAGAAAAATTTAAGAGGACTCCTCTACTGTGAACACCTTGAATCTACTTTGGTAAAGTCCTCCTATGGCCAAACTTTTCCAAATTAACTGCTTGTCATTTTGTGGGTGTTGAGTTTTGACTGGTTGTGTTTTTATTCTTGTATGCTGTGTGATTTACCATTATGAGGCAAGGTGTAAACATAAAAGCAAACCAAGTGGCATATATGCTTCAGGTATCACTATCCGAAGAAGGCAGTTCTCTGAGACATTCTTTAAAAATGATTATCAGGGAATGTGAACTTCAGAGAGAGAGAGAGAGAGAGAGAGAGAGAGAGAGAGAGAGAGAGAGAGAGAGAGAGAGAGAGAGAGAGAGAGAGAGTTGTCCATAGGGATATCAGTCTGTGCCACATGAGCACAGCTACTCACATGTGAGAGAGAATCACAGGAGAATCACATTGATGGAGCCATGAGGGAAGAAGTTGGTTTATTATTTTAGGGGAAAAAAATTTAGGGGGGGGGGGTCTTCAGAATAGAAAACTTCAGTTCATCAATAATAAGCACTACAATACACACCAGCATAGTGTGATGTGATAACACTTCAAAACAATGTTCAGAAAATGTAACTGACTGGTCATAACTTTAGTTTGCAATAACTTAACACACTATTGAAGCATCAGTCAGATTAGGAACATATTATGCTATATCCTCATCTTCTCATAGTAATTAACAGCTTATTGGTGGAAGAAGCTATACTGAAAAAGCAGCAGTTAGTTTAAAATGTTAACTGCTGCTGCACCTCTACAACATCAGGTGTGTATGTAATGCACCATGTCAGCAACCCTGACCATAACCTAATACAGCACTGCAGTGCCATGCTAAGATTTACCATTGCAATCCTATGCAGAGTTACATCCTTCTAAGTCCATTGAAATCATTCCTGAGCTAAGCTTTACTGTTGGAACAGTATTCTTGTTGTATTGCATAGTTAACCCATGCACTACTCTGTTTATTTTATGATTCAGACTTATTAAAATGCCATTCCAAAAATGCTGAAGTGTTAAAAAAAATCCATTCCAAATATTCCAAGCCAGTCAGAACAGTTTTAGGTGAAGTATCATTGCACTGCTTTAAGGTCAGTACTCTGATCACAGTCACAGCTTTTATCAGAAAGTAGGTCAATTAAGTAATTGCATAATGTACTCAAACAGCAAATACAAATTACAATGTCAACTTGGAATTGTTAGACTAATTGTTGTCTTTTTTTGGTGTCTATCCTCTTTTGGGCTCTTTTTTAAAAAACTGATGAAAATGTCCACTTTTTGGATTGGAAGGTTAGGAACATTCCTAGTTAGTGGCAGTTAGCACAGCTTAAATATAGGGGTTGGGGTTTTTTTTGCCTCCCGAAGGGGATTTTTTATTGCATTTTCTAATAGCTACATACTAAAAACTACAAACAGAAAAAATAGGAAAGGGGAACTACACTCTATAGGAGAAAGAAAAGAAAACCCTCTAAAAACCCAAGATCGTACAAACATTTTACATAATTGCTTTCCCACTTAAATGCAAATTGACTTTCACCAAAAATGATCATCTAGCTAATAAAACATTTCGATATTTCACCATTCAGCTTCATAAAAGAGCAGTGAATTCCGATAAACATATTTTAAGCACTCCAGAGAACATTATTTTTCCCTTTTTTCCTCTTCAAATGATAGCCTGTTTTGGGGCCTACTGCCCCCAATTTAGAGTCTGAGTCCTCATCAGAAGATCCAGTCTCTGCTTCCTCCTCACTCTCCTTGGCTCCATCGGAAACTCCCTTCTCCCTCTCCTGATGGATGACCGTGCTGACGCAGAAACTCGCAAGCCTTTTCAACAGAGTCTATCCTTTCTTTTCTATTTGCATATCTGAAGATTAGCCCCTTGGGTACTAACCATCTGTAGGAAACGTTGTGACTTTTGCAGGAATAACACCAAGTCTCTATATTTCCTTCTCTTCTTTCTTACCTCAAATGAACGTCTTTCAATACTTTAATATCCTTGTCTTTCACCTTCAAGGTAACTCCATTAGTCGCTTTAAGTAGTTGGTCTCTCACTTTTCTTCAGGAGAATCTTATTGTAACTTTCCCGGGCAGATTATTCTTTCTGATAAATTCTGAATATGATCTAAAGACCGTATCTATTTCGCTTTGAAATTAATCCGATGTCATCTCTGCCACAGGAGCCAACAAATCACCCACAATCTGTCTCAGATTCTCCCCTTTCTCCTCCTTGATACCTTGAAGTCTCAGGACATAGCTTGCCCTTTCCGTTTGCAGCTGTAATACACGAGACTCTTCAATATGACTTTTTCCCAATGCCTGCAGTTTTTTATTCACCTTTTTAGAGATTGTCCTTTTGCACTCAAAATCTCTTGGTCACCATGTGCTTGCTCCAATGTGCTAATCCTGTTCCCATTTGGGACACTCTATGGTGGGCCCGTTGGGGGTTGGAGGAGCCCCCCCTCCAGCTAGTCATACCGGGAGGGGTTCTCTAGCACCCCATGGCTGGGAGTCCAACCCAAGGACTCCTGGGGTGGCACAAATGGTCACACCCCCACCCAGCCGTAGGTGCTGGCAGGCTTCTCCCAGAGCCCTGGGAGAAAGCGACTGCCATGGCGATCGCCAAGACCGGAAATCCCCCTTGGATCAAATATAGGGGTATTTAAAATGAGATTTGCCATAGTGATCACTTGTTTGAAGTAGTCAGTTGGGAAATATGCCCTCTCTTTTTGCTTTTCAAAATATGGTAAAACTTGTTAGATCAAAATGAAACTGAACAAATGGAAGCTGAAATATCTGAGATATGTTTGGTTGAAAGAATAACATGTTTATTCCCCATTGTAGATTGTTGCACTAAAATTTTAAGGCAAATAAAAGGTAAACTCTTTTTAGTTCAGAGTGGAGTCCAAAGCCCCAGATATACTAGACCTTCTGTCCTCTTCAACAAAGAGAAATGCTCTATGTGTGCATGAATATTCCTCATTGTGAATATTCACTGAATAGAATGATGAAACCTTGTGAAAGCATTGTTGGGTGTAATTTCCTTATTTAGTGTAGCCTGATCTTATCAGATCTCAGAAAATAAGCACAGCCAACCCTGGCAAGTGTTTAGATTGGAGACCTCTAGAGAATACCAGGGCTGGGAGGCTGAGGCAAGCTATTAAACCACTTCTCTGAATGTCCTCCATGCCCCAGTAGGAGTTCCCAGAGGTTATCATAACTTCCAGGCATGGGGGCATCCGTGTGTGCACATGCACACACACACTACAAAAATACCAAAAAAGAAAAAGAAAGCAGCTCATGCAGACACATCCTGCACAAAGATCACAAGCAGATAGCCAATCAATCAGGAGAGAGGGCTGAATTTATCAGAAGTAATCTGAATCTGTTTATTTCATGTTGCTGCACGTGTGGGAAAACATAGTGCCTGTTGCCATTCTCCCTCTGAACTGCCTGCATGCTCACCATTTTTAAAAACTTATACTGGCACTATGACACCATTACTCTATTTCTACCATTAGATGATATTCTTGGTATCATGGTACCACAGCACTTATAGGATCAATCTGGGGAAGGGGATGGAGGTATTCCCTGTAATATAGAGGAAGAGGCCCTATTTGCAGAGCAATCCTAAGCAAGTGTGCTAAGAATCCTACTCAGGTCTACTCGGTGGGGCTTACATCTAAGAAAGTGTTCTTAGGATTGCACTGTAGGTTACCATGATTTTTGGCAGAAACAGCTGCCCCCTTCAAAGCACTTATGGGAAAGAAAAACAACAAATTCAAGTGAGACTTACTATTTAGGTTCTATGTGTGCCTTCAGTGTCTGCTCCTTCTGATTATTAATCTCATTCCCATTCGGTTTACTGATATCACAGAACTATACCTAGTTTGAGTGGATTTGCACCATTATACCATGACATATTGCCTGATAGTAAAAATAGTATAAAAGTAAATGTGATTCACAGTATAAAAATTGCATTTAAAAAAATGGTGGAAACCCCCCCCCCAGCATGCAGTCTGGAGCTTAACAACCAGAACTGCAAGAACCTAACAACCAGAACTGCAAGAACCTAACATATAAGAATTGGCTTCTGTAGAATAAACAGATAATTCATAGGCTCAAAGCTGCTCAACAGAATCTTCAACAAATATTGAGGTGATCTATTATAAAATCACTACGTATCTAAACATGGAAGATGAGCAAGGAAAGTTCACCTGGCAATTGTATTCATGTCGAAGTTTGCAGAATGCCTTGTCACGATTAACCAATTTCACCAGTGTCTAAATCCTGCTAAGGGGAGGGGATCGTCAATACCCCACTTCTCCATAAAGATGTTTCCATGTGCCTTAGAAACTAGCATTAAAGGAAAATCAGTCTTTAACATGCAGCATGAATAAGACACTAAATGCATTTGAGAAAAGAGACGAAAGACATTGGAGACAGCTGCGGACAGCAGATTTGGGACACTAGTATCATGTATGTAACAAATCTTTATTAATAAGTACATTAAATCCCATATTTTTTCATTTATAACTACTGCATAATTTCCTGTTAACACTTCATGTAAATGCCAGATAAGGTAATAATTTTTTTTTCAGAATTCTATTTCTGTTTCATTATATGTTCTATACTTTGCCCCATAGGTCAGTTGTATGATTGAAGTTTTATGCCTCATTAAAATTCTGCTAGTTAAAACATGGAGACAGAATTTGGGTAATTCCCTTCTCTAGAGTTACAATTAACCATTCCATTGAATCCTTGCATTTCTGCAAACCAGTTTTTTTGTTAAATTATAGTATGGGAAAATGGTCAAGGGGTCTAAATGTCCTAAACATAAGGCTCTTATCACTTTGTGCTCCAGTGACTGAAAAACCCACTGCCACCACCTCCTAGTTGAGAATTTCTAGCTAGAAGCTGCTATCAGAAACCTAAATAACAAAAATATGCAAACTTGCACACTAATTCCCTTTGGAGATAGATCTTGGCTGCAGCCCTGTCATAAATCAGAGAATTTCGATATGAAATGAGGCAAGCAGCTCTAATCATTTCTGCATTTCAAATTGGATCACTGGCTCAATCACTGGGCTTTTTTAAACTGCTTGCCTAAGAGCAAATGTGAGGCGGGAGATAATTCTGAAGAAATCTCTTCTTTTGTGACCATAGAACTCTTTTAACTGTTTCAAGACTGAAGACCACATTCCAGTGATAATAATGTATATCTGCTGGGAGAGATATGGATCCTTAAAGACATCTTCCTTCTCTTTCAACTCATAGAATTCCATCAATATCTGCATACATTATATATATTAATATATGTGCGTGTGCATATGGGTGTTTATGTGCATAAAAAAGAGAGGGAGAGAAAAGGAGTGGAAAACATCTGACATGTAGCTATGGCATATTTCTTCTCAGAATTTTCCTCTTCTTCCTGCCTTATTCCAAATGCATTTCAGTTGCTGTCCTCCTGGACAGTTAACTTTTGTTTTATGTGCAAGAAATACATTTAAATGAAAGATTATTATTTGAAAGGCCAATATGTTAAGCATGGTTTGCTTTCAGTTTTTGTTCCTCAGCAACACTATCAAATTGTTTTTGACTTGAGATTTGTAGGAGCAACACACACACACACAATCAAATCCACCAAAAATCCCCCAAATTGAGCATGATTTACACAGCTCTCCTTCTTTATCAAACATGAGCCACCATTGAAACTCTCTTTCCTGGTTTTCTGTTTCTACATCTTATCTGAACTCCTGGATACAATATATCAGGGAGAAATTAGCCTGGATGGCAATTACACTCTAAACAACATCCATCTTGATCCTCATTTTTTTCCCCGTGGGTATCTTTTGTTTCTGTAGCCCCACTGTCATTTCAGTCACTGCCAAGAGAGTGTTGTTGGGAGTAAGTTTGTTCAGGAATCTGACAGTCCACTACAGTACTTTGAAACTGAATTTAGCTCTACTACCTGTGGCATTTTGTAATCTCATGTAAGTCTGTCATCAGATAGAATTTCAGACCTAAACTCTATGAATTTTGAGGATTAACATAAAATATTAATCATATTTTTGCTCCCGCACCATCAGTTCCTTTTTTGCCTCTTCGCACCCTCCTAATACCCACCAAACATTGTATTTTACTTCTGGAAATGTGCAGGTTTTTTCTGGGCTGCATAATGTACTGTTTCCTTATTTCCTCTTTCCTGTTTTGTTCTTTCATTCATATTTAGTGAACAATTACTTTATATTTGACTATTAATGTATATGCTTCATTGATTTGGATTTTCACTCCACACTGATTACAACAGTAGAATAAATGTCATCCCAGGGCCTAGGTGAACACATTATATATTTAAAGTGGTGGTGGTGGAATGCACCATCAAGTTGCAGACAATTTACAGAGACCCCACAGGGTTTTCAGGGCAGGAGATGTCCAGAGATGGTGTGCCATTGCCTGCTTCTGCACAGTCTCGGTGGTCTCCCATCCAAAGACTAATCAGGGCCGACACTGCTTGGCTTCCAAGATCTGATGAAATCAAACTAGCTTGGCTTTCTACAAAGTCATGTGTTGGAAGAAACAGCCTAATCATTGTTTTTCAAAGTGCAGCCCAACACTGTCCCAAGTTTTCCTGTTTGGACCCTAAGCAGAGTTACACCCTTCTGGGATCATTGAGGTTAGTGGGTTTCAAAGAGTGTAATTTTGTTAAGAGTGTAACTGTTAAGTTCCCAGAAGGAACTATGAAGCATTTTACCTACACAGTGGGTTGATTCTACTTAGAATATGGTATTATATAAACAACCTGGGGATCATAAGCTGAGTATGACTTTTCACATAAATGCTCAGCACTCACAAATGCAACCTCAAGTGTAGACTTTCATGTGTGAAATAGTCATCACAGATCAAATACTGCAGGTAGAGGTTTCATAGCACCATCGCATGCACTGTCTCAGACATACTACTTTTAAAATCAATGAAGTCCACATATTTATCAGCAAGTCCAAATCTTCATTTGCCAGTCATCAAGTAAAAGGGTACTGAGCTATGTACTTTACATGACCCAACAGGGGATATAAAAAGGCTTTTAAAACTGGCAATTTCTCTGACTCCTTTTCATGTATGTCCTTTATAATGTGCCATGTTTTTTTCTCTCTTTCACTGGAAGTACAGCTAAAACAGTCACTCTAAATTCTTATGTTGAAAAATATGTTGATTACTGAAACGGATGCTCTCAGTACAGTACTCATCCTTTAGAATGACTGGGGATGCCAGTTTCCAGGTGGGACCTGGGGATCCCCTGGAATTACACCTTATCTCTTGACTACAGAGATGAGTTCCCCTGGAGAAAATAGATGCTTTGGAAGGTTAACTCTATGACATTGTACCCTACTGAGTTCCCTGTTCTCCCCAGGCTCCAACCCTCAAATCTCCAGGAGCTTCCCAGCCTGGGTCTGACAACCCTACTCCCCATTCCCTGCCAGTGGCAACTCTAAGTACCATTAAAGATACATACAAAATAAATGAGTAAAAGGGGTAACTATGTTAGTTCATCTGTAAAAGCAAGAATCCTGAAGCTCCTTAATGACTTACAATTCACTGTATCTCAGAACTTTATCTCGAGAATGAATTTACTAGATTCTCAGTGGTTAAGACGCTGAGCTGCAGACCAGCAGATCAGTAGCTCGGCAGTTTGAGACCGGAGTACCGCATGACGGAGTGAGCTCCCGTCTCTGGTCACAGCTCCTGCCAACCTGGCAGTTGGAAAGCAAGAAATTGCAAGTAGATAAATAGGAACTGCTTCGGTGGGAAGGTAACAGCATTCGATGTGTCTTGGTGTTTACTCATGCTGGCCACATGACCATGGAAAACTTTTCCGACAGCGCTGGCTCTTCGGCTTGGAAATGGAGATGAGCACCGCCGCCTAGAGTCAGATTTGACTGGCTTTCAAGCAAGGGAAACCTTTTTATTAATTTTAAGGGAACCGTCCTGAGCCTGCCTTGGTGGGGAGGGTGGGGTAAAAGTATAATAAATAAATAAATAAATAAATAAATAAATACATAAAAAGTTTTACTAGGTTTGCAACTTACAAGGTTTGCAAAAGTTAATTTATTTTCAGTCATTCAAACTGATATTTAGCCTGATTCAAAAATATAAATTCTACTCAAAATAACAGATCACCCAAGTCAAACCCTGGTATACAACACTTCCATGCCAATACCATGATTGTTCGATTTCAATGGTTTTAAAGTGCGATTTTATAATGTATTTTTAAGCTGTTAGCATGTTAGTAGCCCTTGTGAGGGCAGAAAGGCTGGATACAAATCTTGTAAATAAATAACATCAGCTTAATCACTGAGGATGTGTAAAGTAACATTATCTGAGAAGTTCACATATGCAGTGTCTTTCACTGCAATCCAGCATCAGTAGATGGATGACAGATAAATAATGTTAGAGGTCTGGCTGAGGAGCAAAACAATCACCAACTCCCCCATAGCAGCCTAAAAGAGAAGCTTTTACAGCACTTTCTGAAAATGTTATAGGTTGTTTTTTTTCCATGGCTGTAAATTAGAGTGCTTTACATCTATCACACTGAGGATGTATGACTCATGTGGCATCTTCTCCAATACTCCCTATGCTACATGCAGTGCTGTTCTTCATGTGATTCTTGGTCATCAGTCAGAACAGTGCACCGAGTAGTAAATGGCCAATCCAGATTAAGGAACCAAATTCCTAAACAGAAATGCAGGTAGTAGAACTTTTATTATTTCAGTTCTTAACTAGCATGATTTAAGATGTTCTGATTCTGACCTCTAAAACTCCAAATGGATACCTGAAGATAAAAGTTTATTTAGTTTTTAAAAATTATTTTAAAAATTATAAAATTTCAAAACAGCTCACTGCATGGTAAAAGCAATGCAAATGCATCTTCCTCATGTTGCCTAATTATCTCAAAGATAAGCTGAACATGTCTCTTTTGGTTTGTCCATCTGTTCATGAAGTCCATATGACATGAATAAACTGGACTTTTCTACCCTCATTCTGCTATGAAACTTGCTGAGTGATCTTGGGTCAGTCACACATTCGTAGCCTAACATATCTCACAGGGTGGTTGTGAGGATAAAATGGAGTAGAGAATATGTAAGATGCTTAGGGTCCTCACTGACGAGAAAGCTGGAGTAAATAATGTGATTGGAGTGGAGAATGGAAATGGAGTAGAGAATATGTAAGATGCTTAGGGTCCTCACTGACGAGAAAGCTGGATTAAATAATTTAAAACAAATATAAAAATACTATTTCCCAATGGAGAGGCAGCATGAGACACCCTCAGTTAGGTACCTTCTTTAAGACAGCTCTCTCAAAACACAAGGGGCACAATAACACAGTGGTTCCTGGTGGCTCATGCTGACATGGACATTTGGACTGTTTCAGATCAGCACAGTGGCCAGTGAGGAAATGGCAGCTAGTAAATAGCTCCTACTTTTGTGCAACAATTAAGAGGGCATGGAGCTACCATGCCCTGGCAGGCATTTTAGATAGGGGTGGTGATGGTAAAACTGTGCAGATATATCTATTCCTGGCTGGCCCACTGTGCCCTGAAGTCACTGACATTGCCCACACAGAAAACTGGTGCCAGATATTGCCCCTAACACTGCCAAACAACATCTACTGGTAAAGATGTAGGGAGACTCTCTGTCCAAATGGCCAGTGATGGGGAGCAGTTGCCTTTCTTCCTATAACTGGTAATTTTCAAACAAGCAGGAAGAGGATCAAACAACATGCCTCGCCAGCTTTTTAGTCCTGTAAGAGCCGTCAAACCTATTTAGTTCATAGCTCCTTTTTTTCTGCATCTACACAATGAAGGCAAAAATCCTCTTGAATTTTTAAATCCATGAACTGAGTGTTCACTGCCCATAATGGGAAAGCCTTTACATGTCCTAATCATCTACTTCCCATTGTTAAATACCTATAATAATGTTGCATTATCCCACTAATCTCTTTTATTTTTATTTTTCTGGAAAGGACCCAAATCTCTAATACCATCACATGAAAAAAACTAGAGAGTTTTCTCTTTCACATAGAGGATTGGTGACCACCACCCCGGGGCACCCCAATTATGAAGAGCTAAATGAAGACATTAAGCAGATCCAAATGGGTTGCCCCTTAGAATTAACTTTTGAAAAAAGCAGATGCACCCTCAGGAGGTGAAACCGTGTCTCAAGGTCTTTGAAAATACAATATGAGGCATTCCAGTGAAATGGGCATCACTAGCACTCAATATAATTTTTGAAATATATGAAATAAAATTATAATTGTAATGACTAGAATTATAATTTCTTCTACAGCACCATTCCCAGACAGTTTCAGCTTGGAATGCTTCACAAAATTCAATAATATGCCTTTATTGCTCCAGAAACCAGCATTTTGCCTCCAGTTTCAGGCACTCTATAACCTTTTCATAGATCTTTATACACACCAACAAATCTTCCAAGAGGATGCTTACAAGGTGAATGTGAAAAGCATTGCTAAATATTTAGCTGCACATTTTTCCCTGTATGATGCTGATATTGTGTAATACTCATGATCCTGATGCAGAATATCCTGATGACAGTTACTTTTCCTCCTTTACACCTCAGCTCCCACACTGAAACATACAAAAAAGGCTTCAAGCACAGCTGTAGAAATGTGTGCCGAATATTTTTAACACCCTACTAAAAACATCTGCCTGAAAACAGCTGTTCCTAATCATCACTAACTGAAGCACAGGAATAGACAGCTTTACACCTGGTAGAGCACTCCGCCAGCTTTATGAGCTTCCTTCTGTAAAGCTGAGTTACATTTGTCAATAATTCTCTAAGCACATGTTGTTTCTATTTGCCACAACCACAGTCAGCCTTCATTACAGGACAATAGAAGACAGTTCTTTCTAGAACACATTTTCTCGCCTAAATGGAAGAGTGTTTTATCATAAGCTATCATTCTACAGGTTTTACCAATAAAACTGCAAGATTTCATTGATTAATCAGCGCAGTTAACCTATTAAATTTCTTCTGTATATTCAAAAATACCCTAGCAATTATTCAGAGTGTTTTTTTTACTTTTTATATTAATAGGTTCCCTGGATGAGAGTAGTACTCTTTTAAATCACTGAAGTCTCTGGGCTTAGAAAGTTGTAAATGTATTTAGGATTGCTCTGACAGTCTCTCTCCTTTGCTCCTAGCATCATTTTAGCTGCTATGAGCTACCCTAGAGACAAGTATTTAAGGAACCACAACAATGTATATTGCAGTAATATTCCTTTTAGTCAACAAGATGATATGAAGAATGGCATAAAAACAGGATACAGGCTTCTTTCTGACAAACCATAAATACAGCAAACTGTATTTTGTTAGAAAAGTACATAATTTTAGATCAGTTACAAAGATAAATATGAAATAGAGTTCCAACAGGGAAAATTAAGGGTGGAGGGAAAAGGATAATTTGAATAATATACAAACAATAAATGTGGAAGTGTAGGAGAAAACTCACTCTGAAAAAGTACGACAATTGAATCTAGGGTAACAATACACAGAACAGCAGTATAAGATTGTGTAAGTTTAACTGGATAAAACCAGGGCTATTTTTGGGCAGGAATGCACAGGAACGGAGTTCTGGCTGGCTTCAGAGTTGGCCACACCCACCACAGCCAAAACCTCTGAGTGCATGGCTACAGAAGGAAGGCCTGGAGAGTGACCCCCCCGTGACTCCGAGGCAGGTGGGCCAGGGGGGTTCCTGGAAGGATCGGGGAGGCAATTAAATGCCTCCCCTGGCCTGTCCAAGGGCCAGCTTGCCCGGGCTCCCCACAGCCGTAGGCCACCCAGGCAAACCAAGGCGTGTGGCCTAATATGCTAATGAGTTTCTGCTGTTGGCTGTGGCCTATTATGGTAATGAGTTCCTGCTGGGCTTTTTCTACAAAAAAAGCCTTGGATAAAACATTTTGTGATAAGAAAGAGATGGTTATAGAGAATCACTGATGTGTGAATTTAGAGACTTAAAAGAACATATACTGTATTTAACTGAACATGCAAGATTTGCACTCACAATCTATATATAAAGAAGAGCAGCAGACCTTTAATTAATCCTGTCTTTCACCAACAAGTATACGTACGTTGACAAAAACATAAACAAGTTGGTTACACATATTCTTAAATGTGGTAAGTGACAAAACAGTGCCATCCTAAATATGTATACTCTGACATTTACTGAGTTTGTTTTTAAACAAGAGGTATGAAAGATTCTCTTTAGATGCACCCTCAGTTGCAGCACAAGGGTTACCAACCTCAAGGTGGAATTATAAATGATCCCCACACTAAAGACGTCAATCCCATGGAGGTAAGGTTGCCAACCTCCAGGTGGGGCCTGGAGATCTCCTGCTTTTACAATTGATCTCCAGATGACAGAGATCAGTTCTCCTGGAGAAAATGGTTGCTTTGGAGGACAGACTCTGTGACATTGTACCCTGCTGATGTCCCTCCCTTCCCCAAACCCAGCCTTCCCCAGGCCCCACCCCCAAAATCTCCAACTATTTCCCAGTCTAGATGCTACCCTCCCCAAGCACTGTTCTCCAATCTCTAGGAGTTGGTGACCCTACCTACAAAATGCTGCTTATATAATATTGCCTTCAGTAGGATTTCAGTGGCCTAACTTTATGGAGTACTGCAGTCTAAGGGTCTTTACAAGAATTATTTCTGCCAAGTGCAAAGGATAAACATATTTTTATGCAAATATACACACTTGAGTAGATACTTCTTTATCATATTGAACAATGACAAGCAATTTAATTTGATGATTTTAACATTTCTTAAACCTTTTTGAAAGAGACTGAAATACGCCACCAACACTATGTTCTCTGATGTCATACGGTTATCAGATATTAATAGATAATTAGCAGAAGAATGAATGTTTATGTACTGTGGCTTTAAAATCTCACTGAAAATAAAAGTATCTAATGAAAATGAAGAGTTATGGGGCATACATAAAATAAAGGTAAGCTATTACATGTGATATATCTATGAATTTAGCAAGTAACACCCTACAAACACTACTAAATTGGATATTCCATTTCCTTACGGGCCTTCCTAGCTGAACAATCAAACTCTTAACCAATGTTCCCTCTAAACAGTGGAGTATGGTGAGCAAAAATTCTACTTTGTGAGCTGCTGGCATTAAAGCTGTGAGCGAGACATTTGGCCACTGCATAAATTAGTTTGCTCTGGAGCCATCCTTCCTGAGCTAAGACAAAAAGGTGTGAGCCAGAGGCTAAAAAACTGTGAGCTAGCTCACACTGACTCAGCTTACAGGGAACACTGCTCTTAACCATACTTCTCATTTAAGAGGCTGAACATTAACCATCTGTGTCTGAAGAGAAAATGCTGATTCTCTGTCTTGCTCAAGACAGTAATTTGAAACATTTCTCATTAATATGTTAAGGCAAGATTTTCATCTCACTGTGGTATGCCTATAACACCATCACCAAAATGAGCATCAAATCTTTCCAAAGAAAAGTTTCTCCCTATGACCAAACATACTTGTTATTTCTACAATTAAAGCCTTCGTGTTAGGAAAGGGATACAATTGTTTAATGTCACCAATCCAGTAAAGAGCAAGGATTGTGCCAACATGTCCAGAAGCCACCAGATGACCATCCACTGATCTAGGTGTTTGCTCAAGGACTATCTTAAATGGCATCCTGCTTGGTAGCACACAGCTACGTTAATCTGTGACAACAGGATATTCACATGTCAACAAGACAAATGCCTAATGGGGAATCCTACTACCAAGGAATAAAGTGCACCATTCAAACTGCCAATAAAAAAGAAATTTAGGAAAGATTGAAAGTTTGATTCTGGCATCTTCATTCCCATTGAGATTGAAGTCCAACTAAAAAATAACTTCAAGGATTTCTTACAGCACCACTTTCCAAGATCAAAATGTACCTTTAAGACTCTTTCTTGTACTGAGCAGATTTTTTTACAGGGGGGAATTAAAAATTATGTTCAGGTAGCTTTGAGGCCACATCTTTCTTTAAAATGCCTGAATGGTGAGAAAGGGCAATAGATGAGAAAAAATTTTAACACAAACACACCTTTATTTTATTTTAGAAATCTTTTCTCTTTACAATTCAGTGCAATTTAAGTATGCTTGTATAAACATGGATTATACTACATCAGAAACGAAGTTAGCTATCTCAAGAGAATTTGTATCTTTTCTGTGTGTAAGTAAGCAGATTAATTCCTAGATCAGGCATTACCTAATGCATTTCTCAATTCATTCTTTTTCCTTTCTGCACACCAGATCAGGGAAGTGGGATTATTTCATTAGTATAACCAACAGTTTGCAAAGTTCTCTCTGCAGTCATCCCCCCCCCAAAAAAAACAAAAACAACTCTTAGCACAAAGCTATAATTAGGAAATGTGTAATGGCAAGAGATCTAAACGCTCAACACTTTACAGAAAAATAAAACCAGCAGCAGAGGGGAGCTGTAACTTTCTTAACGTTAAATTACCAGTGGTCTGAAATTCTTACACATTTCATACACTAATGTATAATGGCACATGCCGCCTAGGGTAAATTCAGTTACTGTATGAATTTAGCAGGAGATTATTCATTATCATTTATACCAGTTTTATAAAAGCAGTATATCAGTCAGTTTATCATTGTTAGCAGAGTTTAAGGTAAGGGTCTGTCAACATACCATAGGCACATTGGATTTCTTGTACAAGATCAGACCACTGGTCCATCAAGTCTAGTCTTTTGCCCTTGGGAGTGGCCCATGTCCAATGCTTCAGAAGACACAAGAAATCCCATAATACACTAAGTCAACTGAGCAAAACTACTTGTAAAAGTGGATGTTAATGTCTGGTGCTTGTGGTAGATTATCCACATCAGAATGGATTATGTGTCACCAGTATTCTACATGCCACTTATTTTAAGTCTATCAATCAAATAAAGGTTTTTAGATTACCAGGTGAAATAAAGTTGCACACTTCCAAAAAGTTAAGAACCTAATTCACAGGGAATCTGACATGTTTATGTCACCATTTCCCCAAGGTCCGCCCATCCTTCATTTGGCCACTGCAATAACCCTCTGAGGTAGGTTAGGCTGACAGAAATTGACTGGCTCAAAGTCATCCAACAAGGTACATATTTGAGTAATGATTTGACCCTGAATCTCTCAAGTCCCAATCACAAAATATCAACACAAAACTGGCCATTCAGTCATGTCTGTATTCCACAACGGAATACAGAACATATACTAGTCGCTAACATAGAAATAGACTCAAGACAAAGGTGCTTTTAAAAAATAAGCAAACCATGTCAGTCTTGTAGAGAATCCAATTTAAAATATGCATTTTCCTGATCTTCAGCTGTACATGTTTAGCTTCAGTGTCTAGTTATTCATATTGCTAGAAGGAAAGCCATAATGATTTCACCACAAAATGCTATCTTCTAGCTTTGGAGAAAAGGTGAAAGGAAAAGCCATCTTTAATTTTCTTTATCATTAAACATTGCTGAGGAAGAAGGAAGACAGACTATGTGTATGGCCTGTGTGGGATCTGCTTAGGTGGCTAATCAAAAGATAATTTTTAGTCTCTCTTAAAACATCAGCAGAATAATCTACTGATTAAGTCGATTAACACCTGCAACCCTAATAACCAGACATTATTAGTTACTCATTAGCTTATCTAGCTTACTTTAACTAGAGTGTTACTAGTATATATGACCAGCATTGGCCATCAGAACAAATGTCAGGAACACTAGGGACAACTGCTATGAAAAGAACCATGCTTTCTTCATATTATTTAACTGATCTTAAAATCACACAATCCTGACATCATGCATTTATAACTACTTCTTACTACTTTGTCATGCACTAAAGATGTAATTCAAATAAGAGACACTAATATAAGACAGAAGGTTCGAAATCCCACAGTTCTGAAGGAGCAATCCAAAGCAAGGGTAATCATAAGTAAATTTTATTTTATTCAATGGGACTTACTCCCAGGTAAGTGTTCTTAGAATTGCAGCCACAGTCAACCTACACAGAGTGCTGGTCACAGGCCTATGGGTATTCTTGGTGGGCAAAGAGAGAGAGTATACCTTGCAAACACATTCAACAGTTCCCTGTGGGTTAAATCCAGGAGCAAATTTCTCCTAATGGTAAGTGCAAGTGATTCTTGCCTGTTTCCCACATCAGCCCAATCTCCAATTCAGCCCTCATGCTGTTACTTAAAGTCAACTGTGCTATACTGACACAACATTTCAGGAACATTTCAGGCTGTGAGGAAGAAAACAAAAACATCCCACTGACAGAAATCCATCCTGTAAGGGGAAGTTATCACTGGATCCAACCCAATGGGTCTTCATTACACGGGACAAGTTAGTAAAGGTAAGCAGCCTAACATTCACAACAGTTTGTCTCAGGGCTGGGTTAAAGCATATAGAGGTACTAAGAGATGTCAAGTTTAAGCAGCTCCATAATAATACCAAAATGTTTACTATTCCAACACTGAAATTTAGTTTAAAAATATTGTATAGATGCCCCTCACAATCTTAGGTCTTCAACTATAGCTTACTTAGCTTATGCATAAATCCAGTTCTGGTTTGCCTGCTACAAGGAAACCTAACAAACTTTTGAGGAGCCACCTTTCTCTAGAAATCAGTCTGGAAACCACTTCATTTCATGATTGCTAGCAAAGTAAATATTCTTCATTTGGGGGCAGAAGTTAGTTGAAAGCTGTTTATTTCACTTTCGCTAGCAAAATGCTGCAAAGAATCCACTTTCCCTGACATGATGAAGCTGTACAATCTCATCCAACAAATGATCTTGCTGTGACCCTTGTACTAACTTTGCTATTAAGCAAAAACCAGCACATTTTCAAATATTGATTTCAACTAATGTCTGATCCTAACAGGCACGATCTTATCAGCACTCCACTATAATAGAAGGAGTGTCAGAGTTAAACAGAATAGCTTTAGATAAGATCACAATCTTCCTCACAATGATGTGATGGCATCAAAGAGTTGGTATAGTATTCAGGGTAATTATCATTAATAGATATTGGCAAACGAGGGAGAGCAGCTGCTACCAGGACATAAACAAATTTCACTAGGACAAAATAAAACAAGTTTTATCTGAATTGTGGTACTAAAGCACAAGTTATTTACCTTAGGAGAGAGTCAACAGGCTCATTCTTCAAATTTTAAAATACCAGATACATGGTTATGGGGGGGGGGACTCTGTAGGAACACTGTTGATTAGTTTGCATTATAACATTCCTTCCACTGAATGGCAGGGATGTTTGATTCTTTGTCTTCTACACTGACTGCTGTCATACTGAAGGTTTTTTTTTTGCAGAGCTTATATTGCAGCCTTGCTTATGTGCTAGACTGTGTGAGTGTTGTATATTCAATCTCTCACAAGGGCCTGAGAGACCACCTATCAAGGACCACACCAAGCCCTATCCTGTCCCAAATAAACTGACCAGGAAAGGGCTATTATAGGTAAGATAGATAGGTAATGCCAGACAGATAGGTAAGGCAGACAGACTAAATGCCAGTGTGGTGTACTTGTCAGAGTGTCAGACTAGGATCTGGGAGACCCAGATTAGAATCCCTACTCTGCTATGGAAACTGGATGGAGGACCTTGGACCAGCTTAACATACCACACAGGGTGATGTAAGGACAAAAACCCTGACAAAAATATGTAATCTTTCCTTAAAATCTGCCTCCATTCCTGAGGACTTGAAGGTAATTAATATCACACCAATCTTTAAAAAGGGTTCCAAAGGAGATCTGGGAAATTACAGGCCAGTCAGTCTGACATCAATACCAGGTAAATTGGTGGAAACTGTTATTAAGGAGAGAATTAGTAGGCACATTGATCAACAAAAACTACTGAGGAAGACTCAGCATGGGTTCTATAAGGGAAGATCTTGCAGGCCCAGCACCAAGAGGAGGGGCGAGGCGGGCATCCATATGAGAGTTCCTTAATCATCCCTGGACTAACTATAAACCCCAGAATCTAGTTCACTTGGAATAATACACACTCACACATAGATTTCAGAAAAGTGGGAAAATTGGCCACAACTTTATTGATTACAGCTGTAGTATGCTTTGGCACAGCATGGGTGCGGGATCAGATCCCTCGAATGGCCTCCTGCCAGTTGATAATCCAATGTACACCTGGGAATGGCAGGTTTCTGGATACCACAAGGACGGACACCCAGAGGTGGTCTCCCCTGCCACCTGGGCATTAGGGTAATCCCCGGCCATGCCCCTGGGCTGGGCGCTCCGCTTGCCCTTTACGCCCAAATCCCTTAAGAGGATCCCCAATCTCAGGAAATGGGCACACAGGCCAGGTTTCCTGAAAATGGATCCGACCCCATGCTGATACAGCCAAGTTGTGACAAAGAATAAATGACATGAAATAAAACACATGCAACAAACCCCTTAACCAAACTACACCTAATTAAAGGGATGGGAGGGTGGGCCAAGTTGTCTGAAGCCAAAGAATGACGGGTGGGATGGCACAGCCCCTTAAATATTGGCTGTGCGCTCCCGCCCCCAGGGGGCCCAAGACTCTGCTGATAGGGCCAGCGATGGTCAGGAGAGCCCCAGCTTCCCATGTCTGGTGCTGGCCCACCCCCTCCACCAAACCACCATGGATGCCGTCTCTCCCCCCACTTGCGGCCCCACAAACAGTCCCCCAGGTGATTCAGTGGCCCGGCTTGTCTCACTAACCTGTTAAGTGTTCTTTGAGGGGGTGAAAAATATGTGGACAAGGGGGACCCATAGGTGTTGTTTACCTTGACTTCCAGAAAGCATTTGATAAAGTTCCTCATCAAATACTCCCAAGTAAGCTCAATAGTCATGGGATAAGAGGACAAGTCCTCTTGTGGATCAAAAACTGGCTAATTAATAGGAAACAGAGAGTGAGTATAAATGGGAAACTTTCTCAGTGGAGGGTGGTAAGCAGTGGGGTACCACAGGGATCAATACTGGGTCGGATGCTTTTTAACTTGTTCATTAATGATTTGAGGTTGCAGTAAGTGCCTAAATTTGCAAATGACACAAAGTTGTTCAGGGTGGTGAAAACCAAGATGGATTGTGAGACACTCCAAAGGGATCTGTCAAGGATGGGCGAGTGGGCGTCCACATGGCAAATGGGGTTCAATATGGCCAAGCATGAAGTGATGCACAATGAGGCCAAAAATTCTAACTATAAATACACAATGATGGGGTCCAAAATGGCCGAGACTAACCAAGAGAGAGATCTTGTCAAGACAGTGTGCAACTGCAGTAAAAAAGGCCAATGCTATGCTGGGGATTATTGGGAAGGGAACTGAAATCAGCTAGTATCATAATGCCCTTGCATAAATCAATAGTGCAACCTCATTTGGAATACTGTGTGCAGTTCTGATCACTGCACCTCAGAAAGGATATTATAGCACTGGAAAAAGTGCAGAAAAGGGCAACTAGAATGATAAATGGGTTGGAACACTTTCCCTATGAAGAAAGGTTAAAACACCTGGGGCTCTTTAATTTGGCGAAACAACGACTGAGGGGTGACAAGATTGAGATTCACAAAAGTATGCATGGGATAGAGCAGGTAGAAAAAGAAGTACTTTCCCCCCTTTTCACAATACAAGAACTCATGGGCACTCAATGAAATTGCTGAGCAGTCAGGTTAGAATGGATAAAAGGAAGTACTTCACCCAAAGAGGGATTAACACATGGAATTCACTGCCACTGCCACAGGAGGTGGTGGCTGCTATAAGCATGGACAGCTTCAAGAGGGAACTGGATAAACACATGGAGAAGAGGCCCATCAGTGGCTATTAGCTACAAGGTATAGATAGGAACTCTTGGTCTGGGGCAAGTGATGCTCTATATTCTTGGTGCTTGGGGGGAGGCAACAGTAGGAAGGCTTCTAGTGTCCTGGCGCCACTGGTGGACATCCTGATGGCACCTGGTATTTTTGGCTACTGTGTGAAAGGATTTTGGACTGGATGGGCCATTGGCCTGCTCCAACGTTGGCTTCTCTTATGTTCTTAAGGATAGAATGGGGCAGAAGAGAATGTTGTAAGCTGCTTGAGTACCTCTTGGGAAAAAGGCAGGGTATAAATGACGTAGATAAATTAAATTAATAGGTTGAACCAAAACCATCGTATAGTTTTAGTGTCATTTTTGCATACAACATATTACTTCTGTTTGATTACTTGCTGCTGCTGCTGCCCCTCTAAATTAAAGGAAGTAGTGAAAGCAGCATCATTTCCCATTCCTCTCCCATATTTTATCAGTTTATGAGCAAACCAGTTGAAAAGTTGTGTTGGCTGAAGTGGAGTTTACAAAAACCTACAGTCTCAGCCTGCCCATTCCTGTCTTGGTCCATTTCTTTGGCTTCTGGGTATGGTGCTTCCCCAAACTTTGTGGCTAGCAAGCTCAGATGCTCCAAAGTTCCTCAAGTGTTGCAGACTTGGCAGGTAGGGCCTTGAATGCTTTTTTAGCAAAGGCCACAGACCTTTTCCAGGCACTTCTGCCTAAAAGTGTACAACCCTAGGGAGCTGCTCTTATCAAAGCATGTTGAGAAACATCAATTTTTTTATTGGTTATCTATTTTTATCTTCTCCAAAAGGCAATTGTTTATGTGAAAAGCAGGAGTGAGAAATATTCAGTTTAGTCCTAATTATCAGCTGACCCAAGTACTGTCCTGAGCATGTCCAGACTTCCACAAGACTATGACTTAATCTGTAGTTCAGTAGAAGCTTCCAAAGATGACAGAAGTACCTTGCATCCATGACTATCAGTTTTCATGAGCTTAAAAAGACTCCTGAATCACTACATCACTATAAAAACAGGTTGCTTACCTGTAACTGGTTATCTTCGAGTGGTCATCTGTGCATTCACACCTCTGGGATATAGTGCGCCTGCACCGACCCCAATCAGTATTGTAGAAAGCTAAAAGGGATTTTTGTGCCTGCTCCCCGGTCACGTGCCAGGCTCCAGCATGCGTGACTAGGGGAGGGGCACGATGATTCCGCCAGTTCCGTCTGACCACTGCCCTCTGTCATAAGATGAAAGGAAAGACCGAAAGCAGAGGGGAAGGAGGGAGGGTGGTGTGAATGCACAGATGACCACTCGAAGATCACAAGTTACAGGTAAGCAACCTGTTTATCTTCTTCGTGGTCTCCGTGCATCACACCTCTGGGAGACTAGAAAGCATTATACTCCTACATGGAGGAGGGTGCCAAAGGTCCTAGATATGCGCCGCCTGCAACACAGCTCGTCCCACTGTCATACACTGATGAAGTCGTACATCAAGGGAATAGTGCTTCACAAAGTTGTGAGGAGTAGCCCAAGTAGCTGCATTGCAGATGTCATCAAGCGACACACCTCTCAGGAAGGCCATGGATGTTGCTATCGCCTGGGTGGAGTGCACTCTAAGCAGACCCGGGAGTGATTTCTTGGCAAGCAAGTAGCCAAGCTTGATCGTTTCTACAATCCATCTGGACAGTTACTGAGAGGACACCTTCTTCCCTTCCGCTGGCAAGGCATGGGAGACGAAAAGGGCCAGAGTCTTCCAGAAAGAGCGCGTCCTGTCTAGGTAGAAGAGCGAAGCCCTCTTCACGTCTACAGTGTGAAGATGGAGTTCCTCGTCATTCTGCGGTGTCAGATAGAACACAGGGAGGATGATGTTGGCTCGCAGATGGAACTCTGAGACTACCTTAGGCAGAAATGAAACATCCAGGGCTAAGGTAACACCATCATGATGAAATTGCAGGTAGGGGGGATCACAGCATAGTGCAGACAGCTCACTTATCCTCCTGGCAGACGTAATAGCTACCAGAAAAGCAGTCTTCCAGGAAAGGAGTTGCAGACTGCATGTAGCCATAGGTTCAAAAGGCTTATCCATCAGTTTGTGGAGTACTAAAGGAAGTTCCCAGGCCAGTGTAGGTCCATGAGGCAGATGGAGAAGGTTCCTGAGCCCCTTTAGGAACTGTTTGGTTCATGGATGGAGAAGACAGAGTGGCCATCCACTGCAGGATGATTAGCTGAGATAGCTGCCAAATACACTCTCAATGAGGTATAACTAAGTCCTAAGTCCAAACGGGACAGTAAGAAACCAAAAATCACTACTAGATCCATGGGGGGGACACCCCCAACAAACTAAGGTAAGAAAGAAAAACCTTCCACTTCCCAGCATAGGAAGCCCTAGTAGACAGTTTACGGCAATTCAGCAGCACATCTCTGAGTCCAGCCAATGGATCTTCCATGCTGTGAGCTTCAGGTGTGGCATGTCATGATGTAGCACCTGTCCCGCTTGCACAAGGAGGAGATCTGGTGCTGGTGGGAAGTGAATAAAGGAGCCCTTGGATACGTGGAGGAAAGTGGAGAACCAGTGTTGTCTGGGCCACCAGGGGGTCACCAGGATGCAGCGTGGTCTATCCTGCAGGATTTTGGTTATCACTTTGGTGAGTAGGGGAAAAGGTGGAAAGAGAAACACATAGTTGTGTTTCCATGGGTAAAGGAGACCGTCTCCCAGGGAGCGAGGGTCCTTCCCTGCCCTGGAGCAAAACAGATGACACTTCTTGTTGTCGTCTGTCGCAAAGGCATCCAGCTCCAGGTGGCCCCATATGTGAAAGACTGGCAGGAGATAAGTCAAATTGATCTCCCATTCGTGCCATGATGCACCCCCTCTGCTGAGGAAGTCTGCTTGCACATTCAGAGTCCCAGGTAGATGGGCCGCTACAAGGAATGTGTCCCACAGCTGACATTCATTCCAAATGTCCATGGCTAGTCGACAGAGACTTCTGGACACCATCCTGCCTTGACTATTGAGATAGCAGAGTGCCGTGGTGTTGTCGGTGAGTACTGTTACCACCTCACGAGTGACCAGATGACGGAACGACTGGAGAGCATACTGAATGGCTAACAACTCCAGATAGTTGATATGATGGTGAGCCACGTGAGGTTGCCACTGTGCGCCCACACAGATTCCGTGGAGATGTGCTCCCCAGCCCCAGGGTGAAGTATCCGAGGTCAGAGTCATTTCTGGAATTGGAGGGTGGAACAGAGCTCCCGCTAGGAGATTTTGCGGGTCTTCCCACCAAAGGAAAGAGTTCAAGACCGGCTCCGGAAGTGTGAAACGTAGGGACTGTGGTTGTCTCTGAGGGTGGACAGAGCTGACGAACCACAGCTGTAGCAGTCACATCCATAGCTTGGCAAACACGATGACCAATGTGATGGCTGCCATGAGTGGTAATGGACCCCAGTCAAAGGCCCTGCTTGGGGTTCTTCTGGGTCTTAGCCTGAGATTGTGTAGCTGAAGGGAATTTGGACTTATTCCCATAAGAACGTCCAGAAGTGTTGGGCGATCTTTGCCATTGCGGTTCTGGAGAGGACTTAAAGGAAGATCTGCAAGACCAGGGTTTATTCCAGAACTTTCCTCTCAACTGTTTAGAGGCTGTGGTGACTCCAAGGTTACGTGAGGTTTTGATACTTTTGTCGAGGTCCTGTAGGACCGAGTCCATTGTGGAACTGAAAAGGCTATCACCTTCAAAAGGAAGGTCCTTAACCACCAACTTTGTGTCCTGTTGAAGAGCAGTAGAGTACAATCAGGCGTGGTGTTGTAGGGCAACTGCTGAGGTGAGGGATTTAGAAGTTACATCCAGATTATGCTTGGCAGCATTGAGTTGGTGTTTGGCCAGAGCATACCTTCCTTCTGGATGCGTCTAGCTGCATGGTTCTTGTCTGCAGGAAGGGCTGCAATGAACTACAACATCTGCTCCCATAGAGCTTATTGATATCTGCCCATACAGGCTGCATAGTTGGAAATCTTAATACCCAATGCCCCAGCAGAGTGGAATTTTCTGCCAAAGGAGTCCAACTTCTGCCCTTCTGTATCAGAGGGAGTGGAATGGCCAGTTTGGTGTAGTGGTTAAGTGCACGGACTCTTATCTGGGAGAACTGGGTTTGATTCCCCACTCCTCCACTTGCACCTGCTGATGTGACCTTGGGTCAGTCACAAGCTCTGGCACAGCTGTTCTCTCAAGGACAGTTTGTGTTAGAGTTCTCTCAGCCCCACCTACCTCACAAGGTGTCTGTTGTGGGGAGGGGAAGGGAAAGGAGTTTGTAAGCCGCTCTGAGACGCCTTTGGGCAGTGAAGGGTGGGGTATAAATCCAAACTCTTCTTCTTCTTCTTCTTCTTCTTCTTCTTGACGAGGAGGAGATGACCACAGAATTCAGTTTGGGATGAATGAACAAAAATACATTTCCTGTTTCCTGCACTTTATACATGTAATCCAACCTTTTATTAGAGATGGTAACGGAAGCCGGGTGCGACCACGGTGCTTTAGCTGTCTGCAGGAGGACCGATGTCAGAGGCAGAGCGACCACAGTCAAAGTGTCCATCTGAACAATATCAAAAACAGAGTCCGTGACGGTAGGAGGTGGCTGTTCAGTAGGTAGGGCCAGGGTGTTGGCCATTCTCTTGACAAAGTACCCATAAGACTTAACATCTTCAGACAGAGAAATAAGGAGGTCATCCCCTACTTGTTGTGGTGGAGACGGTTCTATTGGATGGGAGACTCCTCATCCATGGAAAGTGAGGCGTTGGAAACACTGGAGTGTTCTGATAGGTCCAAGAGCGGTATTGGAATACTCAGTGTCAACAGTATCAATCCCAACTGGGTCTTAGGGTGAGTCGACATCAACAGCATGGGAGCATGCGATTTATTCATTGGTGCCAATGCATATGGTTTGGCAAACTCCATTGTCGGAGAGAACTCTCAATGTTGAGAAATTCGAGAGGAGGTGGATTTGCGATCCCACTCCATAGGAGGGCGTGGAGGAAGCCAAGGAATGCCCGGGAAAAGGTACGCCAAATACAAATATTTCCACTGGCGTTGGTCCCAAGCAGGTGGCTGGAAATGTCCAGGTGATCAATCCCAATTGGTTTGGCTGCGCAGGGATGGAGGTGCCCCAGCATCCGCTCCTCGTTCTGAATGCTGTCTATCAACACTGGAAGAGTGAGAGGCCTGCGTCAGTGTCATGTCCTGTTTGGAATCAGTGAGTTGTATCGGGTGAGGAGAGGGTCGAGACTGAACACCCTGTGTCTGCCCACGGCCTGAGGAGTCAAGCGAAGCAGCTCCCAACATCGAGGAGTCCTTTTTGTGCTTCTTATGCTTGACAGGCCGATCGTTCTTACCTTCCTGACAATGTTTCGTGGGAATATGGGCATCAGACTGAGAAGCCGGGATCGAGCATTTCAGCACTGATCGGTTGGCATTGAAGTGACCCAGTGACGGAGACCATACGGCTGTTGATCCTGATGCAGGGGTCAACATGGAGGCGTGTCCAGAAGTCTCTTGTGACGACGCCATAGGCGAAAGAGCCAATTTGGTTAGTGCCACAGAAAGTCTAGCCGCTCAATTCTTCCTCGTTTGTCGAGAGAACTTTGCGCAGTGGGCACAGGAGGCAACTCGGTGCAATTCCCCCAGGCACAATAAGCAAAGGGAGTGTCTGTCAAGGGGAGCGATTTTACTACCACACTTACTACCACTGTTTAAAGAAGCCTCACCATGTGGCCATAGGCTGGAGGGGGGGCATAAAATTCTGCCAAAGCAGTAACGAGTCCAAAACTACCTAACACTAAACTGACAACTAGCTAACTACAAGTCCAAGAAGTAAGGAGAAAGGCCAAAAGCCTAAAAATCTTTTACCGACTGAGGCATAGGAGATCCTACCAGCGTGGCAGTCAGAAGAGAACTGGCAGGATCGTTGTGCCCCTCCCCTAGTCATGAGTGCTGACTGGGGAGCGGGTGCGAAAATCCCTTTTAGCTTTCTACAATACCGATCGGGGTCAGCACAGGCGCACTATATCCCAGAGTTGTGATGCACAGAGACCACAAAGAAGATAAATATACAATCATGCCCTTAATGCTAGTGAATTCTTTTCTGATTTTACAGGCTTCTGAAGAGCTGTGTGGTGGCAATACACCTGAGGTGCAAAGGCAACATTTGATTTGAATGGATGATACATCACTATTGACTGGTCTTACAAGTATGCCTTGACTCACGAATTCCAAATTCCATCTAGCTATGGTTCTGCCTAGCAGTTTTAAAGTTCCACTCTTGGTTCTCCTCTGACCTGTCTGTGGCTCCCAAAAATTATGTAAAAGAAGAAGTAAATTAACGCTACTTCCAAGTATTATTACACAAACTTTTAAAAAAAAGAATCTAACTATCAATACAATGGAAAAAAACTATTAAATCTCCCTTCCTGGAACTGGCATGAAAAAAATCTTGCCTCCAATCAAAAACTTGCATACTTCAGAGTTATTTAGTAGAGCACCCTACAAATTGGAGATTTTACTGACTGCCTTACTTTTCCTTTCTGTTATCTTAATATTATTATGGGTGCTGGGCAACCAATTCTTTGCTAACCTGATTGCTTGTTACTAGTCAGAGCTGATCACTGATGTTTTCAGTCTAGCAGCTAATGACTGGAGATATTCTTTTTGAATGGGCAATTTACCTGCAGGAATGGGTCTGAAAACAGTGGGCAGATGAACGAGGTTTTTCAAATTTAAAATCCAGAAATAGGCAGAAGCAGAGAAAGCTGTGAGCTTAGCTGGGCTGAAAGTACCCAAAAGACCTGCAGGGATCCATATGGGTGATTTTCAGTATCTAAAAGAGCATCAGCTGCTTTTCAGCTTCTCTTAAAGATTCTGCATGTTTCCAATATACATTACTTGTAGATTTGTAAATAATACAATAAAAGAAATTATATGTATCCACTGTTCCAAAGGAAACTAAACTCTGGACTGCTGCCTCCGGACTTCTTTCTGGGAAGTGGAAACCATGAAAGAAAATAAATAAGAGAGTTTCAGGTGCCCCTACCATCTGAGTCTAGACAGGTGGCAACCCGAGAATGGACCTTCTGTGTTGGCACTGAACCTTAGGAACTCATTTCCCAGGGAGATTCATCTGTCTCCCCCTGCCATTATCTTCTGACAGCAAGTGAAAACTTTTTTACTTCGTTTGACATACCCCCAAGTAAACTCTCACCAGTCCTCCTTCCTGGTCATTCATTCATTTATTTGATTCATACCCCACCCTCTTTGCAAGGGCAGGCTCAGGGTGGCTAACAAGACCATAGGCATTATAAACAAATAAAAATAATTTAACAATTTAAAACCATCAAACCATTTAAAAGCACAACACAAACAGATAGCGGAAACTTCTCTTATCATCCACCATGGGGAAACCAGCAGCTGGTGTCTGGCTCCTTGGGGCTTAGTTCTTTTTTTAAAAAAAAAACAACTTTTATTAGGTTACACAATGTTTCACAACTTGGTCCACATCATAAATCTCATATCCTTTTTCTCAAAAGCTCCTCTTCCCCCCCTAATGGCTCCCAGCATTGCTTCCACCATTCAAACATCATATAATGCCAGTTAAATCCTTGTTAACATACTAAGTCTACAGGTAACACCGAGGCTTAGTTCTTTAATATGGGCTTGGATGTAAACCCAATAGCCAAGAGTAGAATTGTAGGGCGTAGTATTTGGCTAAATGGTAGGCCGTTTGATATGCCACCTCACTCGAATGCCTAGCAGAAGAGCTCCATCTTGCAGGCCCTGCGGAATTTTAATAAATCCTACAGGGCCCTGATGTCCTCGGGGAGCTCGTTCCACCAGAGCAGAGCTGCCACAGAAAAGGCTCTAGCCCTGGTTGTTGCCAGCCTGGCATCTTTCATGCCGGGGAGAATAAGGAAGTTCTGGGAACCTGACCACACTACTCTCTGGGGAACATATGGGGAAAGGCAGTCTCTCAGGTATGCAGGCCCCTGGCCATATAGGGCTTTTTAGATGAGAACCAGCACCTTGAAGTGAACCTGGTATGCTATAGGTAGCCAGTGCAGTGCTTTCAGGGCAGGCTGAATGTGCTCTCTAAGAAGGAGATCCAATAGCAGCCTAGCCGCCGCATTCTGCACTAACTGCAGCTTCTGGATTTCGGACAAGGGCAGCCCCATGTAGAGAGCATTGCAGTAGTCTAGTCTTGAGGTGACCATTGCATGAATCACTGTTGCCAGGTTGTTGTGTTCAAGGAAGGGAACCAACTGCCTAATCAGCCAATGAACCCCTGTATCTCCCCAACTGTCTGGAAGATTTTGCCCACCAAACCTTCAATTCCCCACAGTGACTGAGTTGTCCTACAGTAGCATGTATATATTCCTTGTCATAAAAGACTTGACTGTCTCATCCTATGTTAAGATATTTCGTTTAGGCTTTTTCTCAGCTCAGGAACCCTACTGAAAATACAGGATCTGTCCAGTTTTCTTTAAACCCTTGAGAAATAGCACTTGAGGAAAATTAACTTTTAAAAACAGAATAAAGATTCTATTAAACAGGCAGGGAATATATGTATCAATAGGATTAGTCAAGGTTTTGAGATTGCTGAGGTAAAAACTTTCTAATATTTACAGAGTTGAATTCTTAGAACATTGAAGAGAATGTATTTGTAGTTTTGTTTCAAGGCTTTCTATTTCTTTCTTTGAGAGGTACTTTGTTTAGTATATTTCAACACAACACAATTCTTATTAACGTTTCTAGATATTTTCCTTCAGATATTACAGGTTTTCCTTTAGATAATACAGAATTTCATTAACTCCTGAGGATTCTAAGCTTCTCCCCTTTATCACAGACCAGGGTCCTCTTCCCAACCCTTTCACTGGCAGGAAGTTATTCTCTTTGTCCCTAAGAAGTAATAACACTTTTAGCTATTTGGCTTGTATGGGGGTTCACTCTAGCTACCCAGACCTTCTTCCAAATCCTTCTCCGATATCCTTTGTCTGTAAAAGGCTATTCTGTAGCTTTTCTGACTGAGAATCGAAAGTTCTCCCACAGAGCAATTTTAATATATTTAGACAAAGGGGTTTCTCTTCTTCTTTCTGTAGAAGTACTTTTCTAACTATTGCCTGTCAGAAAACACTAACTCCCATGTGTCTCTTCCCTCAGAAGCCAAACCCTCTGGCTAATGATCCAGATGTTCGATTTCAAAAGACCAAAAGGCAAAAGACTAAATTGCGAAAGACCTCTTTTCCCTCCAGATCAGCTGTTTTATTTTTGCTCTCAGTTGATGCTGGCCAATCAGAGAGTGAGCAGAACAGCCAATCACATGAGCTTTTCTCTCCAGGGAAGATTAACTCTTCAACTTCCTGACTCTCTGATACAAGTAGCATTTTAAAAAGCCTGATCTCCTTTGCAGTCCATCACATATGCCTATAAGTTTTTATTGTATTGTTAATTATTTATATATATTTTAAATTCTGTTTTAATGTTTTAAATGTCTGCCACTTTGGGAACCTTATTTGGATGGAAAGGCGGCATATAAATCTTTCAAGCAAAATAAAATAATTATTAAATCTGCATTCTAATTAGGTCTGAACCATCTAGGAACTAGCTAAAGGTTAGAACCAGCAGTGTGAATTAGGATTGGAAACATATAGGCATTGTTATTATGGAAACACAGATGTTATACAACCTTCCAAAGATCAACTGAAGTTTCCAAATTATCTCCAGCCCCATCCTAAGTGCATTACAATATTTTAACTTGGAAGTTGTCAAGGTATGAATGACAGTGGCTAGGTATAGTGGGTAAGTCAGTTGAAGCTGAAAAAGTTATGTCCCACCATGGATGCTACCCAAATGACTAGCAGTAGAGCACCCAAAATCTCCAACCCTTCTTTTTGAGGAAATGTAATCCTATCCAGAACAGTCATTTGCCCAGACAGCCAGTCCACTGGATCACCTACCATAATACATTTGGTCTTAGCCAGACAAAGGTTCTATTAGTCATTATGCCTCCTCCCATCCAATACAGCCCCCAGGCATTCAGAATTCTGACCACCAACCCCTGGCTCAGATGCAATAGAGAAACAAAGTAGGATGTTTTCTGCTACTGATGACATCCAACTCAGAATGCTGGGACATTCTGGAACTTCATATAAACAGCAGTCTCCCAGTGCTACCCACTTTGAACTTCTGGCCAGACAGGACTGTTACCACATCCAAATCTCCTAGAAAACGCTAGAATGTGTTCTTGTTTTCCTGATAGATTCCACTATATTCAACTAGTCCATTCTCAGTAATCTGTGCTATAATCTGACAATCTGTGGTATAATATGGCAATTATTATAATATCTGTAAGAAAACAGAGTTGCACTTATCTGTAACTGTTGATCATCAATGTCTTCTATGCAGACACACCTTGGGACTGCACTTGCACAGGCCAGCCATGGGACATTTTATTTCTAGCTCAAAAACTCCAAAGAGAGGGCTCCCCACCCTTTTTCAGAGCTGTCGCATGTGCGGGATTCCCACCCAATACATCATGTCCTCTGTTGGCAGGCGCCCCCCTTCCCTCAGTTCCTGCTAAGTCACCGTTGGCCCCCTTCCATGGCACAATAGGTCCTGTGAGAGCTCATAGCAGGGCAGGAGGGAGGGAATGTGTGTCTACACAGAAGACATCAATGAACAACAGTTACAGGTAAGCTCAACTGTGTTTTCATCTTCCGGCTTCTTGTACAGCCCCACATTGGGACCATTAGCAAGATACTCTCCAGAGGAGGTGGGGTGAATCTCTCACTGGAACAGAGGCTGTAGAATAGCCTTGCCCACATCTGCTTCTTCCCTCACCTGAAGGTCTAAAGCATAGTGCTTCACAAACATGTTCTTTGTCAACCAGACTGCTGCTTTGCAGATGTCCAGCAAGGTGGACTGTGCTTTCACATCAAGTGGACTCAGCTCTCCGAATGCCACGTAGCAAGAACAGATGGAAGCAACTACCCATCTGGACACGAACTGGGCTGAAGCAGCTTTGCCCTTCTTGGGGCCCCAATAACAAATAAATGGCACTTTGTTTTTGCGTAATGGTTTGGTTCTATCTATATATTAAAGGAGGGCCCTCCTAACATCAAGGATATGTAGGGCCTTTTCCGCTTCTGAGCTCAGAATGGGGGAAAATACCCTTAGGACAATTTCCAGTGCTAGGTGGAACTTCAAAACTACCTTAGGCAGGAAGTCTAGACTGGGGTGAAATACAACCAATGCTCCCTCTAAGCTGTGGAGTCTCGTGAGCAAAAATTCTACTTTGTGAGCTACTGGCATTACAACTGTGAGTGAGCGATTTAGGTACTACATAAATTAGTTTGCTCTTGAGCCCTTCTTCCTTAATGAAGACAAAAATGTGTGAGCTGCAGGTTAAAACACTGTGAGCTAGCTCACAGTAACTCAACTTAGAGGGAACACTGAATATGACCCGCTCACTGAATATCTTCAGAAAAGGAGGCTCAACCCTGAGTGCTATCAGTTCACTGACTCTTCTGGCTGAGGTAATAGCCACTAAGAATGCTACCTTCCTTGAGAATAACAGTAAGGATCAGAAAGCTAGAAGCTCAAAGGGGGGTTTCATCAATCTGGCTAACACTAAGGGCAACCATAGAACCATATAGTTGGAAGGGACCACCAGGGTCATCTAGTCCAACCCTCTGCACAATGCAGGAATTTCACAGATACCTTCTCCCACACCCCCAGTAACCGCGGTTCCATGCCTAGAAGATGACAGAAAACCTCCAGGATCTCTAGTAAAACTGGCCTGAAGAAAAATTGCTTCCTGACCCTAAAGTGGTGATTTCCCTGGGTGTATAAGAAAGGGCCACAAGAACTAAGCACTGATGCAACCTTTCCTGCTCTCCCTCTCATGATCTAAGTTCACAGAATCAGCATTGCTGTCAGATGGCCATTTAGCCTCTGTTTGGAAACCTCCAAAGAAGGAGGACCCACCACCTCCCAAGGAAGCCTGTTTCACTGAGGAACCACTCTAACTGCTAGGAAGTGCTTCCTGATGTTTAGCCGAAAACTCTTCTGATTTAATTTCAACTCACTGGTTCTGATGACCTTCTGGGGCAACAGAAAACAACAACACACCATCCTCTATATGACAGCCCTTCAAGTACTTGAAGGAGGTTATCATATCACCTCTCAGTCATCTCCTCTCCAGGCTAAATATATCCAACTCCTTCAACCTTTCCTCATAGGACTTGGACTCCAGACCCCTCACCATCTTCATTGCCCTCCTCTGGACACAACACAGCTTGTCTGTATCCTTCTTAAATTGTGGTGCCCAAAACTGAACACAGTACTATAGGTGAGGTCTAACCAGAACAAAGTAAAGTGATACCACCACTTCACATGATCTGAACACTATATTTCTGTTGATATAGCCCAAAATCACATTTGCCTTTTTAGCTACTGCATCACACTGCTGACTCATGTTCTTCAGGCTCGTGGTACAGAACCCAGAACAGAACCAGTGTGGAGTCAGCACTCATGTATCCCAGTGCATTTGGGTCATGCTCCCCCAAAATTTGAGAGTGATGTCCAGCCCATCTATTTAAGTAAGTTGGTGACATATAGTAAGAATGCTGAGGGGGTAGCACAGGTTAGAGGTCCCAATTCCAAGGGTACCAGTTGTCCCACAGGGATGCCAGGTTGGTCATCATCTGCATCCAAAAAGGAACTGGCAAAGAAGACTAGATGTGGCAATAGAGTGTGTGAGGGAACAGAAGAAGAAGAGTTGGATTTATACCCCGCCCTTCACTCAGATTCTCAGGGTAGTTTATAATCCCCTTCCTCTCCCCACAACAGATACCCTGTGAGGTAGGTGGGGCTGAAAGAGCTCTGAGAGAACTGCTCTTGAGAGAATAGCTCTGAGAGAACTGTGACTAACACAAAATCACCGAGCTGGCTGTTTGTGGAGGAGTGGGGAATCAAACCCAGTTCTCCAGATTAGAGTCTGCTGCTTTTAACCGCTACATCAAACTAGTTCACTGATCAGTCTCTGGACCCTTAGAAGATTTGACACATCCTGACTTGGGCACAGACTTGGTCTTCTCCGTATGCTCCAATTTCTTATACTTCTTCACAGGAGGTTCTGAATGTGACTCTTTGGAGCCATCCTGATAGTTGGGCCTGCAGGAACTGAATGGACCGATGGGGGCCCTGAAACGGGGTTCAACAGTCAGAGCCAAAGGAAGTGGATCCGAGATAATAGGGCCTGAGGTTGGGGTGACCTTGGAAGGAATGGAAAAGGACAAAGCCTTCTCCTACAGTGCAGCTTACAGCCTAGAGGCCCAATCTGACCGAGCCTTCAGGGTAAAGTCCTAGCAATGAACAAGCTCCAACATTGTGGGCCCCTCCTAAGCATAGAAGGCAGAGTTCATGCTTGTTGCTGTGCATCATCTTTGTTCCACATTTTGCAAATTTTTTAAACAGTGCTTTGGACGTCATGATGAGGGACCTCAAGTACAACAAACAGGGAAAGCCTGGATGATGAGGCTTGCCTCCCATGAAATAGACTCCTGAAGAAATGTAAAACGAATCCCCAAAGGACAAAAAGAAGTCTTCTTTCATCCACAATTATGATGAAGAAAATCAATGGACTGCACTTCCTATCCTTGAGGCAGTGATTAAGGAACTGAGGGAAGGGGGCACTTGCTGACAGAGCACATGATGCATTGGGCAGGATTCCTGCACATGCATCTGCTCAGAAAAAGAGTGGGGTGCCCTTCTTTAGAGTTTTTGAGTGAGAAAGATAATGTCCCACAGCCAGCCTGTGCAAGGGCAGTTCCAATGTGGGGTTGCACAAGAAGATGGAAGATGAATAATTATTCTTCTTGGTTAAGGACTAAAGAAAACTCCATGCTTTTATGAAGACAGATTTAGGTGGGTTGGTCTGAAGCAGCATAACAAAGTTTGTCCAGTGGTACCTTTATGACCAATACAGTTTTATTCAAGATATAAGCTTTCATGTGCGTGCATACTTTAATTTCAGCTATAATCTCCCAGTTACTTATGCATCCTGACTTGCTCTTCCCGGCAACTAACTAACTAACTAGCCCTTCCTAGCATCTAACCCACCACCACCACCTATATGTAATGGTTAAGGACGTCTTGTTTCACTGTATCTGAAGAAGTGTTCACGCACATGAAAGATTATACCTTGAATAAAACTTTGTCTTAAAGGTGCTACTGGACTCAGACTTCGTTCCATGTTCTTATGCTTTTGCCCCATTACTTTACTCATTTTGTTTTTAGAGGGCGGACAAAAGGAAGCTGTTTTTATCTGCACTAGAAACTAACAGAACAGATGGCTTTCAGCCAGTTCCTAAATACCCTGAATATCCTACATACCTATCTGTTTGCCCTAGCTCTAAAAGGATATTGCAGAGCTGGACGGGGAACAGAAAAGAATCACCAAAGTGATTGTGTGGTTGGTCTACTTTCCCTATAATGTAAAGGTAAAGCATTCAGAGCATTTTATTCTAGAAAAAAAAGACAACTTGAAAGGATGATAAAATTATCAGCCATGTGGGATGAATTAATAGAGCGAAGTTTTCTTCTCATCTCTCTCATAATACCACACAGCTGAAGATTATGTAAAAAAGTTGATTGGCAGTAAGTTCAAGAATGACAAAAAAAGCACTTCACGTAACATGTGGAGTTCATTATAATGGCCACTAGATCAGATAGCTTTTAAAAAAGATTAGAAAAATTCTTAAGAGGATAGTTCTGATTACAGCTATGATAGATAAATGGTGCCTCCATGTATGTCCCTGAATATCAGATGCTGGGGATGAAAAACAGGATAGCCAACTCCTTCAACCTTTCCTCATAGGACTTGGTCTCCAGACCCCTCCCCATCTTGCAGTGCTTGCAAACATCCAAAGATATCAATCTGATCAGTACCAGAAACAATGTTGAACTAAATGGACCTCAGACTGATCCACCGGCCCTTACGGGACCCTGGTTTTGTGTTCCAGATACTCCACTAATGTTATCAGGGTGTATTTTAGGAGTTTCTATTATCAGGGCTGTGTTTAAGTTTTGGATTTGAGGACCACTGTTAAACCTGGGGACCCAAATTAATTTCAGAATGTAACAGTCACCCAAAAGTTGCATCCAGGAATAAAACAGTACATACTCAACCAAGAAAATCAAGCTCCCCTGTTTCCACTGAACAAGCTCTCCTAGCAAAGGGCCGTGGTTTATTCAGCTAGATCAGGTTCCTTAATGTGGTGCCCATGGGCACCATAGTACTATTGCCGGATGGTCTGCCTTTATTCTTGGGTAGCCCCCAATAGCAGGAGCACCCCCATACTGACCTGAACCAAAGTCCCCAAAAGTCAAGCACTCTCAGCTTGAGCCACAGAGTCAGCCTGTAAGCACTCTGCAAAAAGGGATTTCATACTCAGGTGGCAAGGCAACCCTCAGAGCAAACCTCCAATCTTCTCCCCCACCCCAGAAGATAAGCAATATGAAACAATGGCAGTTCCAGCAGGTAAAACATCTTCATTCTAAAAGCTATTCAGAGGCCACCTGGCAAATAGCCCTGTCTCCAGTAATTCTTCATCTCAATACTTGTCTTTCCTGCTCCGTCCCTCAGGATATCAAGATAAACCAATCATACATTCACATGTTTAGTGATCTAATCAGAGGCCCATCTCCCACCTTTTGTCTGTACTTGGGAACTTTTTCAAACTTCCTTGATTGGACCATTAGTGGTCAGAAAACCCATTCAACTAGCCACCCAGCACATGGCTGATTTAATCAAGGCTATTGTTAATCCAGAGTCTGCCCCTCTGAGAGCTCATTGGTCACATCTAGGCCTTGCCCATCCTGATACCAAGCACCCCTGGGACTCATCATTGGCCCGGGACACCTGAGACAAGCCCCCAAGGCCTTCCATTGGTCTGCACTGTTTTCCAGTGTCCATATCCATCACAGCACATGGCCTCAGAGTGTGTGCATTTGCCCTGATGCCGACTGGCAGTCCACCCCTAAACCTCTGAGTTTAGGCCATAATCCCTTCTTTATGGACCTATGCATGTCTGGACATGTAGTTTCACCCATTACTGACCCCTCTATTAGGTATAAATCACCTCTGCTTTCTTAGTTCTGTATTGTGTGTGTGTGTGTGTGAATGCTTGATTTTATGTTTGTACGTTTAAGACTCCTTTGGTAAAGAAATCACTGCTTTAGTCATCTAGCCTCTGTGTCTATTTCTGGGACTGGGAAATCAAACTCCTGTTTACACAGGTCTGATCCTATATTTAATGCCTATTGCCATTTAATACTCATAATTCCCCACACTTATTATTAAATTAAGGCAGTTTGGCTAACAGTGCTCACCAATAAATTCCCTGGTGCCCACCATGTATTTTTAGAAAGTAGACAGGAACAAGTGGAACATTTGCCCAGAAGCGCTTCTGATTGATCATCGGTGATCTGATTGGCTGTGCCACCAGAGCACAACGATCTTCCACATGTGACTTGAGGTAAGCAAGAAATATTTCTAAATAATATGTTTATTTTCACCACATTCCATTAAGCAGAGCTTCTGCTTGAAATGCTGAAGAGTTACTATTAGATTTACTCAGGGGTCTTTTCGTAGAAGAACAGCTGCAGGAGCTCATTAGCATATGGTATGCTAATGAGCTATTAGGCTATTAGCATATGCCACGCCCCCTGACATCACCAGAAGTTATGTCAGAAGGGGAAGCAAAAGGGGGGCGGCATCTTCAAAAGCCTCCCCTTCCCCGGCTGGCCTGGGTGGGGGAGCTAAGAGAGAAGGGGTTTAAAGTTTAAACTCCTTCTCATGAGACTTGGGCCACAGACGGAGGAAAGAGGGAAGGAAAGAGAGAGAGTAGAGAGAAGGAAAGAGGGAAAGAAAGAGAAGGAAAGGGGAGGGAAAGAAAGAGAGGGAAGAAGGAGGGAAACAGGGAAAGGAGGAAAAAAGAGAAGAGAAGAAGGTGGGAAAGAAAGAAAGAGAGAAGAGAAGAATGAGGGAAAGAGGAAAAAGAAAGAAGGAAAGGAGGGAATGAAAGAAATTTGGCGGCAATTCAGCCCCATTATATCCTATGGGCCATTGAAGTCAATGGTGAAAACATAGGGTATATTCTGGGGCTGGAGGGGAGGGGGTTTGATGGAGAAGATCCAAACTCACAGGATAGCTGTTGGAGCCTCTCCCCAAGATACCCACCAAGTTTCGAGAACATTGGATCAGGGGTCCAATTCTATGGGCCCCTAAACAGGTTGCCCCTATTCACTCCATTGTTCTCTATGGTGGGAAAAAGTAACTTTTTTCCCCACCATAGAGAACAATGGAAGGAATGGGGGTAACCTGTTTGGGGGCCCATAGAATTGGACCCCCTGGTCCAATGTTCTTGAAACTTAGTGGGTATCTTGGGAAGAGGCTCCATCAGGTATCCTGTGAGTTTGGAGCCTCTCCCTCAAACCCCCTCCCCTCCAACCCCCAGAATATACCCTATGTTCTCACCATTGACTTCAATGGCCCATAGGATATAATGGAGTTGAAATTGACATTCGGCTGCCTGAAAGACTCTCCGGGACGCCGGCTGGGAGCGGGGCTTGGCTCCTGAGCTCCCGGAGCTGCGCTCCGGTGGGCTCCCCCCCAAAAAAGACCCCTGGATTTACTCAAAACCTCACTCCTTGACTTTTTGTGTCAGCCATTTTGTGACTGTGCCCCACCACCATATGTCAGAATTCCAAAAGTGCCCACAGGCTCAAAAAAGACTGAGGACCACTGAGTTAGACGGTTAGGATCCTGCAATATACTACATGAACAAGAATGTGCGAATTCTGTTCCCTAAGAATTCAGCAGCTGGGTTCATGCTACTGGCCTCTAACTACTTCTTTCCCATCTAGAAATTCATGTGGTGTCATCACTTATGGAAGTTACTGACTAGCAGATATTTTGAATTCCTTCCTTCCACTCTTCCTCAAGGAAGCTTTCATTGACCAGCTTCTTTTTACTGACCCACATTTAATTCTGTCAACAAATTGTTGCTTGAAGCTGTATAAGTAAGGAGACTAATGATAGGAGTATTTAAGTCACTCCTCAGAGAATCCTTTTTATGAATACTGTCATCTTGAATGTGCAGAATGCAGTGAAAAGATGCTGCATCCCACAGTTCACAGCTTTGATGCATAATATTTAATTTGCATTCTGTTAGGAAATTCTTTCTCAGTCTTTTTAAAAATATTTTTAACCAATTACTTTAATTACAAGTGGGAAAGTTTGTTTTCTTCTATTCTTTTTGAGAATCTGATTATTTATGAATATAGGTCATCATGCACCCACATTATACATCTAAACTCGGTCCATGTTATTCTAGGGACCAGGCAGGGGGTAATCTTGAATTCTCACTTCGAATGAGCATTTTTAAAGAAACAAAAACAGATTATTAGTTTCCAAAGCCACTACACTGGCATCTCTCTATAAGCCTCTGGTGGTGTCAAGCAGAAAAAAGGCTCTCATTTGGGAAAGTGGTGTGGATAAAGTTGAAGAGATAAATTCTTCATTGACAGTAATCTGGGACATTGGTCGGTAAAGTAAATAACAAATCCTCCATGGCACAAGGAGTATGCCTGAGGGACTCCTTTGTCATAGGTCAGCCAGGGCTCAGCAAGAGCGAGGACTCCTCAGGAGAAGAGGAGCCCCATGTAGCCAGCTTTGAGCCAGCAGAAGCTGGCAAGCAGGAAGATGAGCGGTAGTCTTGTCACAGCCAACAGCTGGTACAGATAAGGCTGCCAGGTCCCCAGTCCAGGTGGGGGTTCAACTGCTTTTGTGGGCCCCTTTCTGCCACAGACCAGCTGGCCAGTGAGGGGAAACCCCACCCAGAAATGCCCCTGAACAGCATTGGGCGTGATGCTCTAGTTTCTGGACAAAACTCTATGGTAAAACTGGGTTCAAACCATAGAGTTTTCCCCAAAAAGTAGTGTGTCGCCACCAATGGTGGCAGCATGATGACATCACTTCCGGGGGATGTCATCACGGCATGTGCACTTTGCACACATGCAGGAAGATCCCAGAACAGATCATGGAACCCACCCTGCTGGCAGCCAGTAAGGACCTGGCAACCCTAGACGCAGAGCCATCGACACCCTCCGGCCCTGATTTAACAGGTGAAACTCAATTTATCGTTTCCAGCTCTCCAGTACCACCCACACCCTTAGAGTGCCACAGATGGAGGCTACGAACAGAACTACAGGAGAAACAAAAAAGTGCACGCCTCCTGGCCTAATGCCAGCTGCCTGAATAGTTGGCAGGATTACTCCTAAGCAGCTGGCTGAAAGCATGACCCTTAAAAAGGTTTCCCTTGCTTGAAAGCCAGTTGAATCTAACTCTAGGGGGCAATGCTCATCTCCATTTCCAAGCCAAAGAGCCAGCACTGTCAGAAGACGTTTCTCTGGTCACGTGGCTGGCATGACTAAATGCTGAGGTGCGCAGAATGCTGTTATCTTCCCACTGAAGCAGTACCTATTTATCTACTTGCAATTTCTTGTTTTTGAACTGCTAGGTTGGCCAGAGCTGGGGCCAGAGATGAGAATTCACTCCGTCACACAGCACTAGGGTCTCGAACTGCTGAACTACAGACCTTCTGGTCAGCTGCTCAGCGTCTTAACCTCTAAGCCACCGCGGCCCCATGACCCAGCCAAACCAGTCAAGGAAGGCTGTTAGGCATGGAAGTAACAAGTTAAAATCCCTCTGACATCATTGCATCAGATCCTGCCTCAACCTTGTGACTCTTCAGACTGTCTCCTGACTCTAGCTTCATCGCGCTTCTGAACTGGCTTGTGAGTAACTCAGATTCTCAGACCTTGCTGCACGGACTGACCCTGATACTAGATTCCTGATGGCCCTTGACTCTAAGCACAACCTTGGACTGGATCAACATACCTTATGAAGCAGCAAAACTCTGTTTACTAAATGTATGGTTATGAACTTAGTATGTGATACTTGGCATAGAAAATATGGATGCCCTTGTACCAAAATTACCTATTAACCATTGGTAAGGACAGTGAACGCTATTTAGAGTGGACCTCGTCATGCTAACAAGATCATTAAGAATAATAATTAATAAAAGCAAGCACTTGTTATGGCTACTCAAATATTCATTCCCCCCACTAAAAACCAAATAAAACATTCCTACTTATCTACATCAATTTGACTTATCGTTTGATGTGTGATTAATTCTAGAGCCCTGAAATCTTTTCTGATAATCACCGTGGGTGAGTGTATTGCTGTTATCAACTGTATGGGAAGCACTTAATGCCACCAGCTGTTAACACAAGAAAACAGTGCAGAGCCTTCTACATACTTGGTATCTTGTCTAAATATAATGCATTCATTGACTTTATCTCTATCAAACTTGTTTCCATTATCAAGTTCAAATGCCATGAAAGATAACGATTTCTAAATATACAGTATCACACAATCTCACTGCATTCAAGTCGTAAGGATGCTTAAACATCTTGGAAGGCTCATTCAGTGATAATTACACTTAAAAGAATATTAAGGTAAATGTATGCATAGGCAAGACAGGGCTTGAAATGAAGCAACAAGCAGGGATAATGGACACAATTTAACTTCTAGTTGCTGCCACTTTAGTAAGATGCTCCCCACTATAGACATATTCAGCCATTCCCACTGCTGCATTTCAGCAGTACTGAATAATATGGAGGAATGGAAATACCTACTTAAGGCCAAACAGGAACTGGATCACCTAGCTAAAATTTCAACCTGAGTAAGGTAAGGTGAGATTTTTGCCGATTACCCTTCTGCTGCAGGCTTCCCATTTCCTCCCAGCTACTGTTGGGTGTCCCTTACTGCCAGGGGCATTTTGGACTGCAGTATTGGGGGAGGGAGGCAGGTGGGAAGTCCTTCCAACTGTGGAAACTGTAGGTAAGAGTGAAACCATAGTGTAACATGGGAAGTCTCCAAAACTCCTAGAATTTGTTTTCTTTCAGCAGTGGGATGTATACTGAGTTTGGAATTGCTGTATAAGGTAAAGAGGAATTTAAGCCTTACCCTCCCCAAAACACATCATATTTAGGGTTCCATCCTGCAGATGTGGTATGGATTTCTCTTGGAATTACAACTGATTGCCAGATAACAGAGATCAGTTCCCCTGAAGGTAATGGCAGTTTTAGAGAGTGGACTCTATAGCATCATACACCCATCCCTGCTGAGCACCTTTCTCTCTCTGCAGTCCCTGAGTACCACCTCCAAACCTCCAGGACCTTTCTAAGCCAGAGATGACAACTGTAACCTATTCCCACTGTCTGCCCCACTGAGGAAGCATAGTGGTACTGATATGGTACCTCTATGTTTGCTCAAACAAGGCAAGTAGCAGCTCTGCGAAGCCATTTTCAGCAGAGAACTTGACCCTGCCTTCTTTTGTGCTGCCTACCCCAAACTGAATTGGGCCTACACAAGTATGTTATTTAAAGGGGGGAAATGTTGGAAACCACAGAACTTCCAGTTTCATGCCTAGTTTGATTCTAAAATAAGTATGTGGCTGAAATGCATAGTAGAATTTAGGTGTACTGGCCAATCTTTCATCCAGTCTTTCATAGAAGATTAGTTTGTGTATTGCATGAAAATAAACCAATTGCATTACGCCCCTGGTGGGAAAGTGATTTTACATGTCTTCCATATACAAATGATTGGGTAGTTAGTTAGTTAATTAGTTAGCATATTTAATAGCCACTTTTCTATATACTAGCACCCAAAGCAGCCTACAAAAATCCAATTGCAACACAAAAAATATAATTTAAACATACCAAAAAATAAAGATAACACGAATAAACTGTATCTTGGGACCAGTTTGAGTCCAATGGCTCATCTATCCAAACACAGAGATCACAGAGCCAAGGGTCAAGAGCCCTTTGACTCTTCCCTCCTAATCATGCCCAGAATATATACATTAGACAAGAAGAACAAATAAAAGTACAGCTAAACTGCAGTAGTGGGAAGCAGTGTTGTTCCCAATCTGCACTCCCTGCTGAATTATTTTCACCTTCTGTGGCCCCTTTTGTGGAGAACATTATTATACTCAAGAGCAACCACTGATGTCTCTATTCTTGTTGATGTCCACACTTCTTTCTGTAGTATAAATTGTATTCACCTGTAACTTTGCAAAACGTGTAACTTTAGTAGCACTAATAGTGAAATCCTATACAGTCTGAGCCCAATGGGCTTCAATGGACTTACTCTAGTCTATGTCCAAAGTCAGTAACTCTGCACAGGACTGAACTGCAAATAAATATAAATACAACAATTAAGCTGATAGACATAGCAAATCTAAACCACAATAAATCTGTTAGGCTTTTAGGTACCACTAGTAAACATAAAAATATGGTAGCTTTGTTTCTTAAATTGCAAAATACTTGAAACAGTATTGACTGTTTGAACTGTGTTGGTTAATTGGATAAAGGCAGATACTCATTGAAGAAAATTTGTTAATCCGTTGACAGCCCTGTTCTCAATAAGTGGATTTCTCTGTGCATTTCAATGGACCATTGCTCTGTAGTTTGCTCTAGAGAAACTAAAGTGTCTTCAACTTTCATTTAGGATCTGGGAGTAAGCTTGCAGTTCTGTGGACTGTGGTCTGAAGCTCTTTAGGGACACATTTATGCTGTTTTTGCTTGATGGATTAAGAATATTTATCAGAGGCCCCATTCAGACACAAATGCCATTTTGTGACATGGTTTAGGAATGATAACATGAATTGTCAGTACAGATCTCTTCTAACACTCAACAAGTGCTAAATACTAGATGAATCAGAGAACGCTAGGAATGTTAAGAAGCCACAACTTTGCAGAGATGCCTAGCAATCTGCAGAGGTCAAGGTGAAAAACGTGGACATAGTTTTCATTATTTCTTCTGGAACAACAATGGAAGGAAACATTTTTAACCTTACCAACATTCATCAGTTAGTGTGTAGTCATTTACTGTGTGTGTGATATCCCTTTGTTGCTCTTTCACGCATTAAGGAGATTTCTTACAACAAAAAACATTGCCACAGCATGAGCAGGGAGGTTGTCTGTGATGCCAGCAGCCTCCTCACAAATGTTTCAACGTCCAACATGCACCCGTGATGTGCTCCTTTTTTCAGACGCCTAATCAGAGCCCAGGTACCTGATAGTGGATGATTGACTAAAGGAATCAAGATTGAACATTCCCTGAGGCAGGCTGTTCCACCAGATCAAAGAGCACACATTTGGCATCCTGAAAATGCAATCCAACTGCTCCTACCTCTCAGATCTCAGGCAACAGTGCTTATAAATCAGGACAATGCTTCTTAAAGGAGGTAATGCCAAAACGAAACAGGCAGAAGCACTCCGCTCCAGAAGAAAAGTTTTCAAGCGGCGTCCAACTGTATTTTAAAATTGTTCTTAGCTTTTATTCTCCCACCATCCCTGGACCCTTTTTAAAATATAGCATCTAGTGGGAAACTGAGACTAGTTTAAAATTCAACACGAGGATGCAACTTCCTAAGAATAATGTATAATTGAGAATGGAAAAAAGGTTGTCTCAGCAAACCACATAAAGGGTTCTTTCTAACACAATTCACATATGGTTGCAGTGACTATGTGACTTCTGAATACTCCATCACCCTGACGATGCCAGGAGTCACGGACTTGCCATTTCCAGCATCACAGCATATACCAAGAGCATCCAAGGCTATTTTGCCTATTAGGCAGCTCACTGCATGTCTTTGTGTTATAAAGTTTATTGTTTTGACCGTAGAAACAGTGATTTCCAAGAGTCTGCAGAAGCAAAAGCTCCTCAATGAATGGAGGGAAATGCTCTGTAAAAGAGAATGGGTCGTTGAGGTATCAAACTGAAGCAGATTGCATATACATGTCTTGCAGAAGGCTGTTGGATAAGTTAGAGATGAGCCAAAACTATTTCCGTGGCCTTAGATCTGTTTTTATCATTTTCAGTGATTTTCAGCACTTATTGCAAACACTTTGACTTTTTCAATGCTATTCTTTTCTGCATCATTTATCCTTTTCTGCTTTGCTTTCACAGTCCTTGGCCTCATTTGCACACATTGCTAATACATATATAATTCTGATCTTTGTCCCAAAGGGAGGATCAAAATTTTGCACAATGAAGTCAGAAAGCAATGTGGTTAAAACGCTTGGGGCTCTTTAGCTTGGAGAAACAACGGCTGAGGGGTGACATGATCGAGGTTTATAAGATTATGCATGGGATTGAGCAGGTTGAGAAAGAAGTACTTTTCTCCCTTTCTCACAATACAAGAACTTGTGGGCATTCCATGAAATTGCTGAGCAGTCAGGTTAGAACAGATAAAAGGAAGTACTTCTTCACCCAAAGAGTGATTAACATATGGAATTCACTGCCACAGGAGGTGGTGGCAGCTACAAGCATGGACAGTTTCAAGAGGGAATTAGATAAACATATGGAGCAGAAATCCATCAGTGGCTATTAGATGGGAATTCTCAGTCTGGGGCAGGTGATGCACTCTATTCTTGGTGCTGGAGGGGGCAGCAGTGGGAGGGCTTCTAGTGTCCTGGCCCCACTGCTGGACCTCCTGATAGCACCCGGTATATTTTGACCGCTGTGTGACAGAGTGTTGGACTAGATGGGTCATTGGCCTGATTCAACATTGGCTTCTCTTATGTTCTAAAGCAGAAAGGTTTCTATAAACTTTAAACTTAAAAAAAATGGGAGGGTTTAAAAATCTCCCTGAAATAGAGAAGTTATGTCTGTACAAGAAGAGGCATTGCAACTCAAATGGAAAAAAATGCTGAACGAGATCTCACAACACTATGTTGCAAGATTGTAGCAGCAACCTCACCTGAAGCAATTTAGAGCAAAAAGTGTGCCATCATACCAAGTAAGCCTTGGGACTTTGGATTTTGTCTCTCCAAATCTACTGTTACACCCACACTTCAGTCACTGTACCTTGGGACTGTACCCACATTTACCCATGAAGTATTGGGAGGAGGGGTTAGAAATGCAGCTGCTCTGTAGCAGAATCGATGTGACATCTGATCTTGTTGGAGGGTCTCTAGAATATTAGAGAACCAGTGTGGCAGAATGACTACATGGTTGGTTATAAGCCTAGGAATTCTACTCAGCTACAAAGCACATGGAATGGAATGTCTTCAAATAATATATCCTTTTTCAATTTATGACACTTCGTAGGGCTATTGTGGGGTGGGGGAAGGGGGGAATCATTAGGACTGCTACCCTTAGTCTTTCTTATTAACAGCCACGCCCTGTACAGACAGACAACAAACATCCTCCCTCTCTTTCATCCATCCCCCAGAATCATGAGCATTTCTTCCCAATCCCTTCTGTTTGATTTCTCCGCCATCTTACTACCAAATATTTCCTTCCCACCCACCACCTTTTCCAACTACTTTTAAGGAGATGGGCAGAATGGGAAAGAGACAGAGAAAGGGACTCTTAAATCCTTCCTTCCTTTCTTCCTTCCTTCCTTCCTTCCTTCCTTCCTTCCTTCCTTCCTTCCTTCCTTCCTTCCTTCCTTCCTTCCTGTTCTTTTCACAGATAAAGACCTCAACCATTTACTATTTTCATTAGTGCAGGGGGAAAGGATTTCATGAAGAGTCAATGTACTAGAATTAGAGTACATGGATTCTTTCATTGTTCTCCCCCTCTCTACCTCATGTGGCCATCCCTGATTGACTTTGTCTCTTCCTTGGACGGTTATTACACATAAGAAGAAGAAATTCCCCGCTGGAGTTAATTTTAATTAAATAAATAGCATGTGGGAAGAAAGGGTTAAAATCAATTTTTTGATGCTCATCATCAGCTGGGGTTGGGTGTTTCATGGTCTGGCTCATGCCCAGAGAGTGAAAGCAGCAACAGAGAAGAAAGAAAGGTCTTCTCCTGCTGCTGCTCCAGACACTGAAAGCCTGAGAAGGAAGGAGTGGATCTGGGGGCAGATCATGATACATCCTCAAAGCAAGCAGCCTTTCAGAAAGAAGCATGCCCCTGTTGCACCACTTTTCAAAGCTGGAGAGACCTGGTACTGTGTAGTGTCCCTTGTATATTGGAATTTGCTTCTACATAAACTGCTTTGAGCCTTTTTAAAGAATAAAATTATAGGAATATATAAAATAGAGAAATAATTGGTTGATGAAAATCCAGGATTTATATGTGGTATGTGCACAGTCAACTCAGGCATGTGGATTTATAAAGAGGAAAAAGAGATCAGCAGTGCAATCCTAAACAGAGTAACACACTTCTAAATACATTGAAATCAAAGAGTGTAAACTGTGCTTAGGAATGTGCTGTTAAGTGGGTCAGTGCTCTTGTGTAAGGATCTTTAATCACAGACTAAAAAAAAATGGTCTGGAACATTTGAGGAAGGCGCGCCTACCTCCTCTAGCAACTACCTGCACCACTCTAGAAAGGTTTCCTTCTCACTTGGAAATGGGTGTCTGTAAAACAATGAAGTCGGGCAATAGCTACATAAATGTAAAATGTTATTTGAAGTACAGAAATGTGACACACTAAAGTACAGAAATGTGACATGATGAAATGGGACAGCTGCTTTATTGAGATGTCTCCCTGGGAACTGATTTAGCTTAATGATAATGATTGGTAATAACTACTGCTTAATTAGGATGGTATTAGCATAAATTCCACTTAATGGGGGTGCTTTTAGACAGCATCACATTATTAAAAGCTTGTTTGAAGCAAGGTATGGAGTAGGTATGAAATCGGAAATTCTCCCCATTCAGTAAATAAGGTGCTAATACATTTTTTTCAAGGAAGAAAGAAAGAGTCACAGTTTGGTGAGGGGGTATCATATCCCCATGTCATAAAATAAACCAAAATTAACTGTTTAAACAAGGACCTATTCTGGGCCACATTAACATGTAACAGAATTCACATGTCACTGGACAAACACAGAAAAGCTGACATCCCAAGACTTTTCCATCTCTCCATGATTATCAAAGAACAAGCACTCTTAAATTGCTATGATTGCATATGACTCACCATGGACTTTTCCAAGAAGCACAGGCAGTATTTATATACTTATTTCAAATATTTATATCCCCACCTTCCTCCCAGACATCTGCCCCCAAAACTCTCTATAACAGCTCCTTTTTACGGCTTCACCAGAAAGCCAGGTGAATAGGAAGCTGTTCCGGAGGCAGCCACTGAAAAGGTCTAAGTAGCAGTTTGGTTTACATATCTGAATATTATTTATTTAAATCTGCATTACCACCTCTCCTCTAGAACATTGTAGCGGTTGACTAAAACAGTGAAAGACATGTAGCTGCATTAAAATATTCCAATAAGAATAAAATCCAGTCATACAATTAAGAGAAATTTCTCAGCCACAGTCTCTTTTTCCAATATGCAAAAATCCAGCCTAAACTAGAAGGTCTAACTTCCAAAAGATGCTCACTTCCATACTTTAGCAAATCTCAAAAGAGAATGAATTCAGCAGCTGTGGATCAGCCACCAATAGTACCTCACTGTATACTCTCACAATCTGAATATGGTGCTCAGACATTATTGTTACTAGGGTATTCTTTTGAATGGAATGTAAGAAAGAAGCTGATCTTCTAGGAATGTTGGATTTTGTCTGGGGTTTATCAGTATCATTCCCCAACAAAATATTCCCTTAAAATGTATGACATAGAGAAGACAGGATATAAGAATAATGTCAGCTCAGTTTCAGTGGGTGAAAGAGGAGCTGCTGAAGACAGAAAATCAATTGCCCTCTTCTAGTGGCCACCAAACAGCAGGAGGAACTCACTAATTCATGGGCCATATTTACAGACAATACTACTATACTTTTCACTCTGAGCAGTGGCAGAATCAGCATGGAATAACAAATCCCCAAGGCAAATGCAGTACTATCTCACTTTGGCTGGATTGAAAAGAGTTGAATCATGATTAGGTGGGGAAGGAAGGAAGGAAGTGGCAGGAATCTTCTGTTTTCTCTGTTTTCAATACGGTAGTTAAATTAGCCTATCTACTAACATTCTGAGATTGCAAGAATCTGTTACAACTTTTTAAAAGGGCTTAAAACAACCAGTTTCACACAAAAAGCCTGTGCCTTTTTCCAGTAATTTAAAATGGATCTCCATGGTGGCAAGAGTGCCAATAAAACAAATATTTTAACTGAGAAAATTATACAAGTGGTTGGGCCTGTACAGATAGGAGATTTCTGACCTGAGCTGACCCAGCTACAGATTAGCAAGTGAATAACTTAACTGAATTTTGAACTTCGAATCTCAAGACAAGCCACCCAGTCATTTCTAATCAAACTATTTCATTAGGAGATCTCCTAGATGTAGTAGTAAGAGCTTTGGCAGCAAACTTCCAGGATCCCATTAACAGGCTTCTGTTACATCCCATTGGTTGCCTGGCACCAAAAACTGCACTCCTCTACTCCCACAGATTCTCGCCCCAGCCATTTTGAATCCTCTTTTCCTTATCAGGCTGATACAGACCTGAATCATCCTCTCTTCGTTCTGACAGGGGGCTACAACAATGAGAGGGAGGGGTATGATACAACTGCTCATTGTTTCGCTTCACAAAACCCTGCCATGGGGCATAGATTAACACCAAAAAATAGATGGCTGCAGCCAAAGAAAAACATTTTTCAGAATGCCTCCACTTGATTAATGAAGTAATGGCACAGACCACTGTTTTATTTTCATTCTGTACTTCCGCATTCTTCTGCTACTTCTCCCTTTAAAAGCACTTGATTCAGTTGGAAATCCTTTTCATTTTTCCCCCGTTCGACAAGACATAATTCCTTTACAGTTCAGAAGGGAGCAATTATTATAATATTACTCTTCATTTAATACCATACACATATTAGAGAAGTAACCATACTAGTCTCTCTTTTTTGTATTTTTTTTTTGTGTGTGTGTGTATGCATGCATGTGTGTGCCTGTGTCTGGAAGTCATAGTGGCCTCTGGCAACTCCTACTGGGGCATGGAAGGTGTTCAGAGAAGAGGTTTGATAGCCTGCATCTGCCTCCAGGCCCCTGTATTATTTGGAGGTCTCTCATCCAAATACTTTCCAGGGTCAGCGCTGCTTAGCTTCCAAGATCTGACGAGATCGGGCATGCCCTGGGCTATCCAGGTAGGGCACCGTGCTAGTCTCTTGAAAAGCAACTGACACTAAATAAAGATGACTCCACTTTTATTTGAGTAATCATTATATTTAGTGATTTTATTTTTAAAAAATTATCTCATACAAATTTAGAATCAAGTCATGGGTTCTTCCTAATATTGTCAAATTATGCTTTAAGTATTACATTCCAGAGCTACATTACAAGCTGTAAATGGGGGGGGAGTATACTGGTCTTTTGAAAAAACTATAATAAATAGTTGTTTTGAAGTATGTGACAATACACAGTCAAGAATAAAGAAAATCAATTTGCCGAGAATTCCAGAATTTGTACAAACCACCAAATGCATCTACTTTGATAAACAGAACATTTTTTTCAAATCGGGACTGGCACAAATGAATCTGGCAACTGCCATTTTCAAGGCAGCACAATAGCCAAGCTAAACAAACCCACTGATTGAAAAGATCAGTGGATACTGTCATGTGATCCAGCACAGGGAAGGTAAGTTAAAAGTAATAAGTTTGCACATTCAAGTCAGTGCTTTAAAAAGTAAAAAGAAGGAATTATAACTTGCTGAGAGAACATTTGGCCCCGTGAATTAGGCGGGGGAGGCTCTTTCTCATAGAATCATAGAATGTTAAGAGTTGGAACGGACCTTGCAGGTCATCTAGTCCAACCTCCTGCACTTTGCAGGAGCATAGCCAAAAGATAGCTCTACATACCTACAACATACCCAAAAGATGATAATCCAGCCTCCACTTGAAAACGTCCAGGGAAGGAGCATCCACCACCTCCCGAGGTAGACTGTTCCACTGCTCAACCACTCTTACAGTTAGGAAGTTTCTCCTGATATCTAGCCAGTAATGACTCCCTTGTAATTTCCACCCATTAGATCTAGTCTTGCAATCTGGAGCAAGAGAGAACAGATCTGCTCCATCTTTTACATGACAGCCCTTCAAATACTTGAAGACTGCAATCATGTCCCCTCTAAGCCTGCTCTTTCCCAGGCTAAACATACCCAACTCTTTCAGCCTTTCCTCATAAGACTTGGATTCCAACCCTATCACCATCCTGGTTGCCCTCTTCTGGACACGCTCAAGCTTGTCAATATCCTTCCTAAAGTGTGGTGCCCAAAACTGGACACAGTATTCCAGGTGAGGCCTGACCATAGCAGAATAGAGTGGAACTACCACCTCCTGTGATCTGGACACAGTACTTCTGTTAATGCATCCTAAGATTGCATTAGCTTTCTTCACAGCCACATCGCACTGCAGGCTCATGTTTAGCTTGTGATCAACCAGAACACCTTGCTGCTGTCAAGCCAAGTCCCTCCCATTCTATATCTGTGCCTTTGATTTTTTGTGCCTAGGTGTAGGACTTTGCACTTATCTCTATTGAAATTCATTTTATTTGCCTCAGCCCACTGTTCCAACCTATCTAGATCATTTTGAATCTGACTCTGTCTTTTTCAGAATTAGCAATCCCACCCAGCTTTGTGTCATCTGCAAATTTGATAAGCATCCCCTCTATGTCTTCCTCCAGGTCATTTATAAAAACACTGAACAACACTGGGCCCAGGACCAAGCCCTGTTTAGGGTTCATAATTCAGGGAAGTCAACTAGCTCACACATTTGGTAGCTTCTTTTAAGACTTCTAAGAATGTCTGTTTGCGATTTCTTAAAACTGCAGATGGGATGTAATTATATGGCTTTAACAGCTCACTTAGATTTTATGTTTAGAACACTGTTAATTCTCTGCTAGTTTTGCCTCTTTAAAGCTAAATGGTCATGAATCTCCACAGTCACAGATGACATATAGGGTGCGTTCAGACAGCGTGATGGGAGTGGTGTAAATTGCTCCGGTCCGATGCGTTGTTTTTTTAACCCAGAGCATCGCGATCACACTGACCTCCTTGTTCCGGATCACCGTGCAGCCACATTGCTCCCCGCCAGGAGCGTGCATCAGTGGGCTTTTTTCTTCTCAGTTTGAGCATGCGCACAGGCAGCCATCTTTAGAACTAAAATTTTCACACATGCGCATAACAGCGATTTCCACACTTCCTTTTAAACTTTAAATGAACGCTTTAAATTAAACTTTTACCCCCAAAACTGGCCTCCATGAGATCCCAAACTCGTCTAAGTGCTAAAACTAGGCACCATTTAAAGTTTGCTTTTATTAACTTAGGAGCAGAGCTCCGCCCATGCGCATACCACCAACGCATAAAAAAAATGGCGGATGAAAAGCGGAAGCCTGAGGCTTCCATGGCAGCTTTCCAGAGGGGAGGGGGTTGAGGCACCTGTAAGTGGCTCGCAGGGCCGACTCAAGGTGCTTCTGTGCCCTAAGCGGGGCGCAGAAGCCAACCTCCTGGTGGGGCCTGTAGTCTCCCGCTGGCTGCCTCCTCCTCCACCCAAGGGGGGAGGGGGAGGGCGGGCAAGCTGCGGTGCCGCCTCCTCCTACTCCTCCCCCTGCTCCGGCTGCCCCACCTGCCTAGCTCTCACCCGCCACCTGCCCGCACCCTTGGTCATGCCTCCCGCCCCTCATCCCCGCCGCCAGCAGCAGCAGAGCGCAGAAGGCGAGCCCTTTCTTTGTCCCCCCCCCGCCGTCCCTTTTCCCCCTGTGCACGGCAGCCCAGGCTGAGGGCGGGCAAGTCCCCACAATGGCCACTGCCTCCTCCCCCCCTGCTCCCCACCATCAGAGTCCTGCTGGGGCTGACTCCCACGCCTCATCCCCGCCACTGCCGCCGCCGGCAGTAGCAGAGAACAGAAGGCTGAGATGAGCCCTTCCTCAGCCGTCCCCCCCCCAGCCGTCCTTTCTTCCCCTGCATGCGGTAGCCCAGGCTGAGGGCGAGTGAGTCCCTGGTCCCCAATCTGGCCACTTCCTCCTCCTCCACCCGAGGGGAAGGGGGAGGGTGGGCAAGCTGCAGCGCCACCGCCGCCACCTCCCCCTGCTCCCCACTGCCGCTCCTGCTGGGGCTGCCTCCTGTGCCTTGTCCCCGCCACCACCCCAGCTGGTCACCTCCATGCCGAGCGGGGAGGGGGGAGGGCAGGCAATCTACGGGGGTGCAGGAGCACCATGGCCAGGGCACTTTGGCGCCCCTGAGGGCCGGCGCGCCCTAGGCAAGTGCCTAGCTCGCCTAGCGGGTGAGCTGGCACTGGTGGCTCGACACCACAGGAGTGATCAGACATTAGAAACTGTGACTCGAAACCAGAGAATCAGGAAAACACCACTTGGGTAAGTGGTATCAAAATACTCCATTTTAAAAGCGGTTTGATCCGGAAAGCGATGGCTGGGGACGGTGTGCAGATGTTGAGTGTGTGAACGTGGATATAAAATCCATTACTGAAGCATGCCGAAAGCAGACTAAATGGCCCGTCTGAATGCACCCACAGTATAATTCGTAGGGCTATGTAGAAGTACTACTATTAGTACAGCTATTCAATGGGGCATCACTGTTTCCCATTCCGCAATACTATATGCTGTGCCTCATAAGATCCAGGTTTGGGATACCAGCGATCTAGCAAACTGGTGCCAAGCTGTTTCCAGTCAGTAAAGGATATATACTAAACATACATAATGGAAACCCCATGCTCAAACTCCACAGCCTATGATACAAGACACATTTTCTATATGCATAGCAGGAAGCTACTACTGAATGTATGTTTTTACCTTCTATCACCTTAGTAGTGACAGACAGCCTAATATGGTTATGACACACTCTTCATCAACAATTGCTATCATTAAAATACAAAGCAAAACTCACTTTGAGTAGAAGGCATGTAGTCCCTTAGAAGGGACCCCTTCCTTGGGCAACAGTCCAATATCCTCTCATGCTGAGGATACAGGGGGAGGTGGGTTTTTAGTAGTGGGTGATTTGATAGTTTGAAATATTGAGGTCTGCAGGGTGACTGCCTGGTGCGAAGGTTACGGATGACACATGCTGTCTAGATAGGTTAATAGATAGCGCTGGGGAGGAGTCAGCAGTCATGGTGCACGTTGGCACCAATGACATTGGGAAATGTAGTTGTGTGGTCCTTGAGGAAAAAATCAAGCAGAAAGTTACTAGGCAGATTGTTAAATCCCAGGACCCCAAAGAAAGCATTCTCAGAAGTACTGCTGGTTCCATATGCAGGGCCAGATAGGCACAGATCAAGGGTCTCAATGCAGGGATGAGAAAGTGGTACCAGGAGGAAGGGGTTAGATTTCTTAGGCAGTGAAGAACTTTCTGGGACAAGCTGAACCTGTACAAAAGAGATGGGATTCACTGTAACCAAATGGGAACCAGGCTACTAGTGATTAATATCAAGAAGATGGCAGAGCAACTTTTAAACTTATCCCGGGGAAAGTCAACAGGAGCTGGGGAGCCTCTAGTTTGGGAGAAGTCAGTTCAAAGGGATGATTGCATAAACACTCAGAGTAGCATTGATAGGAGCATAATGGGAGTGAGGGTAGGACAGCAAATGAGGGCCATGTGTGATGACTGAGGGACCAAGAAAGGAGAACGAAACACACAGGTGCCTGTATGCCAAGACTAGAAGTCTCAGAGTCAAGATGGGGGAGTTGGAGTGCTTGGTGCTCAGTGACAATTTAGATATAGTAGGTTTCTCAGAAACATGGTAGAATTGGGAAAATCTATGGGATACACTCATTCCTGGGTGTAAGCTCTATAGGCAGGACAGAGAGGGATGAGTTGGGGGAGGTATTGCATTGTACATCAAAGAGGGCACAGAATTAATCAAATTAGAAAACATCAGGGAATGAACTAACAGAAACAATATGGGTGGAAATACTGGGCCCTAAGGGTTACTTAAAAGCAGGGGTGTACTATTATCCACCTGATCAACCCCTTGAGGCTGATCTTGAAACGGAGAAGGAAATAGGGGAGGTGAATAAATCACGTAATGTTATAATACTGGGAGACTTAACTACTCTTACATTGATTGAGTAAATGTCTGCTTGAGTCATGCTGTAGAAATTCCTAGACATCATAAATGACTGTGCACTGGAACAGTAGTCACAGAACCAACCAGAGGAGTAGTGATGTTGGACTTAGTTCTTAGAGCCAGTTTGGTGTAGTGGATATGTGTGCGGACTCTAATCTGAGAGAACCGGGTTTGATTGTTGAAACTGTTCTTCAAAGAGCAAGTCTTGAAAGAGCTCTCTCAGCCCCACCTACCTCAAAGGGCGTCTGTTGTGGGGACAGGAAGGGAAAGGAGCTTGTAAGCCACTCTGAGACTCCGAGTGAAGGGCAGGGTATAAATCCAATCGCTTCTTCTCCTTAGCAGATCTTAAAAAATGTAGAGGTTGTGGTACCAGTTGGCAACAGTGGTCACAGTGCTATTACGTTAGCATTCCAGTCAATGGGAAGTTACCCCTAAAGCCCAAAACTGTAACATTTGATTTCAAAAGAGGGGACTTTACAAAATGAGGGGAATAGTTAAAAGGAAGCTGAAAGGGAAACACAGAAGACCTTAACATTATATAACTTTAAAGCCAAGGGGACAAATTAATCTCCTGCTGTATAAAAATATTTTACAATTGTCCTCTTGACTTTTAAGGCAGCATTTCTCACCAGGTCCAAGTGTGGTTTCCATGTAAGAAGTGTGTTGAAATAAATTCCCAAGTATTTAAATTTATTAAGCTGTTTCATAGATTGGCCTGCAATCTTCCAACTAAAAATTTTCTGCCTTCCTTTTACTGAATATTAAAACCTTAGATTTTGCTACATTGATAGAAGCACCTTCATAATTACAGTGGTCCTCAAAAATGTTAATGCGAAGTCCCACATTAGCATTGCATTGTCTGCAAATTAAAAAATTGGAATTTCACATTTAGGTAAATATGGGAGACTGAAATCAATCCTCAAAAGGCACGGTCTGAGATCGTTAATATATAAATTGAATAATAGGGGTGCAAGAATACATCCCTGTTTAATGCCTTTGTCTGCCAGAAGTACAAGCTGGATTTCAAAGAGGTAGAGGAACTAGAGATCAAACTGCTAACATTTGCTGGATTATGGAGAAAGCAAGAGAGTACCAGAAAAACATTTACTTCTGCTTCATTGACTATGCTGAAGCCTTTGATTGTGTGGATCACAACAAACTATGGCAGGTTCTTAAAGAGATGGGAGTACCAGACCAACTCACTTGTCTCCTGAGAAACCTGTATAAGGCTCAAGAAGCAACAGTTAGAACCGGATATGGAACAACTGATTGGTTTAGCATAGGAAAATGAGTATGACAAGGATGTATATTGTCACCTTGCTTATTTAATTTATATGCAGAGTACATCATGCGAAATGCTGGCCTGGATGAATCACAAGCTGGAGTTAAGATTGCTGGGGGAAAGATCAATAACCTCAGATATGCAGACGATACCACTCTGATGGCAGAAAGTGAAGAGGACCTAAAGAGCCTCTTGCCCAGAGTGAAAGGAGAGCGCAAAAGTGGGCTTGAAGCTCAACATCAAAAAAACGAAGATCATGGCATCCGACCCCATCACTCCTTGGCAAATAGAAGGGGAAGAAGTAGAAGTAGTGACAGATTTCACCTTCCTGGGATCCCAGATCACTGCAGATGGTGACTGCGGCCATGATATTAAAAGACACCTGCTCCTTGGGAGGAAAGTGATGGCAAACCTAAACAGCATGATAAAAAGCAGAGACATCACCCGGCCAACAAAAGTCTGCATGGTCAAAGCAATGGTATTCCCAGTAGTCATGTATGGCTGTGAGAGTTGGACTATAAGGAAGGCCAAGCGCTGAAGAATAGATTCTTTTGAACTATGGTGCTGGAGAAGACGCTTGAGAGTTCCTTGGACTGCAAGGAGATCAAATCATTCAATCCTAAAAGAAATCAACCCTGACTCTTCCCTGGAAGGCCAGATTCTGAAGTTGAAGCTCAAATACTTTGGCCACCAAATGAGAAGGGAACACTCAGTGGAGAAGACCCTGATGCTGGGAAAGATTGAAGGTCAAAGAAGAAGGGGACGGCAAAGGATGAGATGGTTAGACAGTGTCATCAATGCAACAAACATGAAATTGAGCAAACTTCAGAGGACAGCGGAAGACAGGAGGGCCTGGAGTGATGTGGTCCATAGGGTCGCGAAGAGTTGGACTCGACTGTGCGACTGAACAACAACAACAACTAAGGAGAGTACCCCAGATAACTGGCCCAGCTCCCCACACCTGACCTGGGCAGCTGGACAGCTATAAAGCAGTTGTATTAAATAAAGGAGATGAGATTCAATGCCAGCTTTTCCCATAATTGGGTTCTGGACATTGTATCAAATGCTGATTTAAGATCCATAAAGGCAACTGTCACTATACCTTCTACAGAGCTCGTATATTTATCTACTAAGTATTGGAATGCATGACAATGATCAATAGTACTTGCTCCTTTCCTGTAGCCAGCCTGCTCATTCCCAAGAATATTATTTTCTTCGACCCAGGATTTAAGCTTCCCAAAGAGCATTGCAGCATAAAGTTTTCCAATGGTGGACAACAAACTTATTGGACTATAATTTGTTGGATCCATCAGGTGCCCCCTTTTATAAATCGGGACAATTATTGCACGATGCCAAGCTTCGGGTATATTTCCTGTCTTATTAATATCTGTAAAAACTAAGACCAGAATCTGTGCCAGCCAGTGTGGGTCGATTTTAAACAGTTCTACTGGTATTAGGTCAGGGCCAGGTGCCTTCCCCACTTTTTATTGCTTAATCAAGGTTTTAAGAAATGTCAATCAATAATTAGACATGCAAAAAGAGAATTTGAGGAGGAGGTTGCTAAAAGCATCGAGACAAACAATAAACATTTCTTTAAATATATACAGAACAGGAAACCAGACAGAGAAGCAGTGAGGCCTTTGGATGCAAAGGAATAAAGGGATTGCTACGAAAGACGGGGAGATGGCAGAAAAGCTCAATGCCTTTTTTCCCTTCTGTGTTCACTGTAGACAGTGTGGGACATGTATGCATGCCACACCCCCTATTTTCAAGAAGGGAGTCTGAATAACTGAGTTAAATTGAGATGATAAGAAATGAAGCTCTAGACCTATTGGGGGAATTAAATTTCCAGGTCCTGATGGCATACAACCAAGTTCTTAGGGAACTCAAATGTGAAATATTTGATCTACTAACCCATATATGTAACCTACCACTAAATCCAGCTGCTGTATCAGAAGACTGGAGAGTAGTAAATGTTACACCAATTCTTAAAAAGGGATCCAGAGGGGAACCAGGAAATCACAGGCCAGTCAGCATAGCATCTGTCTTAGGAAAAGCAGTAGATACCATAATCAAAGATAGAATTATTAGACACATAGAAGAATAAAGCCTGCTGAGGGAAAATCAGCATGGCTTCTGCAAAGGGAAGACCTGCTTCACCAATCTTTTGGAGTTCTTTGAGAAAGTGAACAAGCAAACAGACAACAATGACCTGGTAGACATTTTAATATACTTGGATTTTCAAAAGGCTTTTGATAAGGTACCTCGCCAAAGACTCCTGAGTAAACTTAGAAGCCATAAGATAAGAACACAGGTTCTCTTATGTATTAAAAATTGGTCATATGAGAGGAAGCAAAGAGTAGGAATCAAGTTCTCACAATGGAGGGACATAAGCAGTGGGGTCCCACAAAGATCGCTATTGGGGCCGGTACGATTTAATTTATCTACAAATTATCTGGAACTAAAGTTGAGTAGTGTAGTGGTCAAGTCTGCAGATGACACAAAATTATTCAGGATGGTAAAAACCAAGGCTGACTGTGAAGAGCTCCAAAAAGATCTCCACAAACTGGGTGAGTAGGTGACAGTGTGTGAAATGATGCTCAGTTTGGTAAGTGTAAGGTGATACACATTGGGACAAAAAAAAATCCAACTTCAAGTATATGCTAATAGGATCTGAACTTGCTGAGAATGAGAGGGTAAAAGATTTTGGGATTATAGTGGATAGTTCAATGAAAGTGTCAGCCCAGTGTGCTGCAGCTGTGAAAAAAGCAAACTCTTTGCTAGGGATTACTAGGAAAAGGATTGAAAATAAACCAATATTATAATGCCCTGTATAGAACTATGGTGTGACCTCATTTGGAATACTGTGTGCAGTTCTGGTCACCGTATCTCAAAAAGGACATCACAGAGCCAGAAAACACACAGAAGAGGGCAACCAAGATGATTAGGGGATTGGAAAGGCTGAAGAGCCTGGGACTTTTCAGTTTAGAAAAGAGACAACTAGGGTGGGGACATGATAGAGATTTATAAAACTATGCATGGGGGGGACAAAGGGAAATTTTTCTCCCTGTTCCAGAATACTAGAACTCAAGGGCATCCAATGAAGCTGATGGAAGTAGATTCAGGACAGCCATATATACTCCCTTTTTTACACAGAGAGTGATTAAAACATGGAATTCACTACCACAGGGTGTAGTGATGGCCACAGGAATAGACAGCTTGAGAAGAGGATAAGATAGATTCATGGAGGATAGCTCTATCAGTGGCTACTAGCCATGGTGACTGAGGGGAACCTCCACATTCAGAGGCACTAAACCTCTGAATCCCAGAGCCAGGAGGCAACATCAGGGAAAGGTGTTGGCCTCTATGCCTTGTTGCTGGCCCTCCAGAGAAACTGGTTGGCTACTGTGTGAGACAGGATGCTGCACTAGATGGACCACTGGTCTGATCCAGCAGGGCTCTTCTTACATTCTTATGTTCTTACTCTTAAGCCTTGAATGGTATAAAAAAGGAAGGGAGCATATAAGGGAAAGGGGCAACAAAGGGCTAAATAAAAGTACCAGGGAATGCCTTGTAGACAGAAATTTTCAATTCCAGCTTGAGTAGAATATTAATTTGTGAAATGGAAAAGTATTCAAGGCTTTTAATGAAATTCTATCAATGGAAACAATGCAAACTGACACCAGCATTCTGCCACTGTTATTATGTAAGTGTGAATCTTGACTAATTTATGAATCAGAAACATTTGGCACATCTCCTCCTGAGTTCATCTGCTAGAGCTTCCACTCACTGACCTCATGTTAGCATACCCTGCTTAGGTTAATGGAGTCCAGGTCTTTGGCTAACTGCCTTCACAATTCTTCATCATTGCTGGCTGAATTGGACCAAGTGTCTGTTGCTGTTGTTGCAGTGACAAATGACACTTCAATCAGTTTATTCAATGTACCCAACCTCTCAGTGTTTTGAGATGTATATTGTTAACATAATTCAAGATAGGAACTTGAAAGATCTAAAAAGTGTTTGACATCTGGCACAGTGACTCAATTAATTACTGTGCTGAATTAATTAGTCTGCTGGCTCCCCTGAGCCAATAACCACAAGTTTAAACTCACTCATAATACTACTTGGAATATGAACCAATTTAAAAGGACTATTCAGCATTCACATTTTATTTGATTCTGATTAAAGTGAAAGATCGGGTGATCTCTGCAAAAAAAATAAATTGTCAAATTGCTACCACTCCTAACATTACTGAGAATAGCACTGAAGACACCAACAATTAAGAAGTATGAAATATCAGATGATTTCTATCATTTGTTCTATGATTCAAAATTATACTTTTTCAGCTATAACTTTGAAAATATTGATTTATTTCCAAAATATGTTAGAGCCATGCATATATTTTAATTTTATACCCCATAGTTTTTAAGATCATTTTGTGATTTTTAGAGACTGAAGAATTATTTTGAATATTGGTTTCTAGCAATGCTAGGGTTTTAGTAACTCCTGCTTTTGAAGAAATATCACCTGATGAAAGAGAATGCTCACTATCAATGATTACACCAGCTAGGCAAGGACAGCATTACAACTAAATCCAGCATAAATCAAGTCAAAGTGGTGTTGCAAAGTTATGACATCACAAACACAGAAGAGAATAGGGCTGTGCAACATTGCATTTGGCAGTCAGTATGAAGAGTCTGGGTTTGCTACAGCTGGTATCAATACTAGATACCGGACTTCTGGCTTTTCATGGTCAACAAAGCACTGTTTTCAACCTGCTATGATTCAGGCACAGCAGATAGCTCAAGATTTAGATCTAGCAACCTGGTCAAGCCCCCAGTTCCATTTCTAGCAACGCACAGCAGGCACACTAGGGCTGAGAAAGATCCCATCTCTGGTCTGAATCTGGGTATCTTGCCCACAGCAGTAGACTGGTTCCAACATTTGTACATGATCCAACCGCAAAAGTAAAAAACAGCTCTGACCATGAAAGTTAAATACGGCATTTCCTCATTGTCTTTCCTATTTCCTTCCCTGGACTTCTATCTTTTAAAAAACAAATGGCAACTCTTAAAGAAAAGCTAACATTGCTTCAACATTCAATCTCTTTTAACATACCAATGTGTTGTTATTCAAATCCATCTTCCCAGCAAATGGTCCCCATGTTGTTCCAACCGGAAGCTGCTGCCGACTCTGGATCCTCCGTTCTCCATCCCTCTGAAACATCTCCAACTCTCCTGAGAAACAAAGAAAATGAGCTTAGAGCACTTCCACTTATGCCACACAACGAACACCGCTACTTTTACATTTTATTTCTATCAACAATGTTTGCATGGGTGCACTCAGACATAAACAGCTGTACTTAAACTGAGATTTGCTGCAATGGATACAAATGGTTTGTGTTGTACTGATATGCTCCTCTCCTTTCTTCTCCCTTTGCTTACAGAACTAAATTAAGGCATTGGGGTTTGACATACCTTGAAACAAATTCCAGTTCCCGCATCAAGTCTGAATGCAAGTGTCATGGCAAATCAGAATTTTTGTTGTCCCCCCACAAACTAGGATACTAAATTTTAGTTTAATCCCATCTAGAATCCTAGTTTGTGAGTGGCAAATGAGCTCCAATTCACCCAACTGCCTGTATCTAGACATTAGGCTTATAAGGCACACAACTGTGAAGTTCATCTTGAAAACATGTAGACCATACCTGATGTAATTTGCAGAAACCTTAAAAGGAAATAGTTATGGAAGAGAAAATAGTTATGACTACTGCTTCCTTCAGTTCTGGTTTAACACTAAATCTTACAGTCAGTAGAGCTGAAAATAATGTGGGACCTGTAGTGGAGCATGTCCTCCTTGCACAGGTTTGGAAAAGCCAGACATCTGACTTCATGTGGGAGAAGCAGGCAACATGACCATTATTTTACATCCCAAAAACTGGGACAATACTGCCATATAAACAAATTGCATCATGGGTTAGTTTGACATCATCATCATAAAGTTACTAGAATGGCATGAAGATATCATTGGAAGATTTCCCACATCACAAAGGCCACACAGAAATGGCCCTAAGTTAACTAGTTGGTACTTTTCATATAGACTTTATCTATTTCATTTTAACTAGCTGATTTTGTTTTAGCATACAAGTAGCTTCTCACCCTTAGCCTTCAGGCAATAATCAGCTGTGGTACAAATTGATCAACATACATATCAGAGGAGTGTTGACAATTATAACTGGCAGGGAAACCTATACACTCTGTTAGTAGCAAAAAAATAAAAACATAAAAGGTAAAAAAATCAAAGTCTAGTTTCCTCAAAATCAGTCTGTTTGTGTTTTAGATTCAAACCCAGAAAAGTGAAGCATCTTTAGAGGAAATATTAATTATCTTTTTTAAACAAAGAAGTATTCTAGAATATCATCTGAGAATTCCAGTATGGATAGTAATTGCAAGAATGGTTCTTAGTGGCAAACTAACAAAATGTGAATCCAATTTAAACAATGTTGTAAGAGTTGTTTTAAATAAGGACATACCAGTTGACACTTCTCCAGGGGTCTTTTCGTAGAAGAACAGCTGCAGGAGCTCATTAGCATATGGTATGCTAATGAGCTATTAGGCTATTAACATATGCCACGCCCCCTGACATCACCGGAAGTGATGTCAGAAGGGGAAGCAAAAGGGGGGGAAGCATCTTCAAAAGCCTCCCCTTCCCTTCCCCAGCTGGTTTGGGTGGGGGAGCTAAGAGAGAAGGGGTTTAAAGTTTAAACTCCTTCTCATGAGAGTTGGGCCACAGAAGGAGGAAAGAGAGAGAGTAGAGAGAAGGAAAGAAGGAAGGAAAGAGGGAAGAAGGAGGGAAACAGAGAAAGGAGGAAAAAGAGAAGAGAAGAAGGTGGGAAAGAAAGAAAGAAAGAAAGAAAGAAAGAAAGAAAGAAAGAAAGAAAGAAAGAAAGAAAGAAAGAAAGAAAGAAAGAAAGAAAGAAAGAAAGAAAGAAAGAGAAAGAGAGAGAGAGAGAGAGAGAGAGAGAGAGAGAGAGAGAGAGAGAGAGAGAGAGAGAGAGAGAAAGAAAGAAAGAAAGAAAGAAAGAAAGAAAGAAAGAAAGAAAGAAAGAAAGAAAGAGAGAAAGAGAGAGAAAGAAAGAGAGAAAGAAAGAGAGAAAGAAAGAGAGAAGAGAAGAATGAGGGAAAGAGGAAAAAGAAAGAAGGAAAGGAGGGAATGAAAGAAATTCAGTGGCAATTCAGCCCCATTATACTCTATGGGCCATTGAAGTCAATGGTGAAAACATAGGGTATATTCTGGGGCTGGAGGGAGGGGTTTGAGGGAGAGGCTCCAAGATCACAGGATAGCTGATGGAGCCTCTCCCCAAGATGCCCACCAAGTTTCAAGAACATTGGACCAGGGGTCCAATTCTATGGGCCCCCAAACAGGTTGCCCCATTTCTCCATTGTTCTCTATGGTGGGAAAAAAGTTATTTTTTTCCCACCATAGAGAACAATGGAGGGAATAGGGGCAACCTGTTTAGGGGCCCATAGAATTGGACCCCTGGTCCAATGTTCTTGAAACTTGGTGGGTATCTTGGGGAGAGGCTCCATCAGCTATCCTGTGAGTTTCTGAGCCTCTCCTCAAACCCCTCCTCCAGCCCCTAGAATATACCCTATGTTTTCACAATTGACTTCAATGGCCCATAGGATATAATGGAGCTGAAATTGACATTCGGCTGCCTGAAAGACTCTCCGGGACGCCGGCTGGGGGCGGGGCTTGGCCCCTGAGCTCCCGGAGCTGCGCTCCAGTGCGCTCCCCCTCGAAAAGACCCCTGCACTTCTCCCAGCATTAACACCCTGGATGGTATCAGAAAAGAGCCTGATACCCTTTACTTTCATCTTCCACCATACTAATATTCCACACATAATGGCAAAACACTAGGAAAAAAGCCATTGATGCAATTATATATATTATTGTGCTGCAATTCATTTTGTGCAGTGTGTACTAAAGCTCCCATCTGTTCTACTGCACTGTTAAAACACATGAAAATATCTTGATACAATCATATGTACAATTGCATTGACATCATACTTTTTGCAATGTTTTATCAATGTGCATGTGCATAAATTTCTGAAAGCTGAAGCTAACCATATATGCACACTGCTATGTACAAAATACAGAAATAAAAACTAGAACGATTACATTGGTTCAACTTTGAAAACACAACCAGGTAATTTGCAACTCCATAAACTGGAAAGAATTTGGATGAGAACTGCATAACCATCCCCCATGCTTGATTGAACAGTTATTTGTGCTGTTTGGACACTGTTTGAATCATCTCTGATATCCAGGATGCTTGGGGAGTTCTTTCTTTTCAAATTAATGAAATTTAAATAGATTTTTCCAATGAGCTTGGCAGATTCAACATGCTATACCCCTAGATAGCTTAGTTTTGATTCTGTGAATTCCAAAAATGGACCATTAAATATTATGCATAGTTTCTCAGATACTTTAAATGTGCCCACTCCTTGTATAGCTTTTTTCACAGCTATATTGATTTATGTTAGCGAAAGATCAGCAAAAAGAAAAAATAAACCTGCATTAAGACAATAATTTCAGAACAAGCAAAAGCAATGTGTAAAGTGAAATTAGTGCATGTATATGCATTATGTTCAGATTTTATTCTGAAAAAGTGTTAAACACAAACCTGAATTAACATGAGTATATTTTGATTTTTGCATTCAAAACATTTTTGAGGCAAAAGGTGAGCTTTTAAGGAATGTGAAAGCATAGTGATGAGTAGAGTTCCCTAATTCCATTCCTTTATTGTCTTGTAATATCTAACTGTATTACATTCCATCTTATTATCTAATAATCAAGCATGGTCCCATCTTCAGATACTTAGACTTGTGTATTGGGGCCATGATGACAGAAAGCAGATAGTTCTGCAAAACTGGGGGATCCCAAACTTGGGATGAAGCTCTCCCAAATGATCTTATTGGAACAAGGAATGGATAACTGCTTTGCCAACCTGTGTCTCTTGCTTGCAGATCCTTGCTTGCAGATCCAGGACATGTTTCACAAAGGTGTTGGCCAAGGATCATGTAGCACCCCTACATATCTCAAGAAGAAGAACCCCTTTGAGAAGGGCCACTGAGGAACCAAGTGCTCTGGTGGAATAAGTACAGACTCTGGGGGGGCAAGGCAAACCGGCTAGATCATAACAATCCACCTGGGTAAGGACTGTGAAGATGCAATCTTCCCTTTATTTGGACCAAACATGCAAAGACTTTTCCTAGATGGCTGAGTACTCTTCAGGCAGAATAATAACACACGTCTTCAGTCCAATGTGTGGAATGTACACTTAGCTTGTGATGATGGTAAAGGGAAGAATACAGGGAGTGTAATTTCCTGAGATAAAAGCCATATATCCCAGTGGTCAATACTACAAATAAAGTAACAAATAAAGTAATGGAAGCTGTAAAAGGTAAGAAGGATTCCTTTAAGCGGTGGAAAGCTAGTCTTAGTGAGGTTGATAAAAGGGAACACAGACTATGGCAAATAAAATGCAAGTCTGTGATCAAGCAAGCAAAAAGGGAATATGAGGAGCATATCGCAAAAAACATTAAGGCCAACAATAAAACTTTCTTCAAATACATTAGAAGTAGGAAGCCAGCCAGGGAGGCAGTGGGGCCCTTGGATGACCAAGGGGTAAAAGGAGTAGTGAAGGATGATATGGAAATGGCTGAGAAGCTGAATGCATTTTTTGCCTCTGTCTTCACTGAGAAAGAGAAGTGCTTGCCCACTCCAGAAGCACTGATTTCGGGAGGGGGTTTGAAAGACCTGAATCAGATTGCGAAGACAAGAGAGGAAGTCCTACGACTGATGGACAATTTAAAAACGAATAAATCACCAGGCCCGGATGGCATTCATCCAAGAGTTCTGAAAGGACTCAAATGTGAACTTGTGGACCTCCTGACAAAAATATGTAATCTTTCTTTAAAATCTGCCTCCTTTCCTGAGGACTGGAAGGTAGCTAATGTCACTCCCATCTTTAAAAAGGGCTCTAGGGGAGATCCAGGAAATTACAGGCCAGTCAGTCTGACATCAATACTGGGTAAGTTGGTGGAAACTGTTATTAAGGAAAGAATTAGTAGGCACATTGATGAACAAAAACTATTGAGGCAGATTCAGCATGGGCTCTATAAGGGAAGATCTTGTCTCACTAACCTGTTAGTGTTTTTTGAGGGAGTGAACAAACATGTGGACAAGGGGGACCCAATAGATATTATTTACCTTGACTTCCAGAAAGCTTTTGATACAGTTCCTCATCAAAGGCTCCTAAGTAAGCTCAATAGTCATGGGATAAAAGGACAAGTCCTCTTGTGGATCAAAAACTGGCTTATAAATAGGAAACAGAGAGTGAGTATAAATGGGAAACTTTCTCAGTGGAGGGTGGTAAGCAGTGGGGTACCACAGGGATCAGTACTCGGTTTGATGCTTTTTAACTTGTTTATTAACGATTTGGAATTGGAAGTAAGCAGTGAAGTGGCTAAATTTGCAGATGACGCGAAGTTGTTCAGGGTGGTGAAAACCAGGAGGATTGTGAGGCACTCCAAAGGGATCTGTCGAGGATGGATGAGTGGGCGTCAATGTGGCAAATGGGGTTCAATGTGGCCAAGTGCAAAGTGATGCACATTGGAACCAAAAATCCTAAATATAAATACATGTTGATGGGGTCTGAACTGGCAGAGACTGACCAAGAGAGAGATCTTGGAGTCGTAATAGATAACTCAATGAAAATGTCTAGACAGTGTGTAACTGCAATAAAGAAAGCCAACGTTAGGCTGGGGATTATTAGGAAGGGAACTGAAAACAAATCAGCCAGTATCATCATGCCCCTGTATAAATCATTGGTGCGACCTCATTTGAAATACTGTGTACAGTTCTGTCACCACATCTCAAAAAGCATATTATAGCATTGGAAAAAGTGCAGAGAAGGGCAACTAGAATGATAAAAGGGTTGGAACACCTTCCCTATGAAGAAAGGTTAAAACGCTTGGGGCTCTTTAGCTTGGAGAAACAACGGCTGAGGGGTGACATGATCGAGGTTTATAAGATTATGAATGGGATTGAGCAGGTCGAGAAAGAAGTACTTTTCTCCCTTTCTCACAATACAAGAACTCGTGGGCACTCCATGAATTTGCTGAGCAGTCGGGTTAGAACAGATAAAAGGAAGTACTTCTTAACCCAAAGAGTGATTAACATATGGAATTCACTGCCACAGGAGGTGGTGGCAGCTACAAGCATGGACAGTTTCAAGAGGGAATTAAATAAACATATGGAGCAGAAGTCCATCAGTGGCTATTAGCCACAGGGTATAGATGGGAACTCTCAGTCTGGGGCAGGTGATGCACTCTATTCTTGGTGCTGGAGGGGGCAGCAGTGAGAGGGCTTCTAGTGTCCTGGCCCCACTGCTGGACCTCCTGATGGCACCTGGTATATTTTGGCCACTGTGTGACAGAGTGTTGGACTAGATGGGCCATTGGCCTGATTCAACATTGGCTTCTCTTATGTTCTCATGTACATCCTCTGGCAGTGAATACTGCACTTTAGTAAAGAAATATTTCCTTTTGGGTATCCTGCATCTACTGCCCATCAACTAGGTAACAGAATTTTCCTTGATTGTTTCAACAAGAATATGCATTCCCTTTTTTGTCTGAATGTTTCTGTGCCCATTTGCAAACAGATGCAGAAAATCACCAATACAGGAAGTAATTACCATAGAATACTGAGAGGGTTAATGAAAAATACACTTGTTTTGATTCAGGCCTAGTTCTGAATTTAACTTTTTTGCTTATGGAAAGCTATATGCACGTGCACATATCCAGGCACTTTTTCTTCTACATAAAGATGAAACCAGCCGTATTTGTCTGCTTCTACACATTAAAAGCAAGCATGTCTATGGACATGTCACATTTAACTGATACCAGAGGAATCATGAGAATCTTTGAAAACCCTTTTAAAAAATAATTCAGCCTCCCTTTCTGCCACTGACATTTTTCATTTGAAAAGGGTTCAGACTCAGTCAAACAGTGACTCCTTATCTATACCTGTGGATTTACAAGCAGGCCTGTCTTTTAATGGATTAAGAACGACAAACTTAGGGCAGATCATTCAGTGATAACCAAACATCTAGCAAAGTTCCCAGTTGCACATGACGATGCTATTCTTTTAAAGCAGAGAACAGTCATTAATAGCACCATTTCAAGGATGTTTAGGCAGTATACAAAGCTACAAAAAGGCAATAAAAGATTTTCTTTTCCCCATTCATTTTACTACTGAATTGGCCACCAAATATCCTTTTATTGTTACAAAATCTATTGCATTCAAATGTTTCAGAGCATCCTTACAAATCTGCACATTTAGATTTGGGCAATTACAGCTAGCTACTCATTATAATACTCTTCCTATTGCATCAGACAAACTTAATTTGCACCAGTGACTGCAGTATAGAGAGAGTGAATATATTTCAATGTTATTACCCCCAATGTTAATCACAAATCCTTCCCTTAGTAACAAGGACAGAAGGAAAATAATATTTGGAGCATAAAAAAGGTATTTGTGTCAGCAAAATTCAGTGATCCTCAACATTTATAGTTGCGGTACCTATTTCCAACTAACCAATCTGGTAAGTATTATCTGATCATCTAAATGGGGGTAAAACCAGAAGGAAGTTAAACTATACTACTATGAACCATATCAAGTTTCAAAGCCTTGATGTAATTTCAGGCAATCATCTTCCATTACTCTATAGATCCAGACATCTAAATATTCTGTACAGCGCCCTGCATACGTTATTATTAGTACTCACAATTTGTGAATATCACCAACAATATTCTACTATACTGCCTTGCACATAAATACATCACTGGAAAGAACCCAATGGTATCTCAATATGGGTACAATGTGTTGGTAACTGAAGAGGCACCAGAAAGCAAACAGTAAAGGAACTCGAAGTACCAAATAAACTTTGGCGACTGAACAAGAGGACAACAGTAGCCAGGAATATCTCTTTGTTTCACTCCCATTTTCTTTCTTTGGTACAACGTTGGATGCCTAGGCTCTGGCAGAGAAAAGCAGAAAGCAATGAAGTAAACACAAAATAAATATCTGAAACATCACTGGGTGCAACATATAGCAGAACAGCAAGAAACAATGTTTTCAGCACAGAAGCTAACCAAAGTACACTGAGATTGTGGCCACATGAGCAGTTTGCCACGATATAGTTGCATTACCTTTGTGGATTTAAAGAGCATGATCAGACGACAACATCTGTCTTCCATGCCCTGGTTGTCGGCACCTGGCTTTGCCTCACTTTGGAAGAGGATTAATCAGGCACCAGAAAAAGTCTGGTATTTAGGGATGCCAGCACTTCCACTCCACGTTTCCGGCTGTCTGAACTCCCCTCTTGCAAAGTCAAGTAGTTTGGGAAGTCTGAACTTTCCCTTCCATTTCCACTCCTTTTTTTTTTTTATCAGGTAGCAACATTCGCATAAGCACATAATCGCCCCTGGCATTGTCAGTCACTGTGGGCCAAGTAGACATTCTAGATTGGGAGTCCCCGGGAGAGTTGTTTTCAAGCAATAAATCCCCCCCCCAACCTCTCTCTTCTGTTCCTGCATCAGAGTCTGAGAACATTCCATGACTGACACAAGGATAAATGCACTGAAATCAGTGGGACTACTCTCATGTAAATCTGCACTTAACCCCCCCCCATGTATTCCATGGCTGAGAGGGGCCAGAGTACTTGGCAAGAGATTGTAAAGCTGTCAAAAAGAAGCCAGAGCTTTGGATACACACTTATGCACATGGGTGAAAGAAAGAAAAGAATGCCACCAATCTGAAGGATCGACCATGGGGTCAGCATGCAGTGAAGCTGGTTCAGGGTGGGATGTCTGATCAAAACTTTCCACAACTATTTAAACTGCTGAAAACAGAGGTGCAGACATATCGCACCAAGCCTGCAATATGACCACAGCCTGAGTGGATTGGATCTTACCAATATCCTACCACTCCACTGTACAAAGTCTGAAGTTATGCTATAGTCAAAGGAGCATTTCTCCAAGTCAAGTGGCTCTTCCTGCTATGGAACAACCACTTAAGGTGAAGTAAGTCTCCTCAGACTAGAAAAAGACTCCTTGGAGGCTGGTTGGATCTTTCCCATTAACATTTAATGTTGCTGAAGTGTTAAATGGTAATTAGAACTCTCCTTAAAACCTTTTAGGCCCTATCTCTAAGTAAAATGCAGAAATTACAATTTGTTGGGAGCTGGCCAGCAAGCAACTCCCTACATTTTTTTCTTAAAAGAGAATACCCATTTGCCATAATTTATGTTTGCATTATGGGTCTATGGATATGATGAATCTGCTGCTTCTTCATATTAAAATTAAAGCTACAATTCCTTCCCAAATTTACTTTTTAAGGCTGCTGATCTATCAGCATTACAGATGTTTCTGTACATGGTAGGGTAGTAGGGAAACAAGAATGTCTGTGAATGAACATTTATAATGACCAGGTGCTTTACACAATCAATAACTATCTGGAAATCAAGCATTAGGACACAGGTAAACTGGATCCAACTGCACAAAAATAGATTAAGAAAAGAACTGGCAACAGGATATCCCCAAAGGGAAAACAAGGATTGGGACTCAGGTAAAAATATGACCTAGCATGGAACTGGGAAAATACAGAATATTGGCACAAGCACTTCTTCAAGGAGGCCCTGGTCCTGCAAAAATCTAGCAGGGCTTAACTTTTCCTGAAACCAAGGACTGTGGCTCTTCTTTGCTGGCTGACCTTTTAAGCCTCATAACAAGGCCTGGTGGTGTCCCCAAATGAAGTGCGGGAGCAAAGGATTGATGTTTTGAGGATTGTATTTATTTAGTTACTTACTTTCTCCCCAATGGGGACCCAAAGCACCTTACAACGTCGTCTTCTCCTCCATTTTATCTTCAAAGCAACCCTATGAAGTACATTAGGCTGAGAGTATGTGACTGGCTCAAGATCATCCAGCAAGCTTCCATGACACAATGGGCACCTGAACCTGGATCTCCCAGATTCTAATAAAACACTCCAACTAATACAACAAGCTGGCTGTTCTGGGAATGCTTGTTGGAAAATACATTCTTCTGAACAAATGTTTCATATCTGGCCTTCATCTAAAGAGGATAAAAAACCTTTATCTATTGGTATAATTTCTCACATTCCTCTATTCTGAAGCAACTCTGGCTCATAGGTATGTATGGTGTTCAGGAAAGATGGCCATCTTTGTTATCAAAGGATGGTGTCCTTCCTCACATGAACATGCCTGTTAACAAAGAAGAGACGCTCCAGAGACCTGAATCAATCCTCCAGAAATGAATCTTCTGTCCTGAGTGCATTCCATAAAATCATGTTACTTCCTTAGAATAAATTTCAGAAAACTACATACAGAAAATGAGCAGAACAATATAATTCACTTAAAAAAAAAACTTTTTCAAGTGCATGTAAGGCAAGAGAAAAGAGCCTGGTATATTATCCAGCATATTTCAGTGAAAGGTCAGCCACACAGATAATTTTTGTAATCAAAAACAATGGTCTGATTAAGACTGGTATGAACAATTGTTGCTATCTGTCAAAGAAAATAGGTAACACAACAGAGGGAGCATCTTATTTCTCCTCCTCACCATGTCCTCTTTCCTTCTCTGAAAGCCCCCATATTCTCTACCTTTTCCTGCTTCTCTCCTCCCCACCCACCAGCCAACCTGCCGTTAATTGCTTCTGCCTTCAGCTTTCCCTCCTTCTCTTGGTAGCCTCTACCTGGGAAAAACGATGGCCCAGTTGTGCAATAGGGAACTTGAAAGGATTTGCAAGAGGCGCCTCACTTTCCCCTTTATCTCCATCCCCACACTATTCCCTCTTTTCCTCCTCCTGGCAGCCCCATACTCCCTCCTTTCCCTTCTTCCTTCTCTACTTCACATGCACTAAACAACCTACTTTTTATCTGCCCCCCCATCTTTAACTATATTTAGTATTTATTTTCTTCATTTAGATCCCACTTTTCTCTACAGTGGGTACCAAAGCAGCTTACAACATTCTACTGTCCTCCATTTTATCCTCACAACAACCCTCTGAGGTAGGTTAAGCTGAGAATGTGTGACTGGCCCAATCTCACCCATTAAGCTTCAATGACTCAGCAGTGATTTGAATTTTGGTCTCCCAGATCCTGCTTTGAAATTCTTAAATAATATACCACACTGGTTTAGGGTTGCCAGACCCCTGGTTGGGCTGGGTTTCCCCCAAGTTCCAGAGCTCCAGCCTGCTGCCAGCCAGCTGGCCGGTGGAAGAAGTCCCACCACCAAACAGGCACTTTGCTGTGCAACATCCCTGTCACAATGACATCAGCTGGAAGTGACATCATCACGTTGTCAGCATCAGGGGGATGATGCTCTAGTACACTGGTTATTGGGTAGGGTGGCTGCCATTGAACAGTAGCAGGCAGCTAGTCCTGGTCATGCAAGTGTTGTGGTAGTGAATTGCCCAGTAGCTGCTATCAAACTGGCCTGATAAATCCTCCTTCAAAGGCCAAAACAGGCCCAGAAAGGGCCCTGCCTCCTTTCTCTATTAATGACATAAACCAAACTTGTAGGCTGGCAATGCCGTTGTGGTTGCCTAGCAATGTCCACTAAGCACATTCATTTCTTAAAGCTACAGGTACTGCTTTTATTATTTCCATTTTTTAAACCACTTTTTTTGTTTAGATTTTAGATTTTTCTGCAAACCTGGGGCATGTTTCAGATTTGTATCTATCTATCTAGTACTGCTCATACAGCTATTGCCTTAAGCAGAAATTTTAAGGTTTGTAGAAAGATCTATCTTGCCTGTTCATTTACCAAACCCTTTCAGAAAAGAGACTAGAAGGTTAGCTAATTCTCAGCGACAGATAAAACAAAACTGGTCACAAAGAATTTTTTTGTCTGCATTTCTTCTTCTGTATTTACAACAAAATGACCAGTAGTCAGTGGTACAGTACAATAATGAGTGACTCTCCTAGATATATCTGAAAAAGAAGAAAAGGCCTTATGGTACTATGTGAGGTACCTACAGCCAATTTTGCACTCTTTAGCTAACAGGCCTCATTATGTATATTTCGAAAGTGTACGTTGTTTTACAAAGTGGTACAAAATATAAGATACACTCCTGATTTTATATTTTTTCTTGTTTTAAAAGAAAATAAATGGAATTAATTTGACCCACCCATCCACCCATCTGCTTAAGAAACCTCAGTCCTGTTTATAGTATTTTTGAAATGTATTTCTATTGGTAAATTCTTCATTCTTGAAATATAACTAGGAAATATAAACCAGGATTTTACTACAGCATATGAATATACTTACTGATCTTAGACTACGATCCTGTGCATACATGTTTGGGAGTAAATTCCAAAAAATTTGTTGGAATTGTTTCTGAGTAAACATGGATAAGATTCAACTGGTCTAAGCTTTGGAAATTAGTTACAATCATGGGAATTTCATTTTCAGAAAGACTTGACAGTGAGGATTTTTTTCCCTTTACTCTTTCTTCAACACCATACATATTTCCAGCTTGCTGAGTATGCTTGTGCAAAATATGTGAGACCCATAGTACACGCTAATCAATTTTGGTAAAAGATAATGCTGCTAGTGCTGTGGGCTGTTCCTCTTATCTTATTGATATAGCATACTTTTAAAGTCTGTGATTACTCAAAGACTTATGATAGCTGCACTGTAAAAGAAGCCCCAAGTCATGGATCACTAGCTCAGCTACAAAACATCCCATGGCTTTTAAGATAATCGGCCCACCTCAGTAGATGCTGGGCTGGAATGCAAGGGTTCAATTGTAATAAATTCTTTCCTGTGCATCTGCATTCTTACATACATCTGTGCATGTAAAAACGAGAGCAAAAATAGCCTAAAGATATTGATTTACTCTCATTAATTTGTGGAATATCCAATAGCCATTATTCATATTTCCTAGACTTTCATAATTTTAACAACAGATGATGGATCAAAGTAGTCAGAATCCTGCTCAGGTCTATTCACCGTTGACCTCCATGAGTAGATATCCTTCCTCCCTGGAAGATCTAAGTCATTGTGAGTTGAAGCAAAAACTTTCTAACAATCTAATAATCAAGCAACTGTGTTAGTCTGACCAACTTTGCTTCAATTCTCTTCATTAAACAAACGGTTTTATTGTAGGTAGGAATTATATTGTACCTGACATATACCTTAAAATCAAAGTTACTAAAACATCAGATCTTGAAAAGCTAGGTTCAAACCCTTCCTTTCTGTTTCTTAAACATTTAATTAGTTGATATTATTATCAATATCTATTACACATAGATTATCTTACAGGTTTGTTGTGAGGTTAAAATTCTGTTCTAGTCTTTTTTGAATAAGGATCCCCTATGTCACAAATGTACTGGATATACTATAACTTGTATGTTGCAGAATGAACTGAACTGAAAGTGAATCCAGAAAAGCTTTGAAAGTTTCTTAGCGTATTCCAGAATCCAGTTCAAACAGCAATGGGGACTGTTCTGTATCATTTAAGCACTGGGTAGTTAAACTACAGGCCAGTTAGTCTGACCTCTGTCCCAGGGAAGACACTGGAGCAGATTTTAAAGGGTATCTAAAGGACAACTTTGTGATCTGGGGAAGTCAGCATGAATTTGGCCCCCAAAGGTGCTGCCAGACCAACCTCATTTCCTTCTTCAATCAAGTGACAAGCTTACTGGTTTGAGGGAATGATGTTGATGTTGTTTACCTGGATTTCAGTAAAGCTTTTGACAGGGTTCACCATGATGTTCTGATGGGTAAACTAAAGGACTGTGGACTGGACTCTAGGACAGTTAGGTGGATAGGGAACTGGTTGGAGAACCACACTCAGAGAGTAGTTGTCAATGACATTTCATCTGAATGGAGATGTCCAGTTGGATGCCACAAGGCTTGGTTCTGGGCCTGGTACTTTTCAGTATTTTTATAAATGATCTTGATGAGGGTGTGGAGGAGCTATTCATTAATTTTGCAGATGACACTAAATTGGGAGCAGCAGCGAACACACTAGATGATAGAGATAGAATTCAACGAGATCTGAACATGCTGGAAAAGTGGGCAGATGTGAACAAGATACAATTTAGCAAGGGTAAGTGCCAAGTTCTACATTTGGGTAACAAAAATGAGCAACACCCATACTGGATGGGGGATACATTTCTGAGTAGTAGTGTTGTGTGAACAAGATCTTGGGATATGGGTGAACTGAAAGTTAAAAAGGAGCAGTCAGTGTGATACAGCAACAAAAAATGCTAATGGGGTCTTGGGGTGTATCAACAGAGGCATAACATCCAAATCACAACATTTCATAGTCCAGCTGTACACTGCATTGGTCAGGCTGCATCTTGAGTATTGTGCACAGTTCTGGAGCCCTTACTTCAAAAAGGATGCGGACAGAATGGAGCATGTGCAGAGGAGAGTGACGAGGATGATTGTGAACATGGAGACCAAGCCCTATGAGGAAAGGCTGAAGGACTTCAGAATGTTTAGTTTGGAAAAGAGAAGGTTGAGGGGGACATGAGTGCTCTCTTTAAGTATTTGAAGGGCCATCACTTAGAGGAAGGCAGGGAGCTATTCCTGTTGGCAACATAGGATAGGAGTTGCAATAATGGGTTTAAATTAAGGGCGGGAAGGTACCAGCTGGCTATTAAGAAAAACTGTTTTACAGTAAGAGTTGTGCAACAGTGGAATCAGCTGCTAAGGGAGGTGGTGAGCTCCCCCTCACTGGCAGTCTTTAAGCAGTGTCTGGAGAAACACTTGTCAAGGATATTCCAGGCTGATCCTGCATTTAGCAGGGGGTTGGACTAGATGGCCTGTATGACCCCTTCCAATTCTATGATTCTAGTTCCTAATAATACACAGAAAAACACAACAGATTAAGAGTTCCTGCAGAAATTAAGTTTTAAATTATAGCGTGTATCTGTAATTACCATAAAACATGGTAAATCTGCGTTTATGAAAGGTTATTTCATATATGCTTCTGTGCTGCTTTCTTTAAATATGCATTATATTCTGTGAAATGGGTCAACAGGCCTTCCTTCCTACTTTCCTTCAAAAATTTGCACCATTGTCTTGCCCACCCTTTGCTCCTCTGCCCCACAGTCGTCAACGCTCAAAGCCACATTAAACTACAGTTCCAAGCATAAACTTGAAATATGGCATTCTCTTTTCAAGTACTGCAGTCAAACCTAGATAAATCAGGCTAGCCATTCAATGATCTTATCAGTCCTGACTCTTTAATAAATCGAACCTCATAAGTTCACACTGTAGGAAGTTGTCACTAAATGAAATTGTGACCTTATCCGTTGTGTGAACTTATCCTGCTGACAACTACATTTATTGCAGGGATAAGCAAGCTTCAGCAACAACAACAACAAAACTCAACCCATGCTTTTGGTAATTGTGATCTTAGTTACATGTATCACTAATAGATGACATCGTATCTTGATGGTTTCCTAACGATCTACCCATGATGAACATCTAACCCAAAGAAAAATGTGTTCCATAGGTAAGCGCTGAAACTACTGGCAGGCAGCATTACAAGTTCACAAAGAATAGGTACTGTGTGACAGCCTTGAATCAGAAGCTATTAGCCAAACACAAAGAGCTCTGAATTAGTGTGTAATTGCACTGGAATAGATAACATAATGGAGGTGGCAAAACAGTAACATTTCCTTTTTCACAGGATTCATTCAGGATTCTACAGCAAGAGACACGGAGCCCACAGACATCGTTCTGAATCAGCACAGCATTTCTTGGCCATTCTATACAAAGCCTCTCAGGAAAAATGGACAAAGTAGTTGCTGTAGCTAAACAAGAGGACCATTCTAAACAACTATGTTAGAGAGACAGCCATATGTATTTAACAGTATTAATCAATCCTGGCTCCAGTCCCGTAATTTACTAAATTTTTTCCAAGCCTGAATGTAAGAGCCATCTCCCACACAAACTAGGAATGCCATGTCCCAATCAGAAGTGAACAGGCTTTCAGATCAGGACACTCTGGTAGGTGCCATGACAAGACTATGATTATGAACCGCTTCAAAGAGATTAAAAGCATTGAAGCACCTATCATTTCTCAGAGTGTCACATGAAAAGCCCAGGAACATTGCCTCTATATAATGCATGTAAAGCACGAAAAGCAAAGGAACTAGACTCTGTACCATATCTACCTATTTTATTTTGATTATCTTCTTTACACTCCTGAGCATAAACTGTAGAGTATTTAGGTAGCTAGACCAACCCACTGATGTGAGGCATGATCACCTCTTCACTCAACCTATACAACCCCACCATGTGCCAAAAGCAGGGTGCTGGAAGATGTTTTCAGATAGATGACTCCTACTGTGAGTCAAACTACATGCTACAGGGGAACAGAGAAAGACAGAAGAAAATACCTTAAAACATACTTTAAATGGACTATACACAACAGGAGTTCAATACTTTCCTAGGAATGTGCTTATGGAATCGATCTGCGTAGAATTCTGAGCAAGCCTGTTTAGGATAGCTCTCACAGTCTCTGTCCAGGGGAGCACACAATCTATACTGAATGGACATGAATGGTACAGATAGTCCAGAACTGACAATTAATAGCAAAAAAATGGGTCAGTAATGGTGGGAATGGAAGCATTTGAGGAAGTAGGCTGAAATCCAAGAGAGAATAAAGAGCATACTTCTATAACAAAAGCAGTGAATGAGAAATGGTGTATAAAACAAGGAAGGACAAGGACAAGATTACTGGAGTATGAATCTTCAAGATATAACAATAGGAAGCTTGAGTAGGAGTAGGCCAGGGAAGCTATATAAAGACTTGAGGACAGGGATCATTGGTACGGTTATAGGACTATGCAATTTTTCATCTTTTAATTCTGGGGCAGGGTCAGTTTTTCATGACACCAGTTTTCTTTGGCAAGGTTCACATATTTGATGGTTTCTTTTATGACATTTTTACAGTATCTCTCCATCAACTGTAGATTATATCCCAATTTAAAGCCACTGGTACATAAACAAAACCACAAGTTCAATAACAAATTTTGTTCATATGGTCATCAAAACAGAACTACCACAATTTCATTCCAAATATGGAAAAACTATAGAAGGCAAAATGAGATAAAATCAGAGTTGTCATGAAAATCTGGCGACATTCCTAGTAACATGTTCACAATGATAAGAGAGAAAAAATAATAGTCAAGGCTTTATGAAGTAAATTTACAGAAATCTGAAGAGGTTCAGAGAGTTTTAGAATTAGTTATAGTGATGAAAAAGTGAATCCTAGAGAAACCAAAAACAAAGATTCAAACAAGTTTATTAGTTGACTGAAAACGAAACAAACAATGGAATCATGGAACAAAGTCTGAGTCCAGTGGAACCTTTAAGACCAACAAAGTTTTATTTAAGGTATGAGCTTTCATGTGCACACACACTTCCTCAGATACATTGAAACTGAAGTTACCAGTCCATACATATAGGCAGAGGGTGAACAGCAAATTAGCATACAACATAATGAAGATGTTTGAACAGATGCAAAGACCAAATAGGAATAACAAGCTAAGTTTATATGGTCACCACTTGTTTGGATATAATTACAAGGGGGAAACACAGTGAAATAAATAAATACATCAAATAAGGAATCACAGAATCATAGAAGGACTTTGCAGGTCATCTAGTCAAACCCCCTGCACTCTGCAGGAGCATAGCAGACTGTTCCACTGCTCAACCACTCTTACAGTTAGGAAGTTTCTCCTGATATCTAGCCGGTAACGACTCCCTTGTAATTTCCTCCCATTAGATCTAGTCTTGCAATCCGGAGCAAGAGAGAACAGATCTGCTCCATCTTCTACATGACAGCCCTTCAAATACTTGAAGACTGCAATCATGTCCCCTCTAAGCCTGCTCTTTCCCAGGCTAAACATACTCAACTCTTTCAGCCTTTCCTCATAAGACTTGGATTCCAACCCTATCACCATCCTGGTTGTCCTCTTCTGGACACACTCAAGCTTGTCAACATCCTTCCTAAAGTGTGATGCCCAAAACTGGACACAGTACTCCAGGTGAGGCCTGACCATAGCAGAATAGAGCAGAACTACCACCTCCCGTGATCTGGACACAACGCTTCTGTTAATGCAGCCTAAGATTGCATTAGCTTTCTTCACAGCCACATCACACTGCAGGCTCATGTTGAGCTTGTGATCAACCAGAACACCTAGATCCCTTTCACATGTGCTGCTGTCAAGCAAAGTCCCTCCCATTCTATATCTGTGCCTTTGATTTTTTGTGCCTAGGTGTAGGACTTTGCACTTATCTCTATTGAATTTCATTTTATTTGCCTCAGCCCACTGTTCCAGCCTATCTAGATCATTTTGAATCCTGACTCTGTCTTCTTCAGAATTAGCAATCCCACCCAGCTTTGTGTCATCTGCAAATCTGATAAGCATCCCCTCTATGTCTTCCTCCAGGTCATTTATAAAAACATTGAACAACACCAGGCCCAGGACCGAGTCCTGTGGCACTCCACTTGAGACTTCCCTCCACATAGATGCAGAGCCATTTACGAACACTCGTTGGGTACGATTTTTCAACCAACCATGAATCCATCCAACGGTTGCACCATTCAGCCCACACTTAATCAGCTTATCCTGAAGGATATCATGAAAAACTCTGTCAAATGCTTTACTGAAATCTAGATACACTATATCCACAGCATTGCCAGAGTCAACCATTTTAGTAACTCTGTCAAAAAAGGAGATAACATTGGTCTGGCATGACTGTAATAGATTATTACAGTGTTAATAGTCTATTAGATGAAAAAGCAGGGTTAATGAGAACATCTTCCAAGAGTGGGACATAGAGTAGGACTGCTTCTTTTGAGAAGTGTAAGAGTTCCATTGTCATCTTATTCAGTTTAAGTAGGCAACATGAAGAAAAAGATGCCAGCAAGTCACTTAGGGCAAGGAATAAGGAAAATATGGTAAGCAGTGCTCTGGTAATGTTGGAAGGTGTAGACCAGGGGTGCCAATCGTACGGCCCGCAAGCCAGATTTGGCACCTGCAAGCCTCAAATCTGGCCCAAGTGCAACTGGCTGTCTGCTGCTTCCTGTTTCTAACATCACAGCTCCTTTCCCCCATCCCTCCTATTTCCTGCTTTAGAGGAGAGAAAGAAAGCCTTCCCTCGATTGGCTGAGGGTTCCTCCCCCTCCTCCTTTTCTAGAGATGGAGGGGGAGAAAAAGCAATAGAAAGGGAAAATGGCATCTGGTGGGACTTTTAAGAAGACCAACAATGTTATATTCCAGGTATAAGCTTTTGTGTACAAGCACTCTTCTTCTTCAGAGAGACAGAGAGACAGACAGACTGACTGACTGACTCCTGTGTTTAAGACCAACAACGTTTTATTCCAGATATAAGCTTTTATGGACAAGCACACTTCTTTAGAGAGAGGGAGGGAGGGAGGGAAGGAAGGAAGGAAAGACCCAGGAGAGAGCATGCCAGAAAGAGGTGGGGTGAGTCCCATGGCACTTGAAGTGATCCCTCTTTCCAGTTCTAACAGATTGGGGGCTGAGAAACCTAACAGCACAGTTTACATTCCTTAGTGGTGAAAGGCAGCAAGACTATAGCAGCACCTTAATGACTAACAAAATTTGTAGCAGGGCATGAACTTTCATGAGTCACTGCTCACTTCTTCAGATACAGCTGGAATCTGAGTCCATCTGTCCTTGTATCTTGGAGAGTGAAATGATTTCCAATGCCAAAAGACAATAGCAGGTATTGGTAATAAGAGAAGAAACCTAGGTCTCAATTCAGTCCAGGAGTTTGCATTGTCTTGAGCTTCATGATCAGTTGCAATTCAGCAGTCTCTCTTTCTAATCTCCCTTTGAAATTTCTTTATAAGAGAACTGCTGCTTCTTAGATCAGCAACTGAATGCCCTGGAAGGTTAAAATTCCCCCCCACTGGTTTTTGAATGTTGTGGTTTCTAATAGTAGTACAGAGTCCAGAAGCACCTTTGAAAACTAACAAAATTGTTGTAGGGTATGTGCTTTTGTGAATCACTACCCACGTCTTCAGACTTATTTCTATTTATTCTTTGCATCCTCCTGGACTGAATCCTCCTTTACCAAACTGAGACCAAGGTTTCTTGTCCTCTGTATGCCTCTGTATATCACACCAACGCTGATATATCCACCTGTCTGCGTATCACACCTAATCCAATCACACCTGCTATTGCCATCCGGCATCTGAAATCATCTTGATAAAGTTTATATCTCTGGTACCTTGTGTTACATTCTATGGCACACATGGCCCAGCATGACAAAGTGACATCTATGTCAATCTGGCCCTCGTAACAATTGAGTTCGATACCTCTGATTTAGACCATGTGAAAGAATCTACTACAAAGCCCCTCTCATGCAAAAATCACCCATCTTGGGACTTAGGAAGACAATTTTCCTCTCATGTCTTCCAATATTATTGGATGTCTTCAAAATAGGCAAATGATGTAGCATTGCTATGCTGTGAAGGTATCATCAGAAAGGACCTAGATTGGTTTCCATTTCAAAAGCTCCCAACAGAATATGGGTAAAATTCCACAGAAAACTAAGAGCACTTAAACCTCAATAATATCACTAAGATTTAGAGGTGGCATTTGGACATATTAATTAGTCAGCAAACTTCCTATATCATAGATAAATATTCTTATATCACCTCCTATGCAATGTTTTTTTCAGTGAGCCAATTCATACATTTAGCTTTTAGTCATCAAGTGTTGGCAATCAAGTGAAGAAGAGAAATCAAATTATGTACATTCATGTGTGAACCAGCCCCTCAAATTTATTCAACCATGTATTGTGCTAGAAGAGGGAACATTGGCATTAAAACAAACAACTCAATAAAATGGAATCATATTAAAGGCAAAATACAATTTCTTTGAAGTAAGTTTCACTATGGGACTTCCTGCCACTAAATGTTTTAGCAGTTAGGTAACTAAGTAAAAAAACTAGCATATAATGTACTTCTTCACATTAATAAACAGATCAAATACTGAAGAGCATCAAGGTCTCATTTGTGAAAACACTGCTGTCCTGTATATTTTCAAAAACTCCTGTTACCAAAATAAGTTGGTTATCTAAAACCACAATCCTATGCAGAGTTATTCCTTTCTAAATCCACTGAAACCAACGGTCTCAGAAAGGAGTGACTGCATATTACACTATAAGTGAAACAGCACTTACTTATATGTGTACTGAAAATATGTTCTATACAATTATGTTCAGATCTTAAAAAACAGGAGGTCATATTTAATTCAAAGAAATACTGTGCAGAAAAGAGAAATATTTCACACAGGCAACATAACAGTGCCATTAAATCTATATACTAATAGCCAAGATGCACCCTCTGTGCAGATATCTAAATCTGTACATCGGGGGCACTTGGGGGGCAAAGAGATTTTCCTGCACACTTGGGGCAGTCCCCAGATGTGCAGAAAAATCTGAAAAGTTGAAAAACATATATGGGGGATACTTAAATCCCTCCCAAAGTAAAACAGCATTACCTGCACATGCACAGAGAATGCTCTGGCCATTGGGGGAGGAGACTCAGCGGGCCTCGCTGCTGGTGCCCAGTGGTGGGAGCAGGAGAAGGTTTGATGGGCTCAGCGGCTGGAAGCCACGTGGGCCTTGCCTTCAGTACCAGGGGAGTTGGGGGAGAAATGGCGGACCTGGGCCTTGCTGTCAGTGCAGGGGGGCAGGGGAGAAGGGTAGAAGGCTCACCTGCAGCTGCTTCCTCCTCATCCTCCACGTGGAGCTCCTTCTCCCCCCTGCAAGTATCGTGGGTCCCTGCTTCTTGTACAGTCTAATTATGTCAAAGGTTCTGAAAGCTCCATTCAGAATTTAGCTTAATAATTATATATCTAATAGTCATGGTAAGGACCTTATGCGGATCAAAAAATTCCACAAGTAGGAGCTGTCCAGGGATTTAGCAGGTGCTTCTGCAAACCTGGAGGACTCCATAATTTGCAGAAAAGGCTTAAAGTGGAGTGATTAAATAACAAACAAAAGGGGTTTATATGCCAAGATTTTGAGAGACCACATTGTGTGATCTCAGCAGAGGCAAACTAAAACAGTATCACCAATTCACCTGCTATAATAAAATGAGAGAGAAGGTGTGAAAGGAAGTCAGAGCTGGCAGGGTGGGATGGAGAGAAAGCAGGTAGGCAAAGAGGAGATATACTAGAGGGTGTAGTGAAACAAAAACTAGGGGCAAACCAGAACCAAAGTGGGAAGGTGTCAAGCAAGGAGGAGGAACAAGAGCAGACGGGCAGGCAGAAAGATCAGAGGGAGTGAAAAGAAGGACAAGTAAAAAGCCAGTAAGTAGGACAAGCACAGTTGGAGCAAGGGGGCATAACACAGGGCCAATGGGGGGTGAGACTCCCTCTTCCCTGTGAGATCTTATGAATACTTCTCATGTAACAATAGAATTTGAGCAATGTTGCAAGTGTTCAAAGTGCTTAGCATCCATTATCTTATTGCACACCATACAGCAACCTATAAGGTAGTTATTTTCCCCATATTGCTGATAAGGGGCTGAAATTGATAGACAGAAGCTTGCCTATGGCCACTTAACAAGTTTATGGTAGAGGCAAGACTTGAATACTTTCCAGTCACACTCAGCCACTACACTAAAATCACAAGAGCGGGTTATTGCTATACCAGTTTCCAGACTTCATTTGGTCTACTGTAGAGGGAAATCTGCAGATATATTACTTGTCTGACCTGGAATGTTTAAGAAAATCCAGGCAGTTTTTGCAACTCAATTTTTCTCTCAAATTTTATTTTCAAAGGGTAATTTTAAAAATGTACCTCCTGTACATCAGTTACTTATTACACCGGTAACACTTGCACATCAATTACTTATTGTTTTGCCTCCTTAGTATATGATTAGCTCATAACTCATAACATTAGTAGGAAATACCATATGAAGAAAAACAGCCCAAGTATGAATAGCAGAAACAGACTGGAATGGCTGGTTTTGTATTATTGTGGCTCCTGAGAGGGTTAACCTGAGCTCTCCTTTCACACTGATATTTCAAAATGACAGAAAAGATTCCCAGTTATAGTGTGACACTGCACAGACCTAGCAGGCTGTGGAGTTGCTGCATCCTGCTTATGTGTCGTTTGTGCAATGCTTCTTGTTTGCTCTCCCTCCCTTTACCCCATTGTGCACCAGGCCCCTACTCTCCCCGCATCCGCACCACAAATATAGCTAGACTTGGCATGAACAAGCTGGTAATATTACTGAAGAGGGCTCCCATTCCCCTTTTTCCCTGGTAAGATCATCATCTGCTGCTGGACTCTGCTGCCCCTGATTAATGGCCCTTTGTGTGGAGATTCTTTTCTGATAAATGCAAAGACATTTCACGCTCATGACTGTTAGGGTTCTTTTGGTTGTTCTGAGATACTAAAAAAGATTATTTGTCTAAGCAAGCAGGGTTAATAGAAGAAAATATCCACCTCCATTTATTTTGTTTAGAGGTACACTTCTTCCTCTGCTATTAAATTGTTAACTCAAGAAATAATATGTTCAGATTGGCATACACTTCGCTTGTGACAATCCATTACTTTTTGCAACAATGGTGTCTAGTCCTGCTATATTTTTCTAAAGGGTCAGCCCTGGTTAGTATTTGGATGGGAGACCACCAAGGAATACGGGAGTCATGATGTGGAGGCAGGCAATAGCGAATAGCCTTTGAATGTCTCTTGCCTTGAAAACCCCACAGGATCACCATAAGGCAGCTGTTACTTGACAGCAAAAAAAAAAATATGTCTAAGTGGTAACTTTTTAAAAAGAAATATTAAAGAAATATTAAAATATACAATATTCTCTTTGGGATTACTACTATTTCCAGAAAGTACAAGCACTGTTTCCCCAAAGTAGTCACTATAAATTCTATCAGCACCCCTGCTAATAAATAATAATAACAACAACACCAATTAGCTTGAACATAATCATGATAGCTCTACTCTTATATTCCTTTCTTACACATTTTTCAAATAATTTAATAACAGTGTAGTACATATAAGTGCCAGTTCCATTATTGTCTGACTTATTTCACACACACACACACACACATTATACCATCAAATATAAACGTTTATAACTGTATAATAGGTATTTGTTAAATTAACATTAGCACTGGGAAAAAAACTTGTGTATTCAACTGCTGATACATCTAAGATGCCTTATCTGTTTTCAATGTACTCAGACACAGAAGGATCTATCACTCTCTCTCCTTTCTATAATACTGCAGATTAACAGCACAACCTCCTGAGAAGTTTTCTTATACAAACTTCATTGAAAGAGAAAAGGGGAAAATTTCATTCTGTGCATGAGAATGTTTGGAGCACCATATTGTAAATTTGTCTCCCTTTACAAAAGACACATGCTCTGAATTGTTCATACTCAGACTCCTACACAGGATACCCCATCTCTCCACTACAAGATATACATTATCTATCTGAACTGTTAATTGAAAATAAGAAGGTTCCTTTTGCAGACCCACAAACAGCCTTTTACGATCCAATGATTTTACGATCACATGATACATGAAAGCAGCTGCCACACAAGTGGTAAAAACACACAAATCTAACATAATGCAGAAGTAAGCACTGGTCTACTTAACACAGTAATGGTAGTGGCTTTCCAAGGTCTCAGGCAGAGTCTTTCCCAGCCCCACTACTTAAATTTATTTCAACTGGAAATGCTAGGGATTGAGATAGAGTTCTTCCACATACAAAACAAACACTTTACATATGAGCTATGGAGGAGATACACCAGCAATAAAGAGGCTCTGAAATTTTAAAATTAATGTTGGGCACACATTTCCTGTTGCTGTTTCTTATTGTATGTAGAAAGTCATGGGGGAAATAAAGCTATTTATTCTTGCTACAGTAACTATCTCCCAGGGACTTTTCTATTTCATCAGCAATTACTTATCTCCAAAACTATGAAGTTCTCCATACGGAAAGAGATGTATCTTCACACATTTCTGTCAACAGTCCAGAGTTTGGCATAAATAGCACAGAGTTAAAACATGTTACAAAACAAGATACCAAGTGTTTGACAAAATCATTATTTCATTGAGAAGAAGTATGATTCTTTCCTCTGCATGGCAATAAAGAAGAACTTTTCTGCCTTTTCCAGTTATAAAGAACATCCCAGGGTGAGAACAATAAAGTATGTTACCAGTATGACTCAGGTAGATGATTTGGTTCCTGTGACAATTCACCAAATGAACCACATGAACAACCCCAATCCAGCAAGAAGGATGCACTTGCAACAGCAGCTTCTGATTTCACATATATAAAACTTCTATACCACCTCTTCAGACAAACTTAGAGAAAGCGTACAAAGTAAAATGCAATACAGTACAAAATAATTATAATTAACAAAGTATTAAAAAACTCAATAGTTAAAAGCCCAGCCAGAGCATAAAAACAGAACAAAATGTTCAGCAGCCTAAAATGATTCTCATAAAACAGCCCTCAGGCTAGAAGCAGACTGTAAAAACAATTTTTAAAGACCACCTGCTTAATTAAAAATTTGGTTAAAAGGAGGAGGCCAGACTGTGGTTAACAGACCCCATATAGAGAGTAGGTTCAGATGTACATCCAGATGTAAAGTGGCATGATGATACACCTCCTATGCAGTCCGTATTCATCCTACACAGAGTGATGGATTACATGACTTTGCAGCCACTACATCAGACCACACACACAATTTTCTATGTGACTAGGTTTGCATTGAGGCCTACATATTTATAGAATACAGTCCAAACACAAAAAAATAAATTATTTTGTCTGTTGTACTTCTTGCCTGAAATCATGAGCATAGGCCCTTCAGTGGTACTAGGCAAACATTGCTTAGATAACCACATAATTCAAAGTATTAATACATGTCATAGAGCAATATGATCAATAAAGCTACAAAATGAAGCTAGGGACACACTGGGGATGGGAGATTTCTCTATTAACCTGAAGGAACTCTTTTTTAAAAAAAACACCATTGGGGATTAAAACACCCCCAAAATAATAGAAATGATTACTGTACGATTAACAAAAAAAATCTCACTGATATCTCAGTCGCCATTCTGGAGGTTACTAGGCAAACAATATTGCCGAGCCTTCCAAGAACTGGTTTCTGTAAAGCAAAGCCAGAGGGGGCACACCTTATGGCCTGGTACTGGCAACGATGGCCATCGCTCAACTAGACGTAGCCCATTTGGTGGTGGCCACTGCACATCTGGGCCCAGCCAGATCCCAGCCCAGCAGTCACCATGTAAGTAGGCCCTGCCTGGCACCAGAGGCCACTGTGCAACTAACCCAGACATTTCCCAAGCAGAGGCTACCAGGGTAAGAAGGAGGGAAAACTGAAGACAGGGGAGCAGGTAAAGGTAGGCTGGCTGGTAGGTGGGAAGAAGGAAGCAGGAAACGGGGCAAAGCTATACGGGTGTCAGGGAAGGGAAAATATGGGGAAATAGGATGGCTCTGCAAATTCTTACAAGTCCCCCACTTGTAAATTATTATTAATATATATTTTATTCTACCTTCCAATAAAAAGTTCTCAAAATGTTTTGCAATAAAACACCAATAAAATAATTATAAATAGAGTACAATGGTTAACATTAACAAAGTCACTACAACTATCAAAACACCAAAGCAAACAAACAATAAAACCAACAGTTAAGATCAACAAGGGACAGAATGCTACTAAACACATGGAATAAACAAGTACTTACAAAGCTTTCCTTTTGAATAATGTAATGCCACCTCTGGAATATACTACTGAATATAATTTACACTACATTTCTAATTCACCCGCCCCCCACAGTAGCAGCCTGTCAATCTGTTTCAGATTGTCTCTGGGGAACTCTGCATACAAGCCTCTGTCTACAAAGACTCTTAAGTACAGCCTTTCCACCCTGGTACAGGGGTGTCAAATACCTCCATGAGTAGAGGGCATCTTCAACCAAAAAGTTTCACAGGTGGAGGAAGAAAACCAGGAGAGGTACAGGAGGATTGACAAGCCTGGACAATGTACTATTATGAAATAAACTTATCAGTCAGGAACTCGGAACTACAACAGAGGTCTTTGCATGTGTCAGTGAGCGACTATGCTAGAACCTGGGCTGGGTGGATGGGTATGGCCTGACCTAGGCTAACTGAGCTGCTGCTGCTGCTGCTGCTGCTTTTGCTTCTGCTTCATTCATGAGGAACAGTTCCTTTCTGCTTGAGCAAGAGACTTTTTTCTGCTGCAACTACACCAGAGGGAAAAGAGTTGTGTGAAGAAAAATGCTTTTCTTGGATGCTAGTATTGTTCTGCTCACTTGGCCTGTGTAGACATTTAGCACTGGTTCATTAAAGTTAGATCAGTCAATGTGTTAACTGTACATTTGCAGATTACTACCTGAGTCTATAAAATCTGCACGTAGCTTGTTTTCATTTTTTATTTTTCAGGTCTTAAAAGATGATGCTGTTAAAGTTCTGCACTCCATATGCCAGCAAATTTGGAAAATGCAACAATAGCCACGGGATTGGAAAAGGTCAGTTTACATTCCAATCCCAAAGAAGGGCAATACCAAGGAATGTTCAAGCTATCACACAATTGCACTCATTTCACACACTAGCAAGGTCATGCTCAAGATCCTACAAGCTGGACTTCAGCAGTACATGGATAGAGAACTGCCAGAAGTACAAGCTGGGTTTCGAAGAGGTAGAAGAACAAGAGATCAAATTGCCAATGTTCACTGGATTATGGAAAAAGCAAGGGAATACCAGAAAAACATCTACTTCTGCTTCATTGACTATGCTAAACCCTTTGACTGTCTGGATCACAACAAACTGTGGCAAGTCCTTAAAGAGATGGGAGTACCAGACCAACTCACGTCTCCTGAGAAACCTGTATAAGGGTCAAGAAGCGACAGTTAGAACTGGACATGGAACAACTGATTGGTTTAGAATAGGAAAAGGAGTATGGCAAGGATGTATATTGTCACCCTGTTTATTTAATTTATATGCAGAGTACATCATGCAAAATGCCGGCCTGGATGAATCACAAACTGGAATGAAGATTGCTGGGAAAAACATCAACAACCTCAGATATGCAGATGATACCACAGTTGTGCCAGCCTCATGCCATGCCAAGGGTAAGGTTAATGGTAGGGTCAAAGAGAGAGACCACCCTATTGGGAGCAAGGGTTGGCTGTCCTCCTCCTTATGGGGGAGGAGAGGGATTAAATGGCTCAGTGGAACCATGCCCCAAAGGGGAAGACTTAAGCAGGAATCTCAAGGCTGGCCAGGGAGGAGGAGTGTGGGTGAGACCCAGAGAGACAGAGAGAGCAAAGGGGAACCCGTGAGCCAGAAAAGGGGACTCAGGTGTCTGTCAACACCCCTCCTCCTGCATCATCTGAGGCCACTGCCAAGCTCCCTAGCCTTAAAGTCATGCCCTGGAGGACTCTGCTGCACTAAGCCAGCACCCTGCGAACCAAGGACTCGACACATGTTTAACAGCCAAATTTATCATGAACAAATATGTTGCTCAGACGTGAGCCAATTACCAGGTCTGTTCAGCTCAGCAGCAAGTTGAATGCCTGCTGAGCAGGTTTGCATAAGGCTTTCGCTAAAACAGGTTGCTTACCTGTAACTGATGATCTTCGAGTGATCATCTGTGCATTCACACCTCTGGGATATAGTGCGCCTGCACTGACCCCGATTGGTATAATGGAAAGCGAAAGGGATTTCCGCGCCCACTCCCCAATCATGTGCTGGGCTTCACTGCGCATGACTAGGGGGAGGGCACGAGGATCTTGCTAGTTCCTTCTGACCACTGCCCTCAGTCTCCAAAGAAAGGAAAGGACCGAAAGCAGAGGGGAAGGAGGGCAGGTGGTGTGAATGCACAGATGACCACTCAGAGATCATCAGTTACAGGTAAGCTACCTGTTTATCTTCTTCGTGGTCTCTGTGCATCATATCTCTGGGAGAATAGCAAGCAGTACACACACACATCTGGAGGAGGGAGCTGAGGTCCTAAACCTGCACCGCCTACAATACTGTTTGTCCTACTGCTGAACACTGATGAAGACATACGTCTAGGGCATAGTGCTTCACAAACATGTGAAGCGTGGCCCATGTCACAGCATTGCAAATGTCATCTAGTGACGCACCTCGCAGGAAGGCTGTAGATGCAGCCACTGCCCGGGTGGAATGCACCCTTAGAGGTCCTGGGAGCAACTTCTTAGCTAACATGTAGCATAATTTAATGGTCTCCACAATCCATTTAGATAGACGTTGGGACGATAGCTTCTTCCCTTGGGAGGGTAAAGCATAGGAAACAAACAAAGCCGGTGACTTCCTGAAGGGCCTTGTTTGATTCAAATAGAAGAGCAGAGCTCTTCTGACGTCCAACGAATGGAGTTGGCGTTCTTCATTGGTTGCAGGAGACAAGAGGAACGCTGAGAGGACAATGTCAACTTGAAGATGAAACTCAGAAACCACCTTCGGCAGGAAGGAAACATCTGGGACCAACGTGACCCCGTCATGACATAAACAAATATGGGGGTTCATAACAAAGTGCTGACAGTTCGCTCACCCTCCTGGTGGAGGTGATCGCAACCAGAAATGCTGTCTTCCAAGACAAAAGCTGTAGACTACAAGTAGCCATTGCTTCAAAAGGTTTGTCCGCAAGACTCATAAGAACCATGGGTAGGTCCCATGCGGGTGTGGGGCCACGTGATGGAGGTAAGAGGTGGGTCAAGCCTTTAAAAAACTTCTTAGTCAATGGGTGGGAGAAAACAGAGTGACCCTCAAAAGGCAGATGGTGAGCCAAAATTGCCACGAGATAGCCCTTTAACGAGGCACAGCTAAAGCCCAGGTCTACACGGGACAACAAAAAACTGGAGATTGTCATCAAATCTGAAGGGGGCGATGGTAACCCCAACAAAGTGAGGTAGGATAGGAATGTATTCCACTTCCCGGAGTAGGAAGCTCATGTGGATGGGTTCCGACAGTTCAATAGTACAAGGTCTATTCTGTCCCTCATCGCTAGGAAAGGATCCTCCAAGCTGTGAGTATGAGACGCTGTACATCGTGATGTAGTATCTGTCCCCTTCCCGCAAGGAGGACATCCGCGCCAGCGGAAAATGAATGAAGGAGCCCTTGGATAGGTGCAGCAGGATGGGGAACCAGTGCTGCCGTGGCCACCACGGAGTCACCAGGAGACAGTGTGGTTTCTCCCTCAGGATCTTGCTGAGAACTCTCGAGATCAGAGGAATCGGAGGGAAGAGAAAAACATACATGGGTGACCGCAGAAGAAGGAGACCATCATCTAGAGATCGGTCCCCGCTCTGGAGCAGAAGAGACAGCACTTCCTGTTGTGGCATGTCATGAACACATCCACCTCCGGAAAACCCCATAGTTGGAAGATTGGTTGAAGATAGCTCCAACTGAGTTCCTACTCATGTCCTGACACACCTCCTCTGCTCAGAAAGTCTGCTTGAACATTCAGAGACCCCAGGAGATGGGCAGCTCTCAAGAACGTGTTCCACAATTGACACTCGTACCAGATTTCCAGAGCTAGCCAGCATAGTCCTCTGGATATCGTGCCTCCCTGTCTGTTGATGTAGCACAGGGCCGTGGTGTTGTCTGTAAGGACCGTGACTGCCTGCTGGGTCACAAGTTGGTAGAAAGACCTATGCCTACTGAACTGCCAGGAGTTCTAGGAAATTGATGTGATGGCGGGCTATGTGGGATTCCCACCAAGCCCCTACAGAGTCCTTTGAGGTGTGCCCCCCAACCCCAGAGGGACGCATCTGTTGTTAGCATGAGGTGGGCAGGTGAAATGGAGCTCCCGCCAAAAGATTCACAGGGTCTGCCCACCATAGGAGAGAGTCCCGAACGTTCTGTGGTAAGATGAGACGAAGGGATTGGGAGTGTTGCTGTGGACAGAACTTCCGAACAAACCACAGCTGCAATGGTCTCATGTGCAGCCTGGCGAAAACAATAACATTGGTAGTGGCCACCTTCAGGCTCAGTGGCCGCCATCAGGCCCAGCAGCCGCTGGACTTGCTTTGCAATGGTACTCCTCGTACTGTGTAGGAGAGTCACCAAATCGATAAAGTCCTTCGCCCTCTGAGGAGGGAGGAAGGCCTTGCATGCCACAGAATCCAGGATAGCTCCAATGAACTGTACCCTTATGGAGGGAAGGAGCATCAACTTTTGCAAGTTCACCTTGACGCCCAACGACTCTAGGATGGTCAAGGTCAGGTCTATGTGGGCAAGAAGGGAATTCTTTGAGTCTGCCATTAACAACCAGTCGTCTATATAGGGAAATATCTGGACACCCCTCAGGTGTAAGTATGCCACTATGACCACCATCACTTTCATAAATACCTGGGGGGGCGTGGATAGCCCAAATGGGAGGGCTTTGTATTGGAAATGTCTGTTGCCTACCGCAAAGCGAAGGAAGGGATGGTGGGTGGGATGAATCGAGATGTGAAAATAAGCATCTTTGAGATCCAATGTCACCATCCACGTTCTAGGGTTCAGAAGTGGGAGAATGGTTTGCAATGTTGTCATTCGAAACTTTTTGTAGACAATGTGGCGATTTAAGCATCTGAGATCCATAATAGGACGGAGGCCTCTGTCCTTTTTTGATACCATGAAGTAACGAGAGTAGAAGCCCGCATGTGGCTGAATTCCTGGTACCAGCTCTATGGCATCCTTTTGGAGAAGAGTTTGAACTTCCTCTAGAAGCATGACAGAAGGTGGTGTGACAATGACTGGGGAGGTGGAAGGTGTTTGGAAGAACTCTATAAAGTAGCCCAATTCTATTACAGAGAGGACCCATCGATCCGAAATGATGAGTTTCCATGCCGACAGGAAAGGAAACAGGCAGGTGGGAAACATGGTGAAGCTGGAGTCAAAGACTCTGCTTGGGAGCTTTTAAAGGTTTGGGACGGGATTGGGATGCTGACACAAACTTGGGTTTTCCTCCATAAGGACGAGATGACCCACTCGGAGATCTTTGCCAGTGGGTTTCGGAAGGAGATTTTGACGCTGGTCTCCGGGCCCATTGCTTAGTCCAGGGTTTTCCCTTGGTAGACTTGGTAGCGGGAAAAACTCCTGGGCTGCAAGATGTTTTGATGCTCCTGTTGAGCTCTTGGAGTACTACATCCATAGTAGAGCCGAAGAGATCATTGCCCTCAAAGGGGAGATCACCAATGATGGTTTTGGTATCTGTCTGTAAGGCCGAGGAGCACAACCAGGCATGTCGACGTAAGGCAACTGAAGAGGTGAGAGTCTTTGCCGCTACATCCAGGGTGTGCTTGGAGACATTCAGTTGATGCTTCACTAAAAGCATGCCTTCTTTTTGTATGCGTCAGGCCCGATGACCGCTCTCAGCAGGAGAGTAGCGATAAATTCCGACATTTGCTCCCACAGGCGGCATAGTTAGATGCCTTAATCCCCATCGCTCCTGCGGTGTAGAACTTTCTACCAAAGGAGTCAAGCTTCCTACCCTCCTTGTCAGAAGGCGTGGAGTGACTGCTCTTTCCCTTAGTGGTTGATGTCACTACTAAGGAGTTCGGTTTCGGATGGGTAAAGAGGAATTCCGCTTCCGACTCTTGAATTTTATACATATGGTCCAGTCGTTTATTAGAGACTGGAACAGACGAAGGGTGTGTCCAAGGGTCCTTGGCCGTTTTTAAAAGGACCGAAGTCATGGGAAGGGCTACTGACGTCGAAGTGTCCATCTGGACGATGTCGAAAACTGAGTCTATCACAGTTGGGGAAGGTGGGGACAGTTCTGATGGTTGGTGCGGGCTATCCTCCTCCGACTGAGAAGTCGAGGAGCTGGCTTGCTCCAAAAGTTCAGAGAATGAAGTCTGCAGAACTGGTGTCAATGGTTCAGACGGTTCTGGAATCTACATCGGTGCTGACGGATGGAAGTCGGGGACTTTATGATTCGGTCTTGACTGAGACAGTTTAATGAATTTTGGTGTTGAAGATACGTCCCGATACCGAGAGATCCAAGACAATGAGGACTGGCAATCCCACTCCATGGGCAGAGGTGGGGGAAGCCATGGCATTGATCCCGGGAAGGGATAAGCCCCATATAGATATTGCCATTGGCGCTGATCCCAGTGCAGAGGCTGGAAGGGCACAGGAGATCGATCCCGAACATCAGATCCAATGGGAGGCGAAGGGACAGCAGTGTGTGACTTCTGATCTCAGTGCGAGATCTTGACCTCGGGGGATTGAGGAATGAGTCAAGTCCAGCTCCTGGTCAGAGTCAGTGGACTGATTTGGGCATAGCGAAGGTGACCGTAGAATACCTTGTAGCTACCCTCAGCTTAATGTATCAAGCGAAGCGGCTCTGCGAGGTATGGCTACCTCAGTTCGGGGACTCAATGCCTTGTCGAGAGAGCCTTTCTTGTGCTTCTTATGCTTGATATGCCAACCGTCCTTACCCTCCTTCTGGATCTTAGAAGGAATATGGGTGTCGGACTGCTGCACCTGAATCGGGCATTTCAGCACCAATTTTTCGGTGTCAATTGGAGCCGATGTCGAGGACAGAGTGGCTGCCAATTCCGATACAGAAGTCGACATCGAAGTGTGCCCAGGAGTATCTTGTGACGAAGTCGCCACAGGAGATAAAGCTGACTCCATCAAAGCCACATGAAGTCTAGCCACCTGATTTTTCCTAGTCTGTTTGGAGAACTTGGAACAATGGACACAGGAGTCTATTTGGTGCAATTCTCCCCAGCATAAAAGGCAGAGAGAATGTTCATCTGGCGGGGCAATTTTCTAGCCACAGTTCCTGCACCATTTAAAGAAACCCCACCTAGCGGCTGTGGACTGAAGGGAGGGGAGGAGAAAAGTCTCCGCAAAAGCAGAGACCAGTCCAAAGAAGACTAACTAAAACTACTTTCCTAACTAAATAAATAGAAGAAAAAACGAGGCCTACAGGCCAACAAACTGTTACCGACCAAGACGGAAAGGTCCTACCAGCGCAGTGGAGCCCGGCACATGACTGGGGAGCAGGCACAAAAATCCCTTTCACTTTCCATTATACCGATCAGGGTTAGCGCGGCACACTATATCCCAGAGGTGTGATGCACAGAGACCACAAATAAGATAACTGTGTATGCACAAAAACACTGCTGATCCAAATAGAATGGCAGGTGTTAATCTAAGGACTACTAAGACAAGCACTGGACAGAAGGATTTTTTTTTTAAAAAAACCACATTTATTTATTACTGTTTTACATGATTTGTATCTGATTTACCTGCCCATGCAAATGACTGCCTGCCAAGTGAAGCAATGGTAAAGAAGGGGAGAGAATATAATTTCATTGTAAGAACATGCATGCCCAAAATGCTGATCGCTCTGAAACAGTAGAAGCAATCTGGCAAACAAGCTCAACTAAATTGACAAACAGATGAATAGTCTGTAAAAAACTGGCTCCCCGTACACAACTGGCAAACAGAGAAGTAAAGGTAAAGATTTCCCTTGCTTGAAAGCCAGTCAAATCCAACTCTAGACAGCGGTGCTCATCTCCATTTCCTAGCCAAAGAGCCAGCACTGTCAGAAGACATTTCCATGGTCATGTGGCTGACATGACTAAATGCCAAGGTGCACAGAATGCTGTTACCTTCCCACTGAAGCGGTACCTATTTATCTACTTGCAATTTCTTGCTTTCAAACTGCTAGGTTGGCAGGAGCTGGGACCGAGACAGGAGCTCACTCCATCACGCGGCACCAGGGTTTCAAACTGCAGAACTACAGACCTTCCAGTCTGCAGCTCAGTGTCTTAACCTCTGAGCCACCGCGGACCGTAAACAGAGAAAGGACATACAATAAAAAAACTTACAAGCTCCACATCATAAGAACATAAGAAAAGCCAATGTTGGATCAGGCCAATGGCCCATCCAGTCCAACACTCTGTCACACAGTGGCCAAAAATACCAGGTGCCATCAGGAGGTCCAGCAGTGGGGCCAGGACACTAGAAGCCCTCCCACTGTTGCCCCCCCCCCCCAAGCACCAAGAATACAGAGCAGCGCAGATGGCGGTGTGTTACTATATTCTTTCTGCTATGGAAATCCACACAAGTTCAGGTACGTACCCTATTTCCCTATTAAATACTTTTAAATGACTAAACCAGTTACGAAGGTAGAAAGCCAGTAGGGGAGTGGGGGCTATCCAGTGTTTTGTAGGGAGTGTCACATGTATGATTATCTGAGCGAAAATTACAGGTGCGTTATCAACACACGGAGCTCTTGGTTCTCGGGGAACAGACTCATTTCCTTGAGGCTAGGCTTGCTGACCCGGAGTACCTAAGGCAGAGAGAGAGGTTTGGGGACGAGACCTTCAGGGACTTACAAGAACAGTCCCACTCCTGTGCTGATAGGTCTTCTGCTGTTGTAGAGAGTGAGAGTCTTAAGGCCAGAGGACATCAGTATGAACAGGAGGGACATGATCCCTTCAAATGGACCAAGGATGACCATGAAGATCTCCAAGAGGATTTCCACAAATGAGTGAGTGAGTAACAATATAGCAAACAAAGTTCAATGTTGTTAAGTGTGAGGTGATACACACTGGAACAAAAAATCCCAACTTCAAATACAGGCTAATGTTGAATATAGGCTGAACTTAATGAGACTGAGAGAAGAAAAGATCTTGAGGTCATAGAAAATAGCCCAATTAAAGTGTCAACCCAGTGTGATGCAGCAGTGAAAAAAGGCAAACTCTATGTTGGTTGATTATCAGAAAAGGGATAAAAAATTAAATGGCTGATAATATAAGGCCCTGTATAGATTTATGGTACAGTCTCATTTGGAATAAAATGTGCAGTTCTGGTCACCATATAACAAAAAGTACATCACAGAGCTCAAAAAGCACAGAAGAGGTAAACCAAGATTATTAGGGGCTGGAGCACCTTCCCAAAGAGGACAGGCTAAAGAGTCTGGGACTTTTCAGTTTAGGGGGGACATAACAGAGATTTATAAAATTATACACTGGGTGTTGCCAAAGAAATTTTTCTCCCTGTCCCAGAATACTAGAACTCAAGGGCATATAATGAAGCTGATGGGCAGTAGATTCAGGATGGACAAAAGGAAATACTTCTTTACACAATGGTTGATTAAAATGTAGAATTCACTGCCAGAGGATACAGTGATGGCCACAGGCATAGACAGCTTTAAAAGGGGATTGAATTCATGTAGGAGAGGTCTATCAGTGGTGACTAGCCATGGTGACTAAAGACAGCCTCCACATTCAGAGGCAGTAAACCTCTGTGTGAGAGGATGCTGGACGAGATGAACCATTGGTCTGATCCAGTAGGGCTCTTCTTATGTTTTTAGAATGTGAACCTTTGATGGAAGATTTTTACATTTCAAGCACTGATTCTATGTCTATATCTACCCTAGACTCATTTTGGCTGCCATTCTTTTAAAGGGATTTAAAAATCACAAATTCCCAAATTCCTTCTGTAGTATACTACTATATATTAGGGGCTACTGTCAAAAAGCAATGGAACAACAAGCACAGATTTCAGCCACTTTTCTGGTTGTCTTAAAGTTAGGGGGGGGGAGAGACCTGGGAGAATAGATACCATTTGATGAGAGATTATATAGTCTTTACAATCGAGAAAATTTGGTTGCGGCTGCAGTAGAGGAATGTGATATGAAATTTTACAGTTGAAGGAGAAATGTCACAGTATTTTGATAAGAGAGTGATGAACTTTTTTCCCCTTGTGCCATTATAAAGGCGAAGTCAAAAAAATACATCATTTATAACCCAGATCGCCACCATTATCTGCTAGTAAGACACTTGTTTTAAAACACACAAGGATCTTTTCCACCTTTAAGTCTAAAGCTCACTGAGAAGCTTAGTCTTCCCTTATAACTATGGGAGAAACTACGTATGTACTAAAGTCCCCTAGTCAAATTCCCCCCCCACTCCCAACACATACACATACACTTTGGTATGCAGAAAGTGTACAAACTGTGTATGTTCCACAGATCCTAGATACCATCTAAAACTAATGTTAAGAGAAAATCTTGTACAGCTAAAGAAACACAGAGAAGTCATCTTTGAAGAATTTCTTACTTAATAGAAAAGCCAGCAAATTACTGACATACAAATTCTTTTTATTGGCTAATGATACAACCTGGATTCTTGCTGATTAATTCTCTTTACTGTACTTAACCTAGGAAAGATAGTGTGCAGGGGTTTTGTTCATATAAAGTATTAACAAAATATGCTCAATTTTAATAGTTATGACTACTGTAAAGGTGTGTCTCTGCAGAAACAGACTGACAGATATTTATGAAACTTGGGAATACTTCAATATTATTTCTCTGTTACTACAAAACTAATAGAAAAAAGATGAACGTGACATGGGAGTCTTACAATTGTGATAGTGTAGCATAAAAAATTCCTGAATACAGAAGGCTGATTCACTGAAGTAGCAGATGCAAATGCACACATTTCATACAAATTTCTGGCTTGCACTCACCTATATTCACTTGCTGGAAGTAGCCTGACATATTGTATGTCAAAGCAACTGTCGGATATGCAAGTACTTACAGTTTAAACACTATACCTCCATGTGAATGAGGGCAAGCAAAAGCTGAAAGTTGAAGACAGCTGCCTGTGGGAAATTAAGTGGTTGCTTTGTTCATGTGACTCTGTTCTGCTCATGGAAAAGGGGTGCAAAATGTTGGCCACAAGAGAAGAACTGGCAAACTGATCTCAGAAGGCCTGCCTTTGACTAATTTTTTACAACATATATATAGCTTCTATTTGCACAATATTTGCTACAGGACCGAAATTAGTAAAGTACAGGGGCATACAAAAGTGACCCAGGATAAGAGGGAACAGATAGAAGCAAAGGGACCCATGGACTATACCTGGCCTTGAGTCAATATGAAGGGCAGTCCTGCATCAGAAAACAGGGTTAGGTAAAGTGATACTTTCAGAACAACTTTTTATGCATACAGGACAGCAAGAAAGAGAATTAGGTATTAAGCTAGTGTAGTATAGTGGTGAAGAGCATGAAGTGTAAGTCAGGGCAAATTCCATTTCAGTTATGAAGCCACTTGGTGTCCTCATGCAAGCCACTATTCTCACCTCAGTCATGTATGATATGGGGATAATAATACTAACCTCTCTTACAGGGAAGGACTAATGAGTTTATTTTAAAAATTATATACCACCTCACCAGACCTGCTCAAGATGGCTCACAACAATAAAACAAATCAAGCAGACAATAGAAACAAACAAAAATCATATCAATAAAACAATCCAAGTAAGCTACCGAGATGCCAATAAAAACAGCCAGTGACAAAACAGAACAATTTAAAATGCTACTGATAAACAAGTCTTCATGCTAGGAGTAGACCATAAAACGGCTATAAAGGATGGAACTCTTAATTAAAAGCCTGGGTAAAGAGAACTCTTACAGCCTGACACCTAAAGGAAAGGAAAGCAGACTTATGTAATAACTAGGAATAGATCCCATTGTGGAAATAGTTACAACAAACTCTAGAAAGAGGCTCTGGGCAGGTGCGTCAGTTTGCGGTGGTGACCTCAATAGGGTATAATGACGCAGAATGACACTGTTTTCAACAGGGGCACTGATCTCTGCCATCTGGAGAGCAGTTGTAATTCTGAGTGATCTCCAGCCCTCACCTGCAGATTGGCTACAATGGTTCCCTAGGAGGAAATGGTTGGTTTGGAGGGTGCAGTCTATGGCACTGAACCTGTCTGAGGTCCCAATGCTCCACCCCACCCTCTCCAGGCTCCACCCCTCAAATCTCCAGGAATTTCCCAACCTGGAGCTCACAACCCATTTCACGACTGGCCCGAATGAGTTCTCCACAAAGGCCATAGTAGGCCTGGAAAGGGCCTCCTACTCCTGCCTTTTTACTGACAGAATCAAGGTTGGTTGCCTAACAACAGCCACTGAAGGGAAAGTGAGACCCACACTAGGAGGAGAAGAGAATGGTTTGACAGCCGATGGTTCACCTCAGTAACCAACAAACACGGAGGATCCAAGCAGCAGTAAAAGCGTCTTTGTCAGAAAAGACAACTGTTTTGGCAGTTTGTTCAGAGAGAGAAGAGTGTCCAAGCCGGCTGTGGGCGGGGGATAGGAGCAGACCCTGCACCCAGCCAATGGCACACGACTACTCTTGAGTGGCAGTTGACAGGCCAGTGGCTGATGGAGCGCACAGCACAGCCAATGAGAGAGCTGGAAAGTACCAATACACTAGGGCTTTTGTATATATATAGGACGTACTTTATAAACACAAACTAGTATTACTAGCCTAAAGAGACCACATCTTAGGCATCAGTTACCCACAGTTTCTAAAAGTGAAAAGAAAATTTAACAACTGCTAAAAAAACTGTTAACAATGTTTTTAAACTGTACTCCAAGGAAACTGCTGTTCCTTGGAAGGTTTCTGGAAGCGATGGTAATGGTAGCTGCCAGTCCACCTTATCAGAACAAAAGCTTGTCCATCATGGCTCAGTGTGCTTCCACAAGATGCAACTGGAGGACAGGCTTGAGTGTATTTAGACCAGTGATTCTTAACATTTAGTCTACTGCTGCCTTTTGTTGTTCAGTCACGCAGTAAAAAACATTATCATCTAATACCTCTCAAGCTTCCCTGGTCAGGACAACATGTGAATTCAATATGTCAATCAAGATAAGTATTTGTTTAACAAAAGGTCATTAGGTGCCCCAAAATCTTTTGCAACCTGTAAGAATTCTGTGTCAAATATGCAGAGATTCTTGGCAGTCAAGTTCATGTGGAAAAGGTTCACCAAAGGTGGAAAGTTTGGAAAACACAGTTGTTGAGTCACTGCTACAGCATCTTCCAATGTGACTAGTCTGTCCATCAAACTGTTACCTAAAAGCAATCAGAGAACACTTCCTAAACTTTCCCCAGCCCTCATTGTAATATAGTTTGTTGCTGTATTAAAAACTGATCATACATGCCTTAAGCCATAATATTATTTTCCATTGTCTTCTTTTAATAGTACATAAGTCCTTAAATGTCTACTAGCCATGTAACAGTTTGTGAAAAATAACTTTTTTTAAAAAAAGCCAAAAAATATTTACAAGAAAATGGCAACCTAATTCTCACTCTTGCGCCTCTGACACTATAAATATGAAAAACTGCTGCAACATTTTGTATGGCATGCGTAGGCATGAGCTAACGAGGACAATTTATGTGTGGTTAAGTAGGGCGAGTCCATCCTGCCCAACTGTCTGCCAGCTGCACTCCCATTATAACAGCTTGCAACAATGTATTGAGTATGAAGAGAAACAAGCACGTAGATTACCCTTTATCTCACAAACTCCTTTAGAGTGTCGTATGTATGAAAGTTATCTATAATTATTATATTTACCATCATCATCATTAATAATAATAATAATAGCAACAACATTTCTATGCCACCTTTCAACGTAATTCAGGGTCTCCAAGGCAGCGAACATTAAAACATGTCAAAGATTAATCAATTTCAATTGAAAACAGCACTTAAAATACAAATATATCCAAAATATTTAAAGCAATTAAACAAAACACATAAACACATATAAACACCCAAACAGGGAAGGGGGCTAATAAGAGCTAGTCAGGGAATGCCAAACAAACCAAAAAGGTCTTTACCCACTGACAGAAGACAACAATAGATGGAAATAGTTCCAAAGTTCCTGAGGTGAGAGTGCCAAAGTTTTATTCCATGACTGAGAAGGCCCTTTCTTGAGTTGCTACCCATCTAGCTTCAGAAAACAGGTATCCAAAGCTGAGCCTCCAAAGGTGACCCGAGTCAGGTAGGTTCATATGGAAGAAGGCAGTCCTTAAGGCATGCTGGCCTCAAGTCACATAGGGATTTAAAGATTAACATGAGCAGTTTGATTTGGGAACCAGCGTAGACAGGCAAAAGTTGGAGTGATATGGTCCCTAGAACCCTCTCCAGTCAACATTCTGTACCTGCTGAAGCTTCCAGACAGTCTTCAAGGGCTGCCCCCATTGAGCGCACTGCAATAATCTAATCTATATGTTACCAGGGCATATGCACCACTGTGGCAAGATCTTTTCTGTCAAGAAAGGGCTGTAGCTGGTTCACTGGCCAAAGCTGTGAAAGGTGCCCCAACTGCCACCACCACCTGTTAAGAATATAAGAAGAGCCCTACTGGAGTGGACCAGTGGTCCATTTAAGTCCAGCATCCTGTCTCACACAGTGACCAACTAGTTCCTCTGGAGCACAGAGGCTGAGACCTTTCCCTGATGTTGCCTCCTATAGCTCTGGGATTCAGAGGTTTAGTACCTCTGAATGTGGTGGTTCCCCTCAGTCACCATGGCTGATAGCCACTAATCACCCTATCCTCCATGAATCTTTCTAATCCTTTTTGAAAACTGTTTATTCCTATGGCCATCACTACATCCTCTGGCAGCAAATTCCACATTTTAATCACTCTCTGTGTAAAAAAATAACCTGCAGCACTCCCAATCTATGAACACGCTCCTTTAGAGAAAGTGAAACTCCATTCAGAACAGGAGACATCACAGTTCCTGGATCAGACCTTCCTCCCATCAGAAGCACCTTTGTTTTGTTGGGACAACATTTTAACTTATTAGCCTTCATCCATCCCAAGCCTGCCTCCAGGTACTTATTCACAGTTTTCACAGCCTCCCTGGGATCTGCCGGAAGCACAAAATAAAGATTATGTCTCATCTTTAAGTTTCAGAGTGCTGTTATTGGCAATGGTGTCTTATCAGCAGAGGGACACACTGTATACTGGCTTGCAGGCTCAGAGTATCAGGTGCCAGAAGTCAGGCAATGCAGAGTCGTCCAGTCCAAGGTCAGGGGTCCAGAAATCAGGTAAAGCATTCAGTCCAAGGTCAGGGGTCCAGAAGTCAGGCAAAGCAGAGTCATCCAGTCCAAGGTCAGAGGTCCAGAAGTCAGGCAAAACAGAGTTATTCAGTCCAAGGTAAAGGACCAGAAGTCAGACAAAGCAGAGTCGGTGGCTTAGCGTCTATCGTACATGTTGCGTCCATGCCTAATAGCCTCTCTTGGCTGGTTTCATGGCCCCACACCTGAGGGTCATGCTTGCAACCAATTGCTCAGAAGCAATCCTGCAATTACTCAGACCAGGAGGCATACACTTTGCCATCTTGTCTGTAGCTCTGTTCTCAGCCTCCATCTGTGGCACTCTAAGGGTGTAGGTGATACTGGTGGGCTGGGAATGGCCAACTGAGGTTCACCTGCTGAATGAGGGCTGGAGGCTGTCAGTAGTTCTGCACCAGCTGTTGGCTCTGAGTTCTGACAAGCCTGCAGCTCCTTTTCCTGCTGGTAAACTCAAGGCTGGTTACACCAAAGATGCCCTCTTCTCCTGAGGAGTCCTCACTATCACTGAGCCTTAGCTGATTCATCACACACTGATGCAACTTTAGAGGCAGACTTTCATAAGCAGTGCAATACCAGAAACTGTAACATCAGGTCAGTATCAGCAGTCTTTACGTCCATAACTGTTCACATTACAGCAGATCAAAGGATCTAGGAGGATACACCCACAACACACTGTGTTTACAGGGGTCTAAATTTCTTAATTATTATTATTATTATATTTTATGTGTTCAATTTAAAATTTCTTCCCTGGGATACAGTAGCCTGCAAACAGAATTGGGAAACCACTGAGAGGCTGTGGATCAGTGGTAGAGCATCTTCTTGGCATTCAGAAGGTCCCAGGTTCAATCCCTGGCATCTCCAGTTAAAGGATCTGGCAGTAGGTGATGCGCAAGAACGCTACTTGAGACCATGGAGAGTTGCTGCCAGTCTGAGTAGACGATACTGACACTGATGGACCGAAGGTCTGATTCAGTATAAGGCAGCTTCCTGTGTCCTGTCTTCTTCTTCCACAGCAGTTATCAGGAAATTTCATGTATTTATTCCATCCTAAGCATTGTTGTCTCCTTTGATATACGGGATTCAAACATTCCTGGACCTAAACCTGACATAAAATCTTTTAGAGAGGTAAGTTAAGGAACAAGTTTTAACTGGAATCATATATATAGCTCATAACCACTCTAAGACAAAGGGTAAGTTTATGTTTTCTGCTTTTTGTTAAGTTTGCCCAGTAAACTTTGGTCAAAGATCAACACAGTCTCTCAAAAATAGTAATCACAGTAATCACTTTATAGTTATCACAAAATAACATAAGATAGTAGGTGGCAGCTACATAATAATTTCATTGGAAGCAATGGTAATTACATAGTAAATCGTGTTAACGCTACTGCATTATCTCCTAACTGTGCAATTAACTCATGTAACTACTGCAATGCTATGTTTAGGAAGTTGCTGATGCCACACTTCTGGATCATAATTGCAAAGATAAGATAGAAACTTTCTTTAAAATGATAGCATGGCTAATATTATTCTTTGGTTGCATCTCCCACATAGAAAAAAAGATCGTTATCAAACCCCTGTGGAGATTGATGGCCCTGAAAATATGGGAGTAGTAGGATGTCATCTTGAAAAGAACCATAATATTGTTTCATCTTTGGTACAGGCTGTCATTCTATTGCCTATTGGTTTATGGAGTTGTCTGCCAAATTGTTTCTTAGAAAGCACTTTATCTTCTTCATGTGTAAAACACCACAGGCTAGGCTGTAGTTCTGGTATAGTAAAGTTGATAGTTGATACATCCATGCCTCCTACCCAGTGCTACTATAACGCAATGTAAGAATTTAGAATACAACACTCATTCCTTCTTTCTTTCCTACCCAGTGCTACTATAACACAATGTAAGAATTTAGAATACAACACTCATTACTTATTTCCTGACCACCTTCCAGTGTACTTTGTCTATAAAACTCACTACATCACTGGCAATTTTGGAATGCTGTGAATCACCGAATAGTATTTTTTGGACAATATGTAAATGGCATTCCACTCCACACTCTCCACTGCACTGGAGAAGGCTGGTGGATAAGGCAGCAGATTTGTAAATATTTTTTCAATAACTAGGAAATTCATCTTTCACCATAATGTTAGATTTATGAAAATGTATTTATATGTTGTATCTATACTAATGAATCTTTGTGTTGATTATGCAAAAATATGGATAGCAGAATAACAGAGAATAGACACATATCAAAGTATTACTAATATCCAAGAAGTCAAAAGCCAGAGGTGCCATTTCAGATTCTAGTTGGGGATGGGGTAAGTATATATTAGTGCAGGGCAATGTTTATTAAGTTTTATAGGGCCATCTTGGTCACATTCCAGGTTTGACTGCACAATTTAATAATTAGACCAATGTCATTAGAATAGAACAGAAAGGGTTGCCAAGTCCCCCCGGCCACCAGCAGGGGATGGGGTGTAGGGTTCCCAGATCCAGGATGGGAAACTCCTGGAGATTTGAGGATGGAGCCTGTGGAGGACAGGCACCTCAGTGGGGTACAATGCCACAGAGTTTACCCTTCGAAGCCTCCATTTTCTTCAGGGAAACTATCTCTGTTGTCTGGAGATGAGCTATATGATCCCAAGGTCCCACCTGGAGGCTGGCACCCCTAGATTCTGCTAAGAGTAGGTTTAAGCCCCTCTCTCTCTCAGAGAGCTAGTTCGGTGTAGTGGTTAAGTGTGTGGACTCTAATCTGGGAGAACCAGGTTTGATTCCCCACTCCTCCACTTGCACCTGCTGATGTGACCTTGGGTCAGTCACAAGCTCTGGCACAGCTGTTCTTGAAAAAGAGCAGTTTCTGTCAGAAGTTCTCTCAGCCCCACCTACCTCACAGGGTGTCTGTTGTGGGGAGGGGAAGGGAAAAGAGTTTGTAAGCCGCTCTGAGATGCCTTTGTGCAGTGAAGGGCAGGGTATAAATCCGATCTCCTCCCCCTCCCCCTCCTCTTCTTCTTCTCTTTCACTACATGGAGAAAGCAACAAATGAACTAGGCTGTACTGCCTTGATATGAATGTACTACCTGCAGAACTACTAAACTGTTCCACAGAAAGAATACGAGGTTAAAATCTTGTGGGTGGGGAAATATTAGTAGCAAACAAACACAGTAGAGCCCTACTATAGTGAAGGTAGGACATGCCCATACATATTAGTCAGATCCTGGGTTGAGGCTGATACATGTACAGTCTGAACAAGACCAGAACTTATATTTGTATTTGTTAAATCCTATGGTAAATAAACATGTATGAACTCCTCAGCTATTATCATATGCTTCTCATGCTCACATAACTCTTTATAAAGAGGGCTGGATCCAAGTAGCTTTTCAAATAGCTTTTAACCTGGTGAAAAAGGAATGACCACTAAAAATGCTACACAGAGGAAGATGGGACTTGCGTGGACAAAATACCATGGGGTCTGTCCTAAAGAGGGGAATTAGGTCACACTTAGCTGTCTGGAGCCAACTCTATATTTTCTCCAGTATTTATGGATTTTCAGAATTCATCAAGAAAATAAATTTACAAGCCATCATCTTAGACTAGCAAACATTTAAAAACATTGTACTAATTCACACTGGTAAATGTAGCAATACAAGTTCAGAATTACAGTAAAAGAAGCAGCATTTAGGAGATACTGCAATATCTGTCCCTGACAGGAATACTTTTAAATGCAAGTACTTCATGTTTTCTGTTTTTCTCATTTACCCCCCTTTTGCAACAATAATTTTTCAAAGAGCTTTCCACAGTTTTGAACACCTCTTTTAAGGTCAACTCCACCTACTTTTTCATCTCCACTATACTAGTTATGTGGTTATAATAATACAAAGGAAACGGCATGATTTCAGTGCATGACTCATTTCCAGCAAATCAATGCACACACTTTCAATTTTCCATGCATGACAGATGTATAAAAACTGTAGATGTTTGGGCCTTCAGAGGACAGAATCAGCAGTATTTGTAAGCATTGTATCAAAAACCATTACTGTCATTAAAACTCTAATTTTAGCAAATCAAATGCAATGTGATTTGGTAAGCATTAAGAATTTACAGAGAGAGGGACAGATTCTGGGTTCACATTTTGCTGCCTGATAAAGTAAAATGAGCTGAGCTAGCTAGATACGAGTCCAGTAGCACCTTAGAGACCAACAATAATTTGGAGGTAAAAGCTTTCAAGAGTCAAAATTCCCTTCATCAGATACCAGCTGAGGTAGTTCCTGAGAATTCATAGAAGATAGTGAATTACTAGATGATGCTCTAGATGATATTCTTATTCCTAAACATATGGTTGAAGTCTCATCCAACACACCCTGCCTAGAGGACATGTAATCCACTATAAAGGACAAAGCAAATTTAGTAAACTGGAAAGGGAAAGGCAAATTAAATGATAAAAAATACTATTCTGTTTCAATTATTTAATTTTCTGCCTATGGTTTTTGTAGATCATGAAGGTCATTCATGATGTCCTCAGCCATAGATAAAAAGCATAGCCAGTGCTAAGGTAAGTAGCACATTTTAAAAGTGTAAATTGCCACATAACATGTAAAATTAAAGAAAGCATATACACAGCATATACAGACTTTCTTCCCCATCCAAAGTCCATCTATGCCAATGCATAATTTTGCAGCAGCTTTTTAAAAATTCATATATACTTTAGGGAGATTCTTACTGCTTGGATTCCAGAACTTTGCCAAAAACGAAGAAGCCCATTAAGGTTTCATGCCCTTATGGAATCAAAATAGCATTTCATTTACAAAAAGAAACAACATTTCATTATAGCTTATTATACACAAAAATTAAACTTGTTAAACTCATCAAAGGTAATCTGGATAGTTATGGGAACACAGCCTCTTTGTAGTTTGCTCAGCTGGCCCCTTCTGCACTTAGACTACCAACTAATCAAACCTATAGTGAATATAAAATTGGAAGCAAAAAATAAAAAATAGAAAGCTTCATAAGCTTTGTTTAACTGCTCTGCCACCTCCTACAAAACTTTAAGGGGGTGAAAAGACATCCTTTTAGGGATCAGATACCTATTATCAACTTGGACAGAGTGTGTCTGAACCACTATTATCTGCAATGATTTATGAGTGCAGGTATTTCTCTACCTGAACATTTTAGTGAAACCATAAATATAAGAAAAGACAGAAGCTGGAATTCAGGAAGGGCCCTGTAAAACTATCTTCAATGGAATATTATTCCCATGTGAGGAAAGCAGTTATGCATCATCTAAATCTCAACAGCATGGTACAGGAGGAGCACGAATAGAGTGATGTTGGATTCAGTCTAAAAACTCCTTACATGGAGATGAATTCATTTCCATAAAACAGACAATTGAAATAGGGGATCCTATAGACCTTGCGTTCAAATGAAATACACATCAATTTCATTGGGCTTTGGATTGCAAGACCTTGATCTAATGACAATGTACACACACCTAGAACATCCATATCTGCAAGATTTGCCCATTTACTTCACTGGCAAAGGATGTTCATTGAATGCATCCCACTGAGCAGTAACAGCTGCCCTTGACACTGGAATACATGGAAAATAATGCATATCTGAGAGCAATTATGGTTGTTTAGTGGTGCTCCTGTACATCTTTACGTCAGGTTCCACATATTTAAAATACTTTCCTCAACATAAAGTGATTTCAGTGTAACTAGTATACAGAAACACTTGAATAAAGATTATCCAATCAAGCTATTTCCATTACATACTTTTTCTGTTATGCTATCCTCCAAGAAAACTGTGACTACATAAAAAGAAAAGAAGAAGAGAAGAGGGAAGAGATTGGATTTATACCCCGCCCTTCACCACCCAAAGGAGTCTCAGAGTGGCTTTCAATCTCCTTTCCCTTCCCCTCCCAGCAACAGACACCCTGTGAGGTAGGTGGGGCTGAGAGAGCTCTTTTGAGGACTGCTCTTGAGAGTACAGCTCTAAAAAAATCTGTAACTGACCCAAGGTTACACCAGCAGCTGCATGTGGAGGAGTAGGGAGTCAAACCCAGTTCTTCCAGATTAGAGTTTGCGCTCTTAACCATTGCACCAAACCAGCCAAGAGTCTAACTGTGTCATTTAAACATATACATGAAGCCTCCAGAGACTCCATCTGAGAAGCCACAGAACAAGGCAAAGCAAACCCAAATATTGTGTGCATATGTTTAGTTGATTGAGAGGCCAAGTCTATTCCAACTTCTACTTACTTTTATTCAATTAGGCTTATTCTCAAGAAGTATTCTTAGGATGGCACCATAACAGTATCTGTGTATTAATTACTTCAGTGACTTAGAGCCAAACTAAATGTTTGCAGCTAAGTCCTAATTCCTGGACACCAACACATCATTATCTACTAGACCCCCTCAAAACAGAAAAAAAGTGAAACAAGCCAACCACATATTGAACAGTATCAAAAATAAAGCTCTGAGTGAAAATCAAATGAATGGAGTTGTCAACTTTCTCTGTTTAGCAAGTCTCCTGTACCTATGGAAGCTGTACAGACTGCAAAAATCAAACTGCATACCCATGTCAGGCTCAATAAATCTCTGTATGTGTCAGCTACGATTTGAGAGAGTGTTCCTATACATCTCTCTTTCCTGCACTGGGATTCACTTGTTTGGGGGGGAGCACAATCTACTCAGCGGGCCAACACTTACAAGATCCCTTGTCGGGAGTTGCAATTGAAATCTGTCCAGTTTTTGTTTGATGTAGTCCTTGGAGCTGTGATTCCAGAAGACAAATAGAGTCATTAGGATTTGGACAGCAGTAGCAATGCTTGTTGGATGGAGTGGCTGGCAGGCTCCCAGAAATGTGGTTCTTCTCCATCTTTCCCCCATTTGCATGTGAGGTTATGCCAGAATGACCTCATTATACCATCATACTGATATTCCAACAGCATATCTCTACCAGGAGGGGTTCTTTCGGCACTGGACATTCTTACCTGTGTCCCATGTGAGAGATAGTCCAGCAACTGTTGGGAGTGGAAGAGTTATTGAGTATGTAAGGAGACATTTGCAGCAAAGCTTGTTGCAAGGCATCTCACTTCTTAGCTTACCTGTGTGTATGCATTGTCCTTATAACCCCAGTCCGAGAAGTGGAGGATGCACTCTTCTTTCTTGAGGTAATGCATCTATAAAGGTTTTGAGCACAACAGTGTAGGAAATATGTTAAAATATGCTCACTGCCTATTTCTTCGGAGTTCCCATCGTCAAAGGCTTCCCACATGTGTTCTCAGTGTGCGTGACATGAGAAGAGATAGCTGGGACAAAAAGGGGAGGGGGACTGAACCTAGAAACCTGGGATCCAGAACCTGAAAAGGTTAGTCAAATAGAAAAGAAGCCAACAATAAAAGCTTAATATATCTATAGTATATAAAAAGATACATGTATCTACTAACAAAGAATTAAAAATATATAAGGGCCCAATCACACCTCATATAAAAATACCAGAATCTAACACACAAGGGCTGATGGACTTGACCAGACACATTTTGGCCTGCATAGGCCTTCTTCAGAGGTCAAACACAGCTTATATAATAGTACAGTACGATCATACAGATATAAAATATCAATACAAGAAGGACCAGATGAAAATTGTTCCAAAATGAAACCACTAGGCACAGAATAAAAGTACAGATGAGGACTCCAAAGGTGCAATCCCATGCCAAGTAATGTTTCACTGGTAATAGTTTCTGGTCCAAAAAATGCCTTCCTATGATGGTTTCACCAAAGTGTCGTCAGTAGAATTGTCCTTAGGCAAAGAGCAGTGCAGAGATAGACCACAATACTGCACTACACCATGTAGGTGGGGTTTATACAGTATTTAGGTGCACTATGACAGACTGCAGACATAGGGCTGAATCTAAGATAAAATTTCCACCTGTACTAGAGCTGTTGAGCAAATGAAAATGAAAGAGGAAGACTGTAGTAGTCAAACTTATTGTATCCCCATTTGAATTTTGCTTGCACAGGATCTTGTGCAGTCAGAAGTTATTGGGAATGGGCTGTGCCTCAGTATTGAAGCATCTGTTTGCCATGCAGAAGGTCCCATGTTTAATCCCAGAACCTCTAGCTAAAAGGATCAAGTGGAAAGTGATGCAACAGACTTCTATATGAAATTCTGGAGGACCACTTCCAGTCTGAGTAGTCAGTACTAACCTTGACAGACCAATAGTTTAATTCAGTATAAGGCAGCTTCAAGTTTCACATTTCTAACCAATTTCTGGCTACTATAACAGATGAGGAGAAAAGTGCTAAATGTTGCACAAGATCTTGTATAAATGGAATGGTGCTAAGTTTATTTATGCTTCCATTTGTACATTACAGGATCCAAGTCTTAGAATCCCAAGCTGGCTAGGGCTATACAGGTGTGACAGGAGGCGGGGGGGGGGACACTGTTTTTCATTCCTACTGAGTTCAATGGGCACTGAGAGAGATTACCTTAGGCCTATAACTTAGGACAAAAAAATAAACCCTACATCTCCACTGGCACAATTCTGATGCTACCCATTTCTGGTCTCTAATAATACTGGCATGGCATCAGCAGGGCACTATATCGGCATACCTCCAAGTTATTTGGTATATCTGGGGCTTAGCTGCCTCCTAAGTAGCTTACAGACTTGCCTTTAGGATTGTGGCTTTAAACAATGAAATTCTGTATGCAAAGCATGTACCTTTTCACTGAGCTGTGACCTCTCTTTTTACCTTAAATCAGTTTGCAGGGGTATTCCAACATCTTTTTGTGCTGAAGGATTAAACAGAAACCAATAGGAACATGCAAATGTTTTTCTCTCCCCCAAACATATCAAAATGAACTTTCACTTCAGTTCCAGTACAGTGGAGGGATTTCAGTAACTTCAAGGAGAGTAGTATCTCTTATTGTGTGTCCCTCTCAATTAGACCTATCTCACTGGAATGTTCAGGAGGAGTTACAACACCAAAGGAACTCCATTTTGGGAAAATATGCTTGAAGAAAAGAAGAAAAGCAAATTATTTAATAAAGTTTAATTATGAAGTAAATATATTACTGACTCAATCTGAAAACATTGTATTGTCACTGGTATGGTGTAACTGATCAGGTATCTCATTCCACTGTTTGTGTATTCCATCTCAATAAGCATTTATTTAGGTTTGGATTGGAAGCAGATCAAATATTGATCTCTTTCCTATTTACTTTTAAAGACAGCATTATAAATCACCGTACACAGTTCAAATGTCTGACTGACTATGCAGGAAATAAACTTCACTGCTGATTATTATAATACAGAAATTTGGCAATAACTAATGCAATTAGTGGTGTGAAAAAGAAAAGGCATTTTAGACTATATTACGACCTCACTCCCCCCTAAAAGTCTCTGGATAAAGAAGAGATAATGTAAAGTTCAGCTATCAAAAATGGCTTCATTAAGAACTTTAATGAAGCACATGGGAGCCATTTATTGACTCCTCAACTATTAAGATGTAACATTATTAGTGCTTTAATAGTATCTCCATTTTCATTTAGGAAATAACCAATCAAGGGATCAATGTGCCAAAGACTTTATTTTCCATCCCTTGGTTCAAGACAAGCATTTAAAAAAAAATCTAAAAGCAACTTCGCTGTCCTTCCCCAGTGCCATGTCGTATAGGCAATTTAAAAGAATAACAAGAATAGTAGAGGTCAACAGCTACCAATACAGGCCATGCTTTAAAACGAAAATGAGAAGAAAACAAATGAAAATTGCGAATGGTAATTCTACCTGTTCTATTCAGAATAAGAGATCGCTTTCACATCAAAGAATCTTACCTCCAAAGTATGCAAACCACCACCCCCATCCCTGACCTGCTGTCAACCGGTGAGACATTTCTATTTCTCAGATGCGTTTAGAATGCAAACTACTGTTTTCTAGTAGTTCTCACAGCTCCACTTCCTTTGAGGTACAGATGTGTAGCCAAAGAGCCCAATCAGATAACACCCATTTACATATTTATAAAGACTCCTGTAAAATCTCGTATCAATTGTTGCTACTATATATAGTGCTTTTCAAAGTATCTTGTGGGCACAAGCGCTCCACTGCACCGTTCCCTTCAGGAGTCCTGATATATCGTAAAATGTGATTTCAATGTAAATGTGGCCCACATCACACAATCATACCACTTCACAAACTCTTTTCTGCTGGGGTAGCTTAAATCTAAACACACTCAAGCAGCTTGCTGCACTGGAGCAAGATTTCTCCCACATTTTTTTTTAAGTCAAAAAAATCCCCAAGACAACAATGCCAAGTGGAAAAAAAAATCGGAACGTTTTCTGCAGAAAGATGGGCCGTCTCCAAATCCTTGTGCCCTATCAGACAAATTAAAGTAAATCAAGCATGAAATGAAGCAGAAGAGCCCCGAGATAAGACTCCTTTAAGTCGTTTACAGATTAGGATAGAGAGAGGTGCATCTGGTCTCTGGCAGTGAAGGAGGCCAGTTTCTCATCTCACAATAGCAGCCTGTGTATAGGATTACCTTACCTTGTCACTGACAAGGGAAAAAGCGCCTGCAGAATGTCTCTAACTAACTTCCTAATGTTCCCAGTTAAGTTCCCCTTATTAAAGTATTAACTGTTGCAACGATAGAAATAAATTTTGATAAAAACAAAATAAAAAGCAGACATCAGTCTGATTGATGAACTGGTCGAGCGCTGATTAAACTGGAGTGGGGAGAGAATGGGTAGTGCTGGCAAGCAGCTTATCAGTCAAGATTTTGCTGTGGGAGATACAAAAGACAACTTTCCAACTGGAATCGCTACCATAGCTGACTCATGGTGGTGTTGCTGGTTAGACTGGGATGGCAGCAGGAGCAATAGAAACAGGCCTATTTTTGCTATGGAGATGAGATTTTGCAGCTGTAAACAGATCCTTTCCTGCAGAAACTGACAGTTTTGGCCAGAAAGCTATATAGCCATTTTCAAAAACCAATATGATTCTCCTGTCAGTTGTAATTCTGCCACTACAAATCAGAGGCCTCTATTTTTTTAGAAAATGTTTTTAACTGGCAGAATCTGACTGACTTTTTAATATTTTTCTCCTTAGAATACCCACAAGCAAACCCTCTCAACATGCCACACATACAAATATAAAGCACAGCTGGCAAGAAGAGACAGAACCTTGTGAATGCTTATTCATGTCAAGCTGTGCTTGAACAATGGAAACAATTCACTCTCTGCAGATGGTCAGGCACACCTCTCCCGTAACAGAATTTCTAGATGCCTGGCCCTGAGCTTGCCATGCTATGGAGGAAACATTCTGCAGGAAATGTGGTTCAGCAGGTGGCTCTCTCTGTGTGCCTCACTGTGCCTGTAAGGAGTTAACAGTGTTTCAGGAAGGCACATGGCTGAACATGCTAGGCCTGTGTCTTTTAAAAATAATTAAGATGCAAAACTATCTTCTATCTGTTCCTTCTTCTTGCAAAGGCAAACATAAGCCCCAGTGTCCTGGACAAATTCCAGTGTGGGCTGTTATGCTCTTAATAAAAATTTCCCCTGCAGTTTCATTTGGCTTTTTGTGGTATTTGCCTCCATTTCCTGGTGTTCCACCTCAAAGGATGGTATTTGAATCAGCAGTGAAATTGCTTGTGCATATTGTGTGCCAGTGTTCATTATGCAGCTTGGTTTAAAATAGATGCAAGAGTATGAACATATTTTAACACTGTTCCACAAAAACAAATGCTTGCACAAATGCAGGATGTAAAGAATTCCTGATACATGTATTTTACATGTTCACACCTCAAATTTGTATAAATGAAAGTGAAAGAATAGAGGAAGACATAATTCACCACTCAGGTTCAGTCCTAGAAAATTCTCTTTTCACCACTCTTTCTTGTGTTATTCTAGGATCAAAAGAAAACTGATAAATGTTTGAATGAATTATTATAGCATTTGTTTACCTGTATCCTACCCAACCTTCAAGGAACTTAGAGCACCAAACTATTTACTTAATCAAAATACTTATATACCACAACTTCCAGCATACTGATCTTGAGGTGGTTTCCAATACAAATATTAAAACAAGATAATAATACTAAATAACAAAATCCACAATAAAACATTAAATCATCAATAAAAAAGAAACTTAAAGGAAAACATTTAAACCAGTCCAGCAATTTTTTAAAAAAATGACAATAAAAAGCAGCAATATAAATAGTGGAACAACCAGCCAACTAATCAAACTAGGAACAAGGAAATACACCAATACAATCAAATAAAACTGACAAAAACTAGAAGTAATGAAAACTAACTAAAGCCCTGGAATTAAAAAAATGTTTTTGTCCAGGGAGCTAAAACTCAGAAAAATTGGCACCTTGAATAATCAATGCATAATAGACATTCCGTAGTTAAGGCATCACAGCAGAAAAATATCAGTCCCTAATGCTCACCATTTCTACAACAGAATTTTGACATAACAACAGGATGCACGTAGCAGACTTAGAGGCAGGTTTATATGGCAGAAGAATCCTTCAGCTACCCTGGTATCAGGCTCTTGGGGCTTTATATGCAATAACCAACACCTTCAATGGTGCCTTGAAGCAGATCAGCAGCCTGTGCAGGTCTTTTAGAAGTAGTGAAATACATTTTCTATAGTTTGTGTATGTAAAGTGCTGCCAGGTTGCAGCCAATTTATGGCAATCCCAGTAATGGACTTGCAAGGCAGATGGGAAGCAGAGGTGGTTTGCCATTGTCTTCCTCTGCAGAGTCATTCTTGAAGGTCTCCCTTCCAAGTACCAACCCTGCTTAGCTACCGAGATCCAGCTATACCATGCTGCCTCCGCTCCCCTCCTATAGTTTACACCAGCAAGCAATACTCCCTCTAAACTGTGGAGTCTTGTGAGCAAAAAAATCTCCTTTTTGAGCTACTGGCATTAAAGGTGTGAGTGAGCAATTTGGCTACTGCATAAATCAGTTTGCTTTGGAGCCATCCTTCCTGAGCTAAGACAAAAATGTGTGAGCTGGAGGCTAAAAAACTGTGAGCTAGCTCAGACTAACTCAGCTTAGAGGGAACATTGCCAGCAAGTAATTTTGCTGTAGCATTCTGTACAATGATATTCAAAGGCCTATGTAGACGATATTGCAGTACTCTAACCTGGATTAGTTGAGAGCATGAATAAACAGAACATACCCTTCGGAGATGTGCCACTTCAACTGAACTTTGCTAAAGCCATGACATACTACAACTATACCTCCATCTGCAGATACACATTTAATAATGTCTCAGATTATGAACCAGTTGTTTTCAACAGTCATTCAATCCTACTCAGAACAGGCTGACTGTGCTCATTCCTTGGTGGGCTATATTATCAAGTAACAGCCCCCCAGCTTCATCTAGCTTTAGTTTAGGAGTCTCATCATAGAACTCTTTACTATCTCCTGACACTCATTCAGGAAATGCACTTTCCTACCCAACTCTGATGAAAAGGTAAAACAAAATTCTGTGTCAGTACTTCCTTCCAGTGATCCCTTCTCCCCCTCCCCTTCACTATGAAGTTGTTTAGGTTCAGAAACACACAACAACAAAGTTACAGCACACAGTACCAGGTGACACAAAACTAGCAAAACAACTGTGTGCTATATTTCCCACAACATATTCATAAAGGAGACTTCATTTGAAGTGTAATATATCTATTATATGAAGTCAATATGCCCATACAATCCATCACAGGAAAATACGGAGGCCAAAGAGTAAATATACAGAATTATATATACAACAACAACAACATCCTTTTATTGGCATACACTTTTCCCAGGTGATTTTTCAATGTTTCAGACCTCTGGTCCTTCTTCAGGAACAAAGAACCAGTGCTGAGAATCCCTTTTCAGTTCCTTACAAGGTAATGCTTTTCTATTATTTCAGTGTTGGACAAGGTCTCCCTAGCTCTAAACAGCATATTGTTTTGCTTGTTTTGCTAGGTTCAGAGACACCCATAACCTCATAGCTAAATGCAGATTTGAACTACAAACCGTTAAATTACACTGACTCAGGGCATTTTTTGTAGCAGGAACTCCTTTGCATATTAGGCTACACAGAGCTCTTCTTACAGGAGCTACTGTAAGCTCTTGAAGAATTGGCTACATTAGGGGTGTGTCGCCTAATATGCAAAGGAGTTCCTACTACAAAAAGAGCCCTGCACTGACTCAAAAAAGTACTATTAAAATGGGACTATCTGCTGTCTACAGGGATCTAAACTGTTTTCTAAAAACAAAAAACACACCACTGTGTGTTATTTTAAATTTTTTAAGTTGATATTGAAAGGGCAAGTAGTTTTTAAAAATCATGTTCTACATTCTAGGGAAAATATATCTACTATAAGGTTCTCAGATTAAAATACCTAGTATAAAGCTTTTTATTTATTGAAACCGCAGAAGCATTACTATCAGAACATAAATTGCTTCCAGACAGAGGAAACCTTAATTTACCCAGCAAATTCACACACATTCATGTGTGTTAAGTGGGAAGTTATTTTTTTAACTAGGAAGAGCATTTGCTTTTATGTTAGATAAAATATGAGTTAATATTTCAACTATCTTCTTTTTAGAAAATGCTCACTGCTCAGCTGCATCATACCAAAAGAGCAACAGATGACACGACATGCATGGGTGAATTTTTATTGCTTTCTACATTTTACATCAGTGTAAACCATGGCTGTTGCAAAATTTCAGAACATAAAAAAATTTAACACACATTTCTGATGCACATTTAAATCTGCATGCAAGCTTATTCTCTTGCCTCAACATTTTGTATAGATCTCCTGTAAATACACATATAAATGTATAATACATTTTAATGAACTTAACTGCACGTTACATGACCCTTTAAAGTACATGTGCTCAATACTATGCCTATGCTCTTTAAAAGAGGAAAGAACGGCACCAATAATTCTTCCAGTAAACTTCCCAACCCCAATGAGGAAAACCACTCATATTTACCTTTAAAAAGGGCAATGAATTGAAATAATCTTGTTAGGATGCAGCTACTTTATAGCAGCACATTGTATAATGGGGCATTTTCTGAGCTGAGAGTTGTGTTCCCCTAATCATCTTGCAACATCAAATTAACTGTACAATGCTTCATGAAGGGAACATCAGAAAGCAAAGGCAGAACTACGAGCATTGTTGGAAACACAGTGCTGAACAGTATTAGGTAGGAGAGCAATTTAAAAAAAACACACCACCAATATATTATGATTACATAAATAAAAAGTAGAGCTGCATTAAAAATAACAAACTATTTTGGCTGTTTCCTACAGAATACCATAGAGCTAAAATAAACAGGAGTCTTATGGCAACTTCCAAAACAGGTTTTCATGGACTAGAGACTACTACATAAGAAAATAAGAAAAGCCCTGTGGGATCAGACCAGTAGTCCACCTAGTTCAGCATCCTGTTTCTCCACAGTGGCCAAAAATGGAGGCCAAGGTCTTCATCTTGTCTCCTAGCACTAGTATTCAAAGTTTTATTCCCTCAAAATGTGAGGTTCCCTTCATGGCAAGTAGGCACTGATGGACCTATCTTCCATGAATCTGTATAATCCCTTTTCATCAACTGCACAATGCTACAGCAAAAATAAGAGTCACAGAAGACTAATACAATAACACTCTAGAAGTTAAGGAACGGGATAACCAAAATCATCAGGTGCTTGGAAGACTTTTTCTAAAAGGCAGGCTTAAACAGCTGGGACTTGTTGGTCACACGACTAAATACATACAGGGAAACTGGATTGAATTATGAATGGTCTGGCACCTCTGATGGGGTCAGAAGGTGACGGAAGGGAAGTATTATTTCAGAAACCCACTTTTAACAAATGAAAGAATATGACAGTAGCTTGAGTATAAAAGGAACAAGGGCTCCACCAGCACTCATTTTAATTTCAGTGCTGTTCCTTAAGATCCCTGGCCCCAAAGAACAAAATTTGTGGAAGTCAGTGGGCTGGAGCAGGAAAGGGAAGTACTGAAGTCCTACTCTGCAAGTTCCACTCTGCTTATAGATCTCATACGATACAAGCCAGTATGTTTTCGTTCACATAACACAAAAATAATTTAGGAGATTATTTACAAGGTATTAGCATGGTCACCAGTGTTCTCTCTAAGCTGAGTTAGCGTGAGCTAGCTTACAGTTTTTAGCCTCCAGCTCACACATTTTTGTCTCAGCTCAGGAAGGATGGCTCCAGAGCAAACTAATTTATGCAGTAGCCAAATCACTCGCTCACACCTTTAATGCCAGTAGCTCACAAAGTAGAATTTTTGCTCACAAAACTCCACAGCTTAGAGGGAGCATTGATGGTCTCCATCTTAAATGACTCCACAGATTCATAAGCAATAGATATATGAATACCTATTTACAATCATAATTCAAAATGAAAGCTCTGTGTTCAGAGGCAACATTATTATTTCCACAAGACACGTGAAGTTGCCTTATACTGTCAAACCACTGGTCTATTAAAGCAGAATTCTCTACTCTGACTAGCAGCAGCTTCCCCCGGAAGAGGCCTTCTACATTACCTACTATTTGTTCCTTGCAAATCAAATACTCTACTAGCATAGGGTTGTCAGGTCCTCTTACTGCTCCAGCGGGGTGATTTGGGGTGCATTCCTGTGGTGGGTAGGGACATTGTCCAGGAGGGGCATTCTGGTTTTGGGGCAAACTCTGGTAAAATTCAGCTTAAACCACAGAGTTTGCCCAAAAACTAGAGTGTCCCACACACAACATCCCCAACGTGACAATGTCCATTTAGGGGTGGGGTTTCCCCCACCGGCTAGATGGTTTGTGGAAGGGAGAAGACCCTGAAACCGAGGGATCCCCCACTGGGACCTGGGGGCTGGCAACCTTATGCAAGCAGCAGACTACTACTGAAACAAGCCCCCTCCTGAAGTTAAGGGGCAAAAAAGTTATCAGATGTGATGCTTCAGTGCTTCACAGGAGCACTGGCACAGCAACTGCTGAAGACCAGTGTTTTTAGCTATATATAGATTTCAAAAAGCATTTTGTATGCTCACAGAGTATCTTAAATGATGCAGCACTCTCAGTAATTTAAAACTGTTTTGTTTAAACTTGATATTACTAGCTTAGAAACTGCCATTTAAATTTTTGAAATCTGTGCATCAATAATCATATTATATAACCTCTGCCTTTTACATATGGACTTGTAAATCCCATTTCATTGTATCTGAAGAAGTGTGTATACACATAAAAACTCATACCTTAAATAAATATGCCACTGGACTCAAACTTTGTTCTCATGATATTTTTGATTCATTATGCAGCAGCTATTAAGACACAGATGTCGAAAGTGCATAAGGTTTCCCTGTACTTTAATATAATGCAAGGGGAGTGGGGCAGTAGTAACCATAATATCTGAAGAGATACTTATAGCATAACTCACAGTTGGGGGGAAACACGTCTCACAGCAGTACACTACTAGTAGAGTTTGATAAGTTTGTGATCTTGACTGAGCTACCTCCTTCTCATGTCCTTTAAAGAAAGAAAATGATGGCTAGTTATCAATTGTGAAGGAACAATTTCTCAGAAGACTATGATCAGCTTCATTTTGGTTCTGCAAGACTATTCAGATGTCTTGTTTCTCATAAGTCTTGTGATTTTTTTAATAGCATGACAGGATCTGAACTCTGCACTGATAGATTGAAGGCCAAAGAAAAGAAGATGCTTGGAATTATTTTTTCAATAGCCAGTGCATAGGACTAGGCTTGCCAAGCCCCCGCTGAGGGCAGGGGAACCCCCGATTTGAAAGCCCCTTACCCGCTTTTTAAAAATTCCAGCCCGGGGGAAAAAAGGCGGCCGGAAATTGCCGCTCTAGCACTTAAGTCCTCCAAGTCTATGGTTATAAAAACCATAGAGATGAGGGCTAGAGCGTGTTCCCTCTAGTGTGCTCCGCCTGGAGCACAGTTCTGGCTGATTTTCGAGCAGCCCCTCCCTCCTCAGAAGCTCTGCTCCACTCAGGTACAGTGAAATTTCCCTCCTTCTTGCCTCTGGCATTGCAGCTCTTTCCTTCTGCAGCCTCTCCGATATCCTGCTTGAGTGGTGGTGAGAAATCCCTCTTTTTTATGTCTTAGGAGTCAAGCAGTAGCTTCCCTATAGTGTGTGTGTGTGGGGGGGGGGGGTCAGAGTCCTCTACCCAAAAGCCTTGCTTCTTCTTTTGTGTTGTAAATGTGGAAATCCTTGGAGATGGAGAACAGCTCTTCCTATGGCCGGTCCCCCTTCCCTTTTATTTTGAACGCCAAAGAAGAAAGGAAGGTGGAGTGTGTTTGTGGACAGAGAGAGAAAGAGAAAGGAGTAGAAAAAACTGAATTAAAAACAATAATCAGGCTTCTTACTATTTGCAGTACAAATTGTTGAATGTGGCTTCCATTTTCCCCTCCCCTCGCCTTCGTCTCTCCTGACTCCCCCCCCAGTCCTTTTTGGATTTCTCCAGCTTTTCCACTCATTGTTTCTACTTAACTTTTATTTTTTAAAAAGAAAGAACACCCCCACCTTTCTGACTGCTCACGACAGAAAGCTGAGCTAGTGAGTTTCTCTGGAGATGTACTGAAAGGAAGGACAGGATTGCCCATTGGAAACAATGGGAAACACTTGAAGGCCCATTGGAAATAATGGGAGCCAGGAATGCCTATTGCCTTGTATGGGCTCCATTAAAATACATTACAGTACAAGCAGAGTTGCAATAAAAATGCGGAATGGATTTTCCATTAGGGTCTCTGGGCCCAAATGCACTACTCTGAGAATGGAATGAGAGACCATAGACTGGAATGACAGCCCCAGGGTGCAGCAGTAATGTTCTGGGACTGGGATGAGAGACTATGGAGTGGAATGACAGCCCCAGGGTGTAGCAGGAGGTGGAAGAATCTGGCCCCCACCTTACAGGATTGTTACTATAGGACTGAAGGTATGCTGTGGCCATCTATTCCTGGCTGGCTCCTGCAGCAGACATTTTGTGTCTGCATTCAGCATACTGTGTCAGAATTACAAAGATGCCACAGACTCAAAAAGGTTGGAGACCCCCAAGCTAGACTACAGGTTGGGATATTTCACAGAGACTATGGAAGGGGTTCTCTGGGTCAGTGGTCAACAGAGTAGGCAATAGTATGCAAAGAAATCTGGGAGAGTGTGACACGGAAAGGGAACATGGAGGTAAGGAAGGCAGCAGAACTGGACACTGGAACTGGTAGAAGGACAAGGGCAAGATTTATAATTGACAATGGAGGAGGTGGCTCACATCAACCTCATGAATTTGTAAGGAAACAAAAAAGCTGAGATGGAGCTGATCTGGTGATAGCTACACACATTCCAGAAATACCCGAGCCAATTCCAGGTTTTATGGATAAACATATGGAGCAGAGATCTATCAGTGGCTATTAACCAGAAGGTATAGAGAGGAATTTCAGGCTGGGGCAAGTGATGCTCTGTATTCTTGGTGCTCGGGGGGGGGGGTGCAGCAGTGGGAGAGCTTCTAGTGTCCCGGCCCCACTGCTGGACCTCCTGATGGCCCCTGGTGTTTCTGGCCACTGTGTGACAGAGTGTTGGACTGGATGGGCAATTGGCCTCATCCATCATGGGCTTCTGTTCAGCTCACACACACAATGCACACAAAGCATGGTCTCTCTACCATCAGTCCATCAATGTCAGCATTGTCTACTCTGACTGGCAGTGATTCTCCAGGGTTTTAGGTAGAGGATTTTGGCAGAGTATTCAGCCTTCAGTTCTTATACCATTCTGTTGTGTATTTTGCATAGTGTGAAGGAATGTTGTCTGGTGATCTTTTTCTAGGACCTAGCACACATACTTTTTGTTTTCATTATAATACATATAGTCTCATTTGGTCAGAATTAAGCACATTGAATCCTATTGATTTCAGTGTAATGTTTCAGTGTGTGCTTATCTTTCCTACTGAAAAAAGTGAAAAGGGCTTCACTTTTGACATGTGCTGTTTGCTTGTTTTTTCCTTCTGATTGTTAACTGTTTAAAGCATTTTATGTTTCTTAAAGCTTTTTGTTATTTTTGCCCTGGAAGGAGGCCTAAAAGCCTATTGGTAATGTAACATAGGGGAAAGGTGGGGTGGGAATTGATATATGACACTGAATTTAAATTTTATTTTTTGAAAGAAGGTTACTTCAGAGGGGGAGGTGGGTATGGGGGAGTGCCTGGAAAGTGACATCACAGGAAGGTGAGGTTTTCGTGCAGTGTACTGGAAGTGACACCTTTGGAAGGGGAAGTGACATCACTTGCCATTTGACCTGGAAATGACATCACAGGAAGTGATATCACAAAAGTCTCCTGGCTCCACCCCCAAAGTCTCCTGGCTCCACCCCCAAAGTTCTCAGATATTTCTGGATTTGGACTTGGCAACCCTACATAGGACCCATATTTGGATTGGGCTTGTGAAGGAGGATTAAACCTTTCCCAGTGCACCCCTCTTTTTGTACCTCAAACAATCCCATACAAATGCTACTTGCTCTAATAGAGCAAGCATAAAGATCTTGAAGAACTGTTTTGGCCCTAAAAGCACCAATGATGTTGACGCATGGAATCAAAATAGCCTTGAGAATGTGATCAAGACTCAACCATTCAGCCACAGTGCTCCATAGTACTGGATTCTTTTTTTCTAGAATGCAAGCAACTATGCCAAAAACAGGCAATAAAAAGGTCACAACTATACACATCGCTGGGCCACGGTGGCTCAGAGGCTAAGACATTGAGCTGCAGACCGGAAGGGATGTAGTTCGGCAGTTCAAGACCCTAGTGCCACGTAATGGAGTGAGCTCCTGTCTCTGGCCCCAGCTCCTGCCAACCTAGCAGTTCGAAAGCAAGAACTGGCAAGTAGATAAATAGGTACTGCTTTGGTGGGAAGGAAACAGCGTTCCGTGCGCCTCGGCATCTAGTCATGCCGGCCACACAACCAAAGAAACCTCTTCGGACAGCACTGGCTCTTCATTTTGGAAATGGAGATGAGCACCCTCCCCATGAGTCGGATTCGACTGGCTTTTGAGCAAGGGAAACCTTTACCTTTTATACACATCACCAGGGCTCTTTTTGTAGCAGGAACTCCTTTGCATATTAGGCAACACACCTCTAATGTAGCCAATCCGCCAACAGCTAACAGAGCTCTTCTTACAGGGGCTACTATAAGCTCTTGGAGGACTGGCCACATCAGGGGTGTGTTGCCTAATATGCAAAGGAGTTCTTGCTACAAAAAGAGCCCTGCACATCAAAGACCCGGGTTCAAATCTCTACCATGCAACGGAAGCTTACTGGGTAACCTTGAGTCAGTCACATACACTCTCAGCCTAACCTACCTCACAGAGTTGGCGTAAGAATGGAGAACAGGAGAACCATAAAAATGCTGTGGGTTTCCACTCAGTAGAAAGGCAGAGGAAAATGAAGTAATAATAAATATAGCTGAACATGAGGGTCAGATGCAGAGGTGGGCTAGCTGGCTGGTGGGAAGGAGAGAAGAAACCAGGGAGAGGGGAGAGGAAATGAGGGCTGCCAGGAAGAAAGAAAGAGGAAGTAGTGGAGGAGGGATACAGAGGAAAATAAGATACCCTCTGCATGTCCTTGTGGATCCTCCCCCTTATATATTTATAATGTACATTTTAAGAATATATTGGTGACATATTGCATTTTGATAGTTTCAGTTTTTAAACAAATGTAAAACTATTTTCTAAATGGAAGATTTCATTTCAAGCGCTCGTTTAATTACAAGTTGCTAACATAATTCTTTATGGCCCTAAATTTGTTAAGTGGGCAGGGCCCATGGCTCAGTGGTAGAGCATCCACTCGTCACGCAGGAGGTCCCAGATTCAATCCCCAACATCTCCAGTTTAAGGATCTGGCAGTAGGTGATGTGAAAGCTCTGAGACCCTGGAGAGCCACTGCCTGTCTGAACAAACAATACTTTAATGAACCAACAGTGTGACTCAATATAGGACAACTTCACATGTTCATGTGTTTAAATGTGTATGCATCTTTAGCTGGGCAATAGATTTGTACATGGCGGGATGTAAAAATCATACAAAATCAAACAGACAGAGAATGCATAGTGCAAAGACTTTAGGAGAAGAGCAAAGTTCATCAAATTTGGGCTTCTTTCCTAGGTTTTCCCAAGTGTGGGCCAGTAGAAACCAGACAAATATAAAGTATTGGTTTGTATCCTGTAGCTCAGTTCAGCCAAGTTTGAAGTCATCCTGTCGCTTAAGCTGAAGGGACTCCTTAAACTGGTGGAAGGCTTCAAACTTGGCTAAGCAGAGTGGCAGAATTCAGGCCACTGTAAATTCTTAGTAATGAGAACAGCATTTCATGTTCCTGATTAAAAACTTTTTAGTTCTTTGTTTTTATGAGTCAGGATAAATCCTAAAATCAAATAAAGTTCACAAAGTTTAACAAATCACAACTTTAATGGTGTCACTAAGATCTGAAAATATATTTTGGACGAGCTAATACCACAGCACATTTTGCTTGAAATTAGAGGTGCAATAGTGTCCCCCCCACCCAGTAATGTACTCTGTGCTGTACAACAAATATTCATCTATATTGTTCTGGTATTTCTAGTGGCTGGCATTTCCAAACTTGACATTTCTCTTGCCCTGTAGGTACATATCAGATCCGTGGAAATGCTCTGATACAGTAAAGGATATTGTTATATAATGTGACAACTATATGCAATCTTATCTTATTAATTATAACGGTTGATTAATAGCTATTCATTTGCACAAATGAGAAACAAAAGACCCTTTGGAAAACTGTAGGTCTAGATTCATCAGTGGCTTCAGGATTTTTTAAAGTGCTACAATGATAAAACTGCATAATGAAACATAATAAGAATGAATTATTCAAGCAGATAATAATCTCATGAAATGATGTTTGGCTTTATGGTTTCATCAGATAAATACTGTAGATTTCTGACCTATTTTTAACTCTTCCCCAATGACAGTTTCACTCCCCCAAACCCTAAAAGTGTATCAAAATAACAAGACTTTAGCAAACCTGCACATCTTCATTAAGGAAAAGGGGTCAGTTGATTCTTTCTTACACTCCCTACTGGTTTATTCATGCTCCACTTTGCTTTTTTAAAAAAAAAAGAAGAAGAAGAAGGTGCAAACTAAAACACTACAAGGGTATGACTGACTCAGTTTGGAATGAACAGCCAAATAAAACCACAACACAACCACGTGTATAGAACCATACTGATCCTACATTGTTGAATTTCGTTTATCATAACATTTATTTTATTTATTTACAAGATTCTTACTCTGCCTTTCTGCCCTCAAATTAAAACATACAAATTAAAATATCGCCTTAAAATCTATTAAAACCCACACACAAACACATAATTAAAAAAACAGAAGATAAAAACAGCACTTGGGGAGGAAGGAGCAAACACTGAGGGAATGCCAAGCTGAACAAGATGGCAACAGAAGGGGACAGACCAGTGTCCCTGGGGAGAGAGTTCCAGAGTTTTATTGCCACTAATAAGAAGACCTTCTTCCGGGTTGCCACATGCCTAACCTCAGAAGGCATGGGCAAAAAAGTAGGCCCTCCAAAGATGGCCATAGCAGTTGAGGATGTTGATGAAGCATGTAAGTGGTCTAAGTACACTGGTCTCAAACCATATAGGGCTTTGAAGATCAAGACCAGCACCTTGAATTGAGCCTGGAAACAGTTTGGAAGCCACTATAGATGAGACTGAAATGACATGGTCCCTATTACCCACTCCAGTCAACAATCTGGCTGCCGGATTCTGCACTAAGTTTCTGAACACTTTTCAAGGGCAGCCCCACGCAGAGTGCATTGCAGTAATCTAATCTACAACTAACAGGGCATCCACCACAGTGGACAAATCATTCCTACCCAGGAAAGGCTGCAGCTGGCTAACCAGATAAAGCTGGGAAAAGGCACTCTTGCCCACAGCTGCCACCTGCTTATCCCAGAGTACGCCTGGGCCCAAGAATCCCAGACATAGTACCAGACTATGGAGTTGTTTCTTCAAGGCGAGTACAATCCCATCCATAACGGGCAACACCTTAAATCTCAGGTCAGACCTTCCACTCACCAGTAGCACTTCCATCTTGTCAGAATTAAGTTTCAGTTTATTAGCCTCCAAAACTGCCTCCAGGCACTGGTTCAGGATTTCTACAGCCTCCTTGAAGACAGTTTCCTAAGGCAGCCATGTTGGTCTGCAGTAGAACCATTAGATCTGAGTCCAGTAGCACTTTAAACACCAACAATCAGACACAGAAAAAAACAATAATGCTTTTTATTTGCAAGGCTATGTTTAAAAATGCTTTTTTGGCTGAAGGGCCATTTCATACTTAATAAATACGACAGATAGGTGCTAATTGTGTGATAGTTTGCACACTGAGTTAAAACTGCTGTTAACAACTGGTGTATGCCCTCAAGACATAACACACCGTAGTTAGAGCTAATGTATAGCTAAATGGCAGCTCCTCAGCGCTCTGATTCTGTGAACTTCCTACAAACTGAGCTGAGGTCACCTTGCAAGGTATTAACTGGTGTTAACAACTCTGAAATGCCCTCAAATACACCCCTCCAGTACATTCCCCACCTCTATAATGACACATACAATACAGATATGGCAGCTTCTAAAACCTCTGGTGGTTGCAACGTTTCTGCCAACTGAGCTGGGGTCACTTTGAAAGATTTAGAATGCAGGGCACTACTGACTGCAATAGCTACTCTTTTCTTTTTCTTTTCTTTTTCGCCTTTGTATTTCTGTAAAAGAAACCATGCAGTTTTAAGTTTTATGTTATGAAGTTCTCAAATCAATTTTTTTTCAACCACAATTTAACTGGAATAAATCACAGCCCAAAAGCTGATAATACAGATTTTGAAGCATGACAAAGGTTAAGGCTTGTATCATGAGCAATCAACTGCCTAGAATAGAACGCAACATCAGAAAATGTTTGATATCTCAGCAATGCAGGACTTTACTGTAGGGTTGTAAGTAGATAAATTCTACAAATGTTTAGTAAGGGGTATAAATACAATACAGTGTCTCATTATTTTAAGCAAGGCATACGATGGTTGGGCTTATAGTGAAACAGCTGTCAAAAAGACATCTTTGTTGTTTTGTTGCAAACTAAATAATGATATAACTTCAAAAAACTGATGTACTGGAGTAGGGTTTGCTTTTCACCTTGGTTTTTGATCCATCAATTAGGATTCACCACCAGGAAAAGCCTTCAGAAACAAATACTATTTAAATGGCTACTTGAGTTGATCTATATACTTTACTAAATAATGTTATGTGGGGTAGGGTGGGTTTAAATGCTAATATCAAAGAAGAAGGCATTAATAATCAGCAAGGGGTGAGACAGAATCATATTTTCCCTTTTTTATTTATTTTTTATTAACACTGTTGTCCAAAATTGCTTCACAAGTTTTTTGTTTGTTCTTTCTACTATGGACAGGGGTCTTTTCGTAGAAAAACAGCTGCAGGAGCTCATTAGCATATGGTATGCTAATGAGCTATTAGGCTATTAGCATATGCCATGCCCCCTGACATCACCGGAAGTGATGTCAGAAAGGGAAGCAAAAGGGGGGGAGGCATCTTCAAAAGCCTCCCCTTCCCTTCCCCAGCTGGTCTGGGTGGGGGAGCTAAGAGAGAAGGGATTTAAAGTTTAAACTCCTTCTCATGAGAGTTGGGCCACAGAAGGAGGAAAGCGGGAAGGAAAGAGAGAGAGTAGAGGGAAGGAAAGAGGAAAAGAAAGAGAAAAAAAGTGGAGGGAAAGAAAGAGAGGGAAGAAGGAGGGAAACAGGGGAAGGAGGAAAAAAAAGAGAAGAAGGTGGGAAAGAAAGAGAGAGAGAAGGGAAGGAGGGAATGAAAGAAAATTGGCTGCAATTCGGCCCCATTATATCCTATGGGCCATTGAAGTCAATGGTGAAAACACAGGGTATATTCTGGGGGCTGGAGGGGAGGCAGTTTGAAGGAGAGGCTTCAAACTCATAGGATAGCTGATGGAGCCCCTCCCCAAGATACCCACCAAGTTTCAAGAACATTGGATCAGGGGGTCCAATTCTATGGGCCCCCAAACAGGTTGCTCCCATTCCCTCCATTGTTCTCTATGGTGGGAAAAACAGTTAGGATATAATGGAGCTGAAATTGACATTCGGCTGCCTGAAAGACTTCCCAGGACGCCAGCTGGGGACGGGGCTTGGCTCCTGAGTTCCCGGAGCTATGCTCCGGTGCGCTCCCCCCCAAAAAAGCCCCCTGACTATGGAGAAATACAGAGTCAAAATCTGATGCATGCTGTTATGGTTATCAATTAGCAAAATAGGTCTTAGTCAAGTTCATATATTTCTGCAGTAAAGTCAGCTCAGTATTATTATCTCAGACCAAAATAGTGAGGGGGTTTGGGGTGGTAGGGGAGGGAAATTACACACACACACACAGAGGCAATAGATGATAGAACAGTGTACATATTTAAGTATTTGCTAATACAGGTGTGCAAAAAAAATCAGTATTTTTGGGGTCTGGGTGTACAGAACACACACAAAAATGGTATTTCCCAATATTCCCGAATCCCAATGTCAGTATTGGATCGGCTCCTTAGAAGGCTCTGTTGGACAGTCCAGCTTCAACCAGGTAGCCCAGCAGAGCCCCAGCAGAACCTGGATTGGCTCTTGGGAGGGCTGACAGACAGAACTGCTGAGCTGTCAGGTTTAAATAGCTGTAACAACCCAAGCTACAGTGTTAGAAGAGTCAAACAAACAAATATATACACTGCAAAAACCTTTTTTTATAAATTGTGTTCTATTTGTTCCATCTTATAAAGTGTATTGTGTGTTATTTATAATATCCTAAAACAGGTATATATTCATTACATGCAATAAATAATAATAATCAGTTTGTTCAGTATAATAACAGTCAATTTATATCATTTTTTCCAAACCAAACTCCCAATGGGAGTTTCTAGAATTATATGCCCGCTTCTCCTTGCTTGGAAGTCTTCTAAAGGGGGAAAACTTTCTTTTGTGGTTACACTGATGTTTACATTGATGTTTGTTGCTGGTCCTACGAGAGGCTGTTAAAAGACATAATTCATGAATCTAAAAATTATACAGTTTTTCTAATATAACTTGGCTTCACAAAGTTTTTGCTGGTGCTAGCTCCCAAAGACCAGCAGAATGGAAGGGGGGGGGGAATCTGAGAACTTCCCTCCCACCTTTCTGCTGGCAGGGGCAAACTGGCCCATGAAATGGCTGCCAGCCATTTAAACCTGACAGCCTAACAGGTCCACCCTTCCAAGTGAGAGGAAGCTAAACCGATCACTGAAATGACTTGCAGCCATTTTAGCCTAACAGGGGAACGGATGTGCTGCAAGCCTTTTCAGCAATCTGAAGCAGGGAGGAATGAAACTGGCCCATGAAATGGCTGCCAGCAATTTAAACTTGATACTCCCTGGGTCTGCCCATCATCTGTTAGGTTTACTAATTAGACCCGAATAAAAGCCAAATAATTTTGGCTTTTATTTGGGAACACTATATCGGCAGCTGAATCAGATTTGAGAATCTGATTCAGCTTAGGAAATACCCAAATAATACCAATAAGTTATTATTCAGTTCAAGTTTACACCGAATGCAGCCTCTATTTGCTAATTCATCTTCGTTAACATCTCAAATGGAGAATAAACTTATAGGAGGTTAACTTATATAATTTTACGTACTGTTCAGCAAATCTTCAGGTAGTGGAGAAACAGTCTTCCAAATGTGTTCTGGGGCTGAGAACTGAGCAATATTACTCCACTTGAGATCTCATGGAATAGCTTTTTAAAAACATTTCTATCAGCATCTCCAGGGACATCAGCAGCTACTCTGACAGTGATACAGGATTCTCCTACAGAGTAAATGGAACCTAGAGTAAACAAAAGTATGATCCAGAACTGGTGCAGATTGAAGGAAATGGCTGATTCAAAGCTCATGAAGAAATGTTTGTATGAGCAAATGAGACTGGAGAAGACGGATCCAGATATGTCATGATAAGATGAGACAGTACTCAATATATTTAGAGCAGGGAGCCATTTATTGGTTCCAACTGGTGTTTCCAAAGCAGATCCTCATATTTCACAAAGGAATGGACCATAGATAACTTTAGTATTCTACTTTAATGCCATGTACATGTCTTTCAGAGCAGAACTGAATTTTTCTAAGCAAAGTAATGTTATATTTACCAGCACATTTCTGTCAATTTTTATTGTCCATTATCCACTATCTTACACTGGTACATTTGGCAAGAAAGCAATGATGCAAGGAACAAAGGAAGGAAGGTAGGTCTGGGATCACTTATTAAGACAATACAGAGAAAATTTGATGCAGCTGATAAACACAATGAGAAGAAAAGACTGAGGTCCAATCTTCTACTTTATGAATATGAAAAAGTCTATACAGATAAACATGACTACCAGGAAATGTTACTAGGATTAACAGTTTCTTAAATTATGTTTCTGTTTCACACTGGCACAGCCCTTGCACATCAACTTGTTCTGTGCTGTAGATCTGCTGCAGACTCTAGGAATCCTGTGATGCCCCTTCTCTCGATAGCTGTGTCATTTAGGGCCATCACTCCACACCAATAATAGGTTGTAGAAACTCATTACATGCTGACCATGGGCTATGCAGCAAGTTGTCCTGAATTATACGTCCATGAAGTGGTAAACTTGCCACAGGATTGAAGCAATTGTTTTGGTGGTTTTGAGAAGGGAGGCTTAGTGGTAGAGAGACTGCCTTGCATTCAGAAGGACTCAGATAAAATCTCCACTAATTCCAGCTGAGAAGAAAAAGTAGAAGATAATACAAAAGATATTTGAGACCCTGGAGAACCACTGCCTATCACAGCAAACAATATTGGATTTGGTCAATGGTCTGACTCAGTTTAAGGCAGCTTCATGTGTTCATGAACCAAACAGCTAAAATTTACAAGTTTCCCACTTCACAGGCAAGAACAAATTAAAACCAACAAGTAATATTCTGGGAATGTAGATCTTTTTGAATATTGATGTATAGACAAGATTTGAGACCAAAGTCAGAGAACTGCTTTTTCTGAACCAAAGTTTAGATTTACATAAATACTCTTTTTCTGCTTTCAGGAAATAATAAAAGGGAGGGTAATTCATATATTTCCTGGATACACTGGGTGACTATGCTATATTTCAGGGGGAAATCTTCAAAAATGATTGGATTCCAAACACCTTAATTCTCATTAGTGACATACAACTATTTATCTTTCATCTTTTACCATTAATTACAAATAAATTCATCTTTCTCTTCTGAGGCCAAAACTTGGTTGTTGTTGCTAGATGCGTTGCATTCAAACTCCAACCCCAAAAAAAAAAGATGAGACCAACATTGAAATTCATCTCACAGTCCAGAATTTACTTAACGGCCAGCCTGTGCGCTGTGATAAACGGAATGATGATCCGGCAACATGTCTTTATCCATGGTTTGCTTTAATTAACGCTGGCTTGTTTGTTGAAAAGATGATTAATATGCCAATGAAAATTGCATAATTGAATACCAGAACACTGGCACAATCAGAAAGACACATGCAGTTTTTGATTAACATTTATTATTATTACTATTATTATTATTGTGCACTTTAATGTACACTTCTCACTATGAAATGATGCTGTTTTTGACCGAGAGGTGAAGGGAAGCATGGAAGAGATCAGGACCCTCCGTAGGGTAGTGTAGCTTAATGCAAGGAATCAGCTTATAACATGCTGAAATGATTTCACAAATCAGTCTTGTCAGATAGGAAATATAAGCAGTCTCAAAAGATCATGAAAGTTTCAGTGAAAGGAAAACCTGGGCAGTTTTAACAAAATTATAACAAACCATGGAAATGACAGAATATTACACGATAGTAAGATGCAATGAAATTATAAAGCATTTGTGTAAATATAACATTAACAAGTCATTACATGAACCAGCAGAATCCAAAATACACAGTGAAAGATTTGCTGTAAAAGTGTTAATTATTCCAAACAATTATTTTTCAAATAATTTTTAAAACAATGACTTACGAAACTATTTACATACAAATAAACAACAGAGATTCAAAACTGCAGGGCCAGGATGAGAAAACCGAGTAAGACAACATGAGTATATTGACATCATAATGTTCCAAATGTTTATCAAATCAATATACCATATACATAGGCTCATATCTTGCCAACATTCTGCCGACCAAAGGTGGAGGAGTGATCTCACCTGATTCACCTCCTCACTTCATTCCCCCTGACCCACAAAGCTTTTTGTCCATAAGGGACATCCTTTCCTCAGCAAAGGTGTTTAAGGAGGTGGGTTTCAGGAAGCTGCAGGGAGAAGAGGGAGGCAAAAAAATAATAATTCTACCAGCAGAACAGCAGGAAGATACAGCCCACTGCACTGGAAGGAGGAGAGATGTAAACCTGAAGGACCTCCAGAGCAAAAGGCAACAGAATTAATACAGCCATCAATCACTCTTGGTTTACCTTGCAAGTAAGAAGAATGTTTATCAAGAGTATGTACCACAAGAGTAAGTTATGACCACTAACATTATGTCTACTGGTTGCGCAGATGCATAATCAGTGCATCACAATGAGTGATACCAAGGTCTAATAAAATAGAACAAAACTTATTCTATTGATATACATCAAGAGACTGATTTTCGGGACCTAAAACAATCTGGCTTCAGACCAAGATTTGGAACAGAGACTACTTTGATCACCTAGGCTGATGACCTCTACCATGAACTAGATAGGGAGAATGTGGTCCTTCTAGTTCTGCTGGATTTCTCAGCAGCCTTTCATACTATTGATCATAGAATCCTACCGAGCCACTTCTCTGTGCTGGGACTCTGTGTTATGGTGGTTGGCCTCAGATGATAATGTTGGGGGATTCCTGCTCCACCCCAGACTGCTAACCTGTGGAGAGCTGCAGGGTTCCATCCCATGCTATTTAATACCTATGTGAGGCCACCGGGAAAGATCATCAGGAGATAAGGGCTGCGGTGTCACTCACAGGTGGATGATACCCAGCTCTACCTTTCTTTTCCACCTAATTGCTTGGATACTATGGACTGAACTGTGTTTGGAGTCAATAAAGGGATGGAAGAGGGTGAACAAGGTGAAAAATAATCTTGACAAGACAGAGGTTTTCTGGGTTACTACAAAGGCAGACCAGAGACTTCAAATATACCCTGTCTTGGATGGGTTATACTTCCCTTGGAAAGCTAGTTTGCTGATTAGGAGTGCTGCCCGACACAGCAATCACCTTAGAAAGCCAGGTGGCCTCAGAGTGCTTTTGCCCAGCTCTAGCTGGTACATTAGCTGTGCCCATTCCTGGTTCAGCCAGTTTGGTATAGTGGTTAAGTGCACAGACTCTAATCTGGGAGAACCAGATTTGATTCCGCACTCCTCCACTTGCAGCTGCTGGATGACCTTGGGCAAACCATAGTTCTGTCAGAGCTGTTCTTGAAAAAAGCAGTTTCTCTCAGAGCTCTCTCAGCCCCACCTAACTCACAGAGCGCCTGTTGTGGGGAGGGGAAGGAAAAGGAGTTTGTAAGCCGCTCTGAGATGTCAAGTGAAAGGTGGGGTATAAATCCAATCTCCTCCTCCACCTCCTCTTCTTCTTCCTCTTCTACTTCAGTCAGATCTAACCACAGTGATCCATGCCTTAGTTAAATCTAGACTGGACTACTGCAATGCATCTATTGTGGCCTACCTTTGAAGAGTATTTGGAAACTGCAGCTAGTGCAGAATGCTGTAGCTAGAGTACTGGTCAGGGCCAACTACTGGGAGCACATGACCCCAATATGACAGCAATTACACTGACTACCAGTCTGTTCCCATGCCCAAACCAAGGTGTTGGTTTTGGCCTTTCAAGCCCTACACAACTTGGGACCAGAATATCTGAAAGACCATCTTCTCTCATACATTCCTAGACAGTAATCAAGATGACAGGGAGAGCCCTTCCTGACTGCCCTAACAATCAAAGAAACTCATCTGATGGGCACCCACGAGAGGGTCTTTTCAGTGGCAGCCCCATGGTTATAGAACAAACTCCCCAGAGAAGTGTGCCTGGCCCCCTCAGTTTCAATCTTCAGGAGGCAGCTGAAGACAGTTTTATTTAGGACAGCATCTGACTAATTTAGCTGTTATTTATTGGCATTCCTGAGACATTAAATTGTCGTATTTTAGGTGAATGCATGTTCAATTTATAGTTTCTAGTGCAATCCCCTAAGAACATCTTCATATTTATGGATATAACAATCTAAAGCGACAAATATAAACTAAGCAATGTTGAGCCTATTATAACCAAAACTGAAATATCAATGTGGGTGTCCTGTACTGAGCATAAGGAATTGGATCCAGATGGCATTTATGATCAATTGAGAGGGTCAGTTTCACACACAAACACACAGGATTGGATCCAGCCACCTTTTTCATCCAATCTCACCTGTGTAGTTTGTATCCAGTGGCACCTATAAGTTCAACAAAGGTGCCACTGGACTCAAATGTTCTGCTGCTTCAGACCAACACAGCTACCCACCTGAATCTGTTCTCCCCACTTACCACAGCCCCTATTCCACATGCCTTTTGTCCTTACAAGGTTTCATTATCCCCAGGATGGCTTTTTCTTATAGACCAAGGGGACCTCTTTCTCCCTTTTGCATTAATAGAAATATTGACTGCATCCAGTCCACATACTTTCCTTTCCTTTTATTCAATAAAAGCTCTATGATGCATCAACATGAGAGGTAAATAGTTGTTGTTAATCTTTTATCAACCAGTAAACAAAATGAATAAAAAAATTTGGATCTCTGTCAGTGATCAGATACGTAACTAAACCATGAGAATATGTATCAGAATGAACTGGTAAACATGGTGAAATACAATGTCTCCATAGATTAGCATATCTAATCTATGAAGAATAATCCAAAAGAATATGTGCAGTCGTGTCAATCTTACCTAAGGGACAGGAGCGGATTTGTTCAGAATAAGGTAAACATATGAACCTTCCCCCCATAACTACTGAGGACCCAATCAACATACTGTAGATTCCTGCACCACACTCCATGCTGCTCCTGATAGTCCCCCTGATCTCCTTCCCCCTGCAACATCTTTTGGTAACAGAGGAGGTTGCAATGGGAAGAAGAAGCTGGCGAAAATTCTGTGAAATAAATGGCAAATTCAGCACAACCATATCTGGTCTTTTATTGTAGCTTAATACAATAAAAATGTACTAGGAACTAGAAAGATTCCACTAGACAGCATTTCCCAGGTGCTATTACATCAGTGCACGAATTCTTAATCATAGCCTTAACACTCAAAGAGTAGTTGTCAATGGCATTTCATCTGAATGGACGGAGGTGTCCAGTGTGGTGCCACAGGGCTCGGTTCTGGGCCTGGTACTTTTCAATATTTTTCTAAATGATCTGGATGAGGGTGTGGAGGGGCTACTCATTAAATTTGCAGATGACACCAAATTGGGAGGAGCAGCAAATATACCAGAAGATAGAATTCAATGAAATCTGAACACACTGGAAAAATTGGAGGATGTGAACAAGATGCAATTTAACAAGGATAAGTGCAGAGTTCTACATCTGGGTAACAAAAATGAGGAACACGCATACTGGATGGGGAATACACTACTCGGTAGCAGTGTGTGTGAAAAGATCTTGGGGTACGAGTGAACTGAAAGTTAAAAAGGAGCAGCCAGTGTGATGCGGCGACAAAGAAAGCTAATGTGATCTTGGGGTGTATCAACAGAGGTATAACATCCAAATCGCAAGATGTCATAGTCACACTGTACACTACATTGGTCAGGCTGCATGTGGAGTATTGTGTGCAGTTCTGGAGACCTCACCTCAAAAAGGATGTGGACAGAATGGAGCGGGTGCAGAGAAGAGTGACAAGGATGATCAGGGGCCTGGAGACCAAGCCCTATGAGGAAAGGCTGAGGGACTTGGCAATGTTTAGTCTGGAGAAGAGGAGGATGAGGGGGGACATGATTGCTCTCTTTAAGTATTTGAAGGGCTGTCACTTAGAGGAGGGCAGGGAGCTGTTCCTGTTGGCAGAAGAGGATACGAGTCACAATAATGGGTTTCAATTAAGGGTGAAAAGGTACCGGCTGGATATTAGGAAAAACTTTTGTTGTGCAACAGAGGAATCAGCTGCCAAGGGAGGTGGTTACCTCCCCTTCACTGGCAGTCTTTAAGCAGCGGCTGGACAAACACTAGTCAGGCTAATCCTGCATTGAGCAGGCAGTTGTACTAGACAGCCCCTATGGCCCTTTACAACTCTGTGATTCTATGGTTCTACAGTTGTTGTACAAAGATCTCTCTATATTTAATAATCCTGGAACATTTTGAACACTGGAATTAAGTTGTCAAAGGGCATAAGTCAGATCCTACTACACAAAGGATAGATGTGGAGGGAAGAGCAGAAGGCCAAGTAGGCTCATCTAACCTATTTTTTTCTCCTTGCCACACCCTCCCTGACCAACCGTGATGGTGGACAGAATGTCACAACACAGTGGCTGCAGTCATACACACTAAATAATCAACTTTCAAACCACTTTCCAACTGGATTTTGCCAGTTCACACAGTAAAATCTAGTTGGAAAGTACACTAAAAGTGTATTATTTAACATATAAATAAATAAATAAATGTGACCACAGCCAGTGCCTACCATTGAGTGGCAAATAAACATATGGTAGGAAGGAGATGCAATCTACCTCTTTTCCTGCCTTGATCACTGGTGCTCCATTTCCTAGCTTCCACTCTTCTCAAAAGCAATGAGCAATTGCTATGTACACATGGCATCTGGTTTGCTAACTGCCGAAATGGCAGGAGCCAGAGAGCCTAGAATCACCACGCTGTGAACCAGAGTGTCTAGCAAAACATAATTCTGTGCATCTTGCTGTAAAGCAGGATTGAATCTCACTTTTTCTTTCAGCTTTGTTAAGACCCTGTACACTGTGAGCCTTTGCCACAGTAGTACTAAAAGAAAACAAACAAAACCCACTTTCATGATGGTCATGGTTATCAGCTAGGCTATTGACAGAGCAACCAGTAATATCTGAGATTTCAATCACAAGATTTCCAGAATCAAATAAGGTGAATCAACCCAATTGGTGCATCTATGCAAAAGAACAGTAGAAGCCTAGCAGTATGACCCCTCAAAAGGAAATGGACCAGCCACGACAACGAGTATAAAGAATACAGACAATTTATTAATCAGAGTAATCAAAATTCTGATATATTTAACTCTGGGGAACAACTGCTTTAAAAGTAAGCATGATTATGAAATCCTATTGCAGTAGATTTTGTGATCAAACTTGAGTTTTCCTCCTCACTGCTTTGACGATTGGTTTTTTTTTTTTTTTTTTGGCCCCCCGAAGGGACTTTAAAAAGCAAACATTTGGGACTTTAAAAACAGTAATTGAAAACGCTTTATATGGCTAGCTTGAAATGGCTAGAAGGAAGAATTAGAATCTTCTTCTTTAAAGACTGTTAACATCACAGTCTCCCTCATGGATCACTGCCTTGTTGTGGCGAGGGGGCTTGCGTGGTTCGATGAGGCTGTGGGCTATGCCATGGAGGGCCACCCAGGACGGACAGGCCACAGCAGAGAACTCAGACCAAGCGTGATCCCCTGGAGAAGGAAATGGCAACCCACTCCAGTATCTTTGCCAAGAAAACCCCATGGACAGTAACACAAAGCTAAAAGATATGACGCCGGAAGATGAGCCCCCCAGGTCGGAAGGTGTCCAATATGCTACTGGGGAAGAGCAGAGGGCAAGTACGAGTAACCCCAGAAAGAGTGAAGCCGCTGGGCCAAAGCCGAAAGGATGCTCAGTTGTGGATGTGTCTGACGGTGAAAGGAAAGTCCAATGCTGCAAAGAACAATACTGCATAGGAACCTGGAATGTAAGATCTATGAATCAAGGTAAGCTTGACGTGGTCAAAAATGAGATGGCAAGAATGAACATCGACATCTTGGGAATCAGTGAACTAAAGTGGACAGGAATGGGCGAATTTAACTCAGAAGACCATTATATCTACTACTGTGGCCAGGAATCCCGTAGAAAAAATGGTGTGGCCTTTATAGTCAACAAGAGAGTGAGAAAGGCAGTATTGGGATACAATCTCAAAAATGACAGAATGATCTCGGTCCGAATCCAAGGCAAACCATTCAATATCACAGTAATCCAAGTCTATGCCCCAACCACTCAGAAGAGACTGAAGTGGACCAGTTCTATGAAGACCTACAACACCTCATAGAACTAACACCAAAAAATGATGTCCTCATCATCATAGGGGACTGGAATGCTAAAGTAGGAAATCAAAAGGTAACCGGAATAACAGACAAATTTGGCCTTGGAGAACAAAATGAAGCAGGGCAAAGGCTAACAGAGTTTTGTCAAGAGAACACGCTGGTCATAGCGAACACCCTTTTCCAACAACCTAAGAGGCGTCTCTACACATGGACATCACAGATGGGCAACACCGAAATCAGATTGACTATATAATTTGCAGTCAAAGATGGAGAAGCTCTATCCAGTCAGTAAAAACAAGACCTGGAGCTGACTGTGGCTCAGATCATGAGCTACTCATTGCAAAATTCAGACTTAAATTGAAGAAAGTTGGGAAAACCACTAGGCCATTCAGATTTGACTTAGATCGCATCCCTGATGAATATACAGTAGAGGTGAAGAATAGGTTTAAGGGACTAGATTTGATAGACAGAGTGCCTGAAGAACTATGGACAGAGGTCCGTGACATTGTAAAGGAGGCAGCAATCACGGCCATCCCAAAGAAAAAGAAATGCAAGAGAGCAAAGTGGCTGTCTGATGAGGCTTTACAAATAGCAGACGAAAGAAGGAAAGCTAAAGGCAATGGTGAAAAGGAAAGATTTGCCCAACTGAATGCAGATTTCCAGAGAACAGCAAGGAGAGATAAGGAGGCTTTCCTGAAAGAACAATGCAAAGTAATAGAGGAAAACAATAGATTGGGAAGGACTAGAGATCTCTTCAAGAAAATTGGAGAAATCAAGGGAATGTTCCATGCAAAGCTGGCCATGATAAAGGATAAAAACGGTAGGGACCTAACAGAAGCAGAAGAGATTAAAAAGAGATGGCAAGAATACACAGAAGAACTATACAAGAAGGACCTCGATGTCCTTGACAACCACGACGGTATAATCACTGACCTCGAGCCAGACATCCTGGAAAGCGAAGTTAAATGGGCCTTAGAAAACATTACTAACAACAAAGCTAGTGGAGGTGATGGTATCCCAGCTGAGTTATTCAAAGTCTTAAAAGAAGATGCTGTTAAAGTGCTGCACTCAATTTGCCAACAAATTTGGAAAACACAACAGTGGCCACAGGATTGGAAAAGGTCAGTTTACATTCCAATCCCAAAGAAGGGCAATGTCAAGGAATGTTCAAACTATCACACAATTGCACTCATTTCACACGCTAGCAAAGTCATGCTCAAGATCCTACAAGCTAGGCTCCAACAGTATGTGGCTAGAGAACTGCCAGAAGTACAAGTTGGGTTTCGAAGAGGTAGAGGAACTAGAGATCAAATTGCCAACATTCACTGGATTATGGAGAAAGCAAGAGAGTACCAGAAAAACATCTACTTCTGCTTCATTGACTATGCTAAAGCCTTTGATTGTGTGGATCACAATAAACTATGGCAGGTTCTTAAAGAGATGGGAGTATCAGACCACCTCACATGTCTTCTGAGAAACCTGTATAAGGGTCAGGAAGCAACAGTTAGAACCGGGTATGGAACAACTGATTGGTTTAGCATAGGAAAAGGAGTACGACAAGGATGTATATTGTCACCTTGCTTATTTAATTTATATGCAGAGTACATCATTCGAAATGCTGGCCTGGATGAATCACAAGATGGAGAAGATTGCTGGGGAAAAGATCAATAACCTCAGATATGCAGACGATACCACTCTGATGGCAGAAAGTGAAGAGGACCTAAAGAGCCTCTTGCTCAGGGTGAAAGAGGAGAGCGCAAAAGTGGGCTTGAAGCTCAACATCAAAAAAACTAAGATCATGGCATCTGGTCCCATCACTCCTTGGCAAATAGAAGGCGAAGTCGTAGAAGTAGTGACAGACTTAACGTTCCTTGGATCCCAGGTCACTGCAGATGGTGACTGCAACCATGAAATTAAAAGATGCCTGCTCCTTGGGAGGAAAGCGATGGCAAACCTAAACAGCATGATAAAAAGCAGAGACATCACCCTGCCAACAAAAGTTCGCATGGTCAAAGCAATGGTATTCCCCGTAGTAATGTATGGCTGCGAGAGTTGGACTATAAGGAAGGCCGAGCGCCGAAGAATAGATTCTTTTGAACTATGGTGCTGGAGAAGGCTCTTGAGAGTCCCTTGGACTGCAAGGAGATCAGATCATTCAATCCTAAAAGAAATCAACACTGACTGTTCCCTGGAAGGCCAGATCCTGAAGTTGAAGCTCAAATACTTTGGCCACCAAATGAGATGGGAGCATTCACTGGAGAAGACCTTGATGCCGGGAAAGATTGAAGGTCAAAGAAGAAGGGGATGGCAAAGGATGAGATGGTTAGACAGTGTCATCGATGCAACGAACATGAAATTGAACAAACTTCAGCGGACAGCGGAAGACAGGAGGGCCTGGCGTGATCTGGTCCATGGGGTCGCGAAGAGTCGGACTCGACTGTGCGACTGAACAACAACAAACATCACAGTAAGAGACTGAGTGGAACAAAGTCTTCCCCTCCTCCCTTTGACGATTGCTGTTGAGGTCAAAACCTGACTTGGGAGTTCCAATGAGCAGCATAATAATAGAGTTTGCACTTTTGGGGAAAGGGTCCCAATTTTTTATGCTAGTGTGTCCATGGAGACTACTAACACTAGATTTTTAAAAAATATTCCAAGGGTACATACTTCTGAGACTCCAAAGTTTGGGGATTCCAGGAAAAGCAGACCCATGGGTTTCACAGAAATACCTTGAAAACTAGCCTTCTATGTGATGAAAAGCTTTTTTTCACATTTTAATGGGACATAATGGGCTAGTTATGAAGGCCTTTCTATATTTTGTTGTTTCAATTTTACAAAAGACTACCAGTCTTTTGCAATAGAGAGACAATAAAATGGAAGCCCCTTCAAAAGAATGCTTTGAAAAAGATGTTAACAGAACACAAGGTTTTCTTTCAATTTTCATTTGTTTTTACACTAGAAAACCTGGATATGTTTTCCCAGGATCCTCAGATCTCAGGTCACAGAAGAGTACACTCATGGGATTTTATTGTTCTCAGTGCACACAATATTCATGGATACCAGGAACATGAGAACCCGGAACTCACTGGGTTCTGGTCCTCTGACACTGCAATCCTGAGAATACTTTCCTGAGATTTGTGTAGGATTCTGAGAAGACTTGTTTAGGATTGCTCTCTAAATTTTACAAAAAAACTGACTGAAGATCTTTGAAGCAAAACCTTTCAATCATGATGGAACTAGGGGAATCAATTTATCCCAAAGCAACTGAATTGAGATAGGCCATATTTCAGTCCCTTTTTATGAAGCTACATTTGACATTATGTTATATAAAAGAAACTGTGGTATAGTGAGAGATCATTCTCCCCACTTGCATGGCTTCTGAAACCAAGTCAAGGAGGGGTGTTTATTATATTGCTTACCCTGCTGTGACAGACAGTAAATGGTTAATGCTTTAAACCAGTCTGGGAACCTTGAGTGACAGCGTTTCAAACAGAATTCTTCAGTTGAGAGTGCCAGTTAAGAGTGATAGTTAAGACTGACAGTTGACTGGGAAGGAAGGTCAAGAGAGGGAGGAGAGCAAGAAGGATCCCCATTGAAGCCTCAGGGAAATAGTTCCTAGTAAAGGGGGGGGGGGTAATTCCTATCCAGTCTGAGGGAAGTAGCTCCCAGTAAAGGGAAGTGATCCCTATTAAGTGGATAGTATGGAAAATTGGCACTTTTGTGAGTTCCTGCCTTCACCAACTTAAGTTTCTGTGAGACAAAGAAGTTTATACTTGGTTATTTAGGCAGAGACTGCCATGAAATCTCTCTCCTCAAATTTTCTAAAGACCTGTCTGTATAACTAAAAAGCTACCTGTTTGTGACAAACTATCTATTGTTTATATTTATACAAAGTTACCTCATTCCTGTTGTCTGTTCACCTTCTAACTTGTAAACCTGAGCATTTCTCCTCATAAGTTCAATAAGTTTCATTCTGAAATATCATCACCTTCTCACGTGCCATTACCAATCAAAGACAAAAGAAGGATTCTAGTCCGTCCCTCAGATCCCTACACTGGGTCAGCATATATCTAGATACATTTCTGGGTGGGACAGAGAGAAAACCAAAGAAGAAAGAAAGGCTGGGCTGCCCAGCCAAGAAAAAGATAAAAAGGGTCCTGGGTGAATCGCCACACCTGCACTGAGGATAAAATCTCAGATCCAAAATGTCTTCCACAGGCCCTTAAAAAGTAGGACACAACGAATATGAACCTATCATTAAGAAATTGGCTGATAGTCATCCGGTACAAGGGTCTCAATTAATGTATGCCTGAGATCTGAGTATCAGAAATAAAGTTGCTTGGTCAGGAGTGCTTGGTATGTCCTAAGTTTTTACTTGTTAATTGCTAAGATCGTTTGCCACCCCTGAGCCTTCCAGGGTTGCCTTTTCGTTGATCCCTCCCTTTGAATTCTACATCCGGCCACAGTACACATTTGCTCTTTTTTGATGGCAGCTCTAACATTATGAAATGCCTTCACCTAGGAGATGTGGAGTGCCTCCATGCTGTCCTCCTTCCACAAGAAATGTTAAGGCTGTTCTTTTTAGGGGGGACACTTGCAATAGATTCATAAGCACAGCAATATTTTGAAGGAAAGTTGTATAGCTTATGTGCATTCTTGTCTGTTTTTCAATTTTGTTGAACAAAGTTTGAGTCCAGTGGCACCTTTAAGACCAACAAAGTTTTATTCTTCAGATACACTGAAATTGAAGTTACCAGCCCATATATATAGCTGAAGGGTGAGCAGCAAATTAGCATACAACAGAATGAAGATGTTTTAACAGATGCAAGGACCAAACAGGAATAACAACCTAAATTTATATGGTCACCATTTGTTTGGGTTTAATTTCGGGGAAAACACGGTAAACCAAATAAATCTATCAAAATTAGAGACTGATGTATAAATGTATCCTTCTTAATTGTGGAAAACTGAGAGTAATCAACTGAGACCCGGTTGTTACGCTCCATCTGTATCCTCTCAAGCATGGAGGTAACTAACAACAACAGTGTTATGTCTCCTCTGTTACCAGACCAGAGAAATATATTCCGTTCTACCATTCTAAATGACATTACATTCTAATATTCATTGCATTACATTACAATCACTATTATTCCAAATAAGAAATATACTAAAATAAAGGGGGTTCATAGCTCTTCTTGGTGAGAATACAGATATAAGGACTGAATGTTTAGCATATGTAGTGAGATAAGAAACCAATCCCTGTTAAGTCCTGGGGGGACTGTTCCAAGTATTGTAATGACTTGTAATTCAGCAGTTTCCCTTTCCATGTCTTTTCCTGAAGTTTCTTTGCAATAAAACAGCTACTTTGAGATCACCAATTGAATGTCCTAGAAGGTTCTCCTACAGGTTTCTCAACTCCTTTGCTTCTTGTTGTCAGATTTGTGTCCACTTATCCTTTCACCTGTTTGCCCTATGCACACTTAATGGCATATACAATGTTAGAAGATTAGCATGTGAATAAGCCTGAGATGGTGTAGTTGATGTTGTTAGGTCCAGTGATTGTGTTGTCAAGGTGTATGTGGCAGCATCTGGGTTTACTGCAAGCTCTGTTACCAGTGTCCATGTTCAAATTAGATGCTATATTATTGTGGGTGAGGTGCTGTCTGTGTGCAAGAAAAGGTTTGCCCACCAATACTTGTGAAAGAGAACTGCCATTATCCAGTAGAGTTTGTAAACTGATGGGTTGAACTGTTTTGCATTGAGAGCTGTATGTGACCATTAATGGTATTCTGTCATTGTCTCTTTTGGGCCTGTCTTGCAAAAGGTTTTCTCTGGGTATCATTCTCACTCTGTTAATCTGTTTCTTGACTTCCAGCAGGTGGATACTTTAGTTCCAAAAGGGTTTGTTATAGATCCCTCAGGTGAGAATCTGTCTGCAGGTCTGGAGCAGATGCAGCTGTAGCATAGAGCTTGGCTGTATACAATTAATCGTTTGGTATGTTTAGGATGGTAGCTGGAGTCATGTAGGTATGTTTGTCAGTCAATAGCTTTCCGGTATGTCTGTAATGCATGGATCAGCCTTGAGCCACTGTGGTTGGCAGAAATGAAGGCATTAAAATAGTAGTAGTAAAACAGCAGTAGTAAATTAGAGGTTAAAGTTTGAATACTGTTCCTTCTAAGCTGTGCATGTGAGTGGCTACTTATTAACACAGGAAGCCCCACTCAGCAGCATTCTGGAGCCATGCACTGCCCATTTTTAGATCACAGCAGTTATATTCTGCTCAGGATGTGAAATGCTCCGCTCAGTAAGGGGGGAAAATTAGAGGGAATATTCTAATCAAGGTTCAATTCACACTCTTCCAAGAAGCTAGCTGAATGACTTTGGGCAGGTCGCCTTCTCTCAACTTAATCTTATTTGCAGGGTTGTTATTGTGAAGAAAAATGGGAAAGGGTGAACCATGTATGCTATCCTGAGCTACTTGGAGGCTAAAAATCTATTAAATAGATTTTGCATCAGGTTTGGTGGTAATATCCTCTTTTGTGTCTTCCCAATCACGCAATATGACAGTGGTCAACATTAAGTTCTTAAATTTATAGTTATGTCTGAAAATTATTTTAGAAATAATTAATAAACTTTAATTTGGCCATGAAGTAAACTAAGAGGAAATAACAAAAGCTATTTTAATTTCCCTCTCACACAGACACATACATACCTATACCCACACCCACAAAATAAGGACCAGACTACAAACAAGCAAATGCCAAGGTTTAGCCCTTCCCTCCCCAAAAAAACTCCAACATTGAATGAAATGATTTCTTAGAAACTCCTAACAAAATCATACACAACACAAAGCATAATATATACAATTTGTATCAGTAATCAAGGCATGCAAAGAACATTCAGCTTCATGAGAGGCTACTGAAGACGAAGAACAACTTACTATTGTAATTACAACTGCTAAAATACCATCAGTGCAATAAGGATTCAGCTTGTGGTTACCTACAAAACTATTTGGAATGCAAGCGACTCATAGACATTGTGGTGCCATGATTTGCACAAATGATGCTAGGACAATAACATAGCATAGATTAAGCAAGAAAGTTGTCTGAGTTGTACACTGTGAATGTTAAAAAAGAGTCTCTCCCCAGATGTCATTCCAAAAACCATTAGTCTACAACTGGTAGGTTGTCACAAGTTGCAGCAATGTGCCACCACCATTTCATCTATTTTTTGCAATGCTAAACTGTAGTTTTTGTAAGGCATAGAAAGGTCTCCTGAGAAGTGAGGCATTTATTATAGGGAAAATTGGGGGGGGGGAGGGGGAGAGACAACACCTCAAAGCTAGAATAATCAGAAGCTGCCTAAAAATTATGATTCAAGAGGGCTGTTAACTCCAAATCCGTTAACTCCTAATTACTGGCTGTTAACTCCTAATCAGGAAGAGTTACCAAGGCATACTTCATCCTACGTTCATTTCTAAGAAGTACTGGGATTCAAGCTTGTTCAGCTCTGCTCCTTAACCTCGGATTAACTATAGTTCAGGGCTAGGCACATGTCTCAAAATGCAGCATACCACAGAATTGTGCTCAGCTCTCTACTCAGGACATCAAGATGATCTCCTGATAGTGCTGGCAGTGTCACTAGGGCCCAGCTTGTTTCCAATGTGTTTGGCCAACTACAAATCTCAAATCCCCCTACTTTGCTTGCGTCCCCGCCCCTGCTCTTACCTTGGAAGCCAAGGAGTCCTGTAGAGGAACAGCCCTCCCAATAAGGTTCCATGATGCTGTGGCAACAGACCAAACAACCATGGCAAACTGCTCCCACACTGAAGCCCACACCACAGACCAGCAGCCAGAAGGGGCATGGCCTGCTGGCTCAGACATGTCAGCCAATGAAATCAGCAGCCACGGGGCCAACACTGTGGCAGGAAAAGTCCCCATCAGCAGCTTGGTGTGAGGAGCACCCAGCAGCATGAGAGCCAAGGCAGCCCTGCAGCAACAGCAGCAGCCTCCAGGAGCAGCCAAGATGGGGAGGAGAAGGAACACACACACTCTCACCAGAATCGACACTGACACTAGGACCCAGGGAGATTCAGGCAAAAGGGCTAGGGAGAAAGGCAGCTTTTGCCTTCTCAAGCCTACCTGGCCAGATCAATGGCTTTTTAAAGAGGTTCAGAGGAAGGGAGATGGCCCAGGCAACTGTGGCTGAGGAGCCACTGGCCTCAACACCTGCCGCTGCCCAGAAATGTGGGTGGAGAAGAACCATCTTGTAGCCAGGTGGCAGCAGGCCTCTCCCCTCCCAGGGCATGGCCACACTTTGGAGTTCCTCCAGTTGCCACCAGTGGGGAGAGAGGGAGAGGTAGTCATGGTGCCGGCCACTCCAGAGGTCCACCATCAGGTAGACAGTTTGGCCTCATGCTTTGGAGAGCTTGGCCTTGACCAACTGCACCATAGAGCAGTACATGGAGGAGTACATGCTCGCCTAGGGCGCAGTGGCCACAGGGGTGCCAAAAGGTGACCCCCGCGTCTTCCCAGGCTTGCTTGGGCGCCCCGCAGAGCACCCAAGCAAGCTGGCGCTGGGAGGGAGGGGGCGGCAGTTTAAACCTCCGCCCCCTTCCCAGCTTCCCTGGGGGTCGGCGGGGCCGGTGGGGAGTGAAGAGGCGCCTTCCGGGATGACCCCTCCCCCTCTGGGACTCCCAGTGCAAAGGCCCAGGAGGAGTTGGCGGTGAAAAGGCACCGAGGGGGGGAGGGAGTGACTGAGTAAGGGGGGACCGCTGGGGCGAGCGGGGGGCTCAGCCGAAGGAAGGAAGGGGACCCCCGAGCCGAGCCGCCCCCTCCCCCTCCTTCGGGGACTACAGCTGCCCCGCCCACCACCCCGGAGGGTGGGGGTTGTGTGTGTGTGCCTCGGGTGCCATTCCCTGGGCCTGGGGAGGTGGCGAGGCACTGGGGGGGGCTCCTTCCCAGGCTGGGGGGCGGGCCAGGAGGCTCCCCTCCTCCTCCCTCTCCCTGCCCATTGGGGCGTTTGAACCGCGGGTGGGGCGGGGTGGGGCCACCGTGCCATCGAGCCTGCCGGGGGAGTGAGGCCGGCCAGCTGGCCGGCCGCCACACCACACGGTTCCCCTCCTCTGCCCACCCGCCTGCTCCTTTCTGCGGGCCCTCCGCCCGGTGGCCTTCCTTGCAGGGTGCGGGGCTCCGGCAGCAGGTGAGTGGGGGAGGGCAGCTCCTCCTCCTGGGGCCAGGTGGGTGTGGCGGGGGTCAGGAGGACCCTGACGGCTCTGGGGGGGCGGTGGGTCATTAGGCCTGGAGCGGGGTGGGAGGTGGCGGTGGTATAAACCTCCACCCCCTTCCCGGCTTCCCTGGGGGTCCTGCAGCCACGAAGCCCCCAGGAAAGCCGGCGCTGGGAGGGAGGGGTGGCGGCTAGACCCCCACCCCCTTCCCTGGCTTTCCTGGGGCCCTGCAGCCGTGGAGCCCCCAGGAAAGCCAGCGCTCCACCGCTGTCCCCGGTCTTCAGGCCCCACCGGGAGGTTGTCATCTCAAGTGGGGGGCACCCCAGGCTGTCCTGCCTAGGGCGCCCAGACACCTGGAGCCAGCCCTGTTTGCTGGATCATGGTCCTCCTGATGGGGATGGTGTACTAGGCAGCCACATTGTACATCAGCTGGCAAAATGCCACGTCCCCCATGACGGCCATCCACAGCAATCATCTTGCTGATGAGGTGAGTTATTGTTTCTTGAGCCCTCCCCTTGCCCTTTTTCCTGGCATTGGCAGCATCTCTGTAAACATGACCTCTTGGAGGGTGGGTTGCCTTATAGTCCCAACCACAGCACACGGACGCCCTCTTTAAGTTGCCTGCTCTCCCCTCCCACCTCTCCCTGCTGAGTGGGAGTCAGCCTTTTCCACCTCCCACTAGTGGCCAACACTCCTTCCTCTGGCAGCGCCAAAGAGGGGTGTGCCTTTTGCAGGTGCCTCCAGAGAATGGTGGTGGCCAAGTGTTGCAGGTCATATTCCCTCTGGATACAGGCATGGCACACCTAGCACTCCACCACACATGGGTCACTCTCCAGAGTGCAGAAGTATTTCCATGAAGTTGTCACTGGCTGGGGTGCCAGTCAAAGGGAGTCTACAACAAGCCAAAGTCAGGAGCCAAGAAGACAGTGCAGAGTCCAAAGCCAATCCGGGGTCAGGAGCCAGGAACACAGAGCCAAGTCCAAAGCCAGGGGGTCTGAAGGTCTAGGTACAAGAGCCAAGCCAAAGTAGAAGCAGCATGAAGCTGACTTGCTGCTTCCACAAAGAGTACTGCCCAGAGTGTGGAGTTAAATGCTGTTACCAATTAGCCAGCTGCAATGATCACCCAGGCTCCTGTTAAAACTCTGGGCTAGCTGAACACTTCCCTTGTAGCCTGGCCTCTCTTTGCTTGGTTGCTAAGTTTTGCCAGAGTTGCTCCCTTAAATTAGTCACACGTGGAGGTGAGTCAGGAGGACTTTCAGCATGCAGTTTTTCCTTCTTATCTGAGCCAGGTGTGAAGACTGCTGTTATAGGCACTTGCCAGCTGTCCTCCTCTGCTGCTTCAGAGGGGCCAGCTGTGGTTTCTGCAGGCTCTTTCAGCTCATCCTCATCCATGCCCATGACAGAAGAGGAGTGGAACCGTATGCCCGTGGTTGGAGATGGTGGGAGGCACAGCTGCTTCCTTGTGTTGGGCTGGGGAGTGCTAGATGGCGACATACTGATGATAGCAGGAGTAGCAGCGAGTTGGGAATCTTGGAATGTGAAAGGGGAGAATGCATCACAGCCACCGCTACCACCCTCCAAGTCACTGCCATCACTATTCTCCCTTCCAAACAGAGTTTCATGTTGCAGCCTAGACAGCAATGGCAAAAACTCTTGAGTGGCAGTTGAGAGCCCCGTGGATGTTGATGGAGCAGGGAAAGTGGACAACAAAAACCCTGATGATGTGCTGGGGGCATCCTCTGCTGGTCGGGAGGCTGTGCTCATTGCCCGTGACCACTTGACACAGGGGAAAGTGATGGCATCCTCCCATGGCCACGAGCATGACTGCAACCCCTTCCAACCCCTCTCATGATGCCAAAAACCTGACAAAGCAAGCACCCAGCCCAGGTGGGTCAGTTGCCAGAGAGGGAAACAGACAGGTAGACAGGCCGGTAGGGCAGCAGGAAGACAGGCACAGATCAATGGCCCCCCAGAGGATAAGCAGGTCAGTTCAGGGGGGGTTTCAAACTAGGCGTTGAGAGCTGGGCACTAAAATCACTCCAAGTCACTCCACGAGACCAGAACAAGTCCCCAAAGGCAGGGTGGGTGCAAGGAGGCAGGCTGACAAAATCACCCCCCAAAAAGAAGAAGGTTGGGGGGTTTCAAATGGAGAGCTGGGAGTAAAGGGAAGTCACCCCAGTAACTCTGGCACACCAAAGAAGTGTGGGTGCAGGGAGGCAGGTCAACTCCCCAAGGATAAGCAGGTCAGTAGGGGGGTTTCAAATGGGGAGCAGTGGTCAGTAAAGTCAAGTCAGTGTGCAGTAAAGACAAAAACAGATCACCCCAAAACAAAAAGCAGCCCAGTGTGTGTGAGGGGGATAAAATGACAGAGAAATAAGCTGAAGCCCCCCCATAAAAAAGCAGTCCAGAAAAAAATACCACAAAAGCAAGCCCTCATCTTACTGCAACCCAAAGTGGGGGGAGGGGTGAAATAAAATGAAAAGAAAAAAGAAGGGAAGCAGACAGCAGGAAAATCCCACTAAACAAATGAAACATACAAAGACTGATGCATAGTGTAATGATTTCAGCTCATACTTTATTAAAAAATAGGAGAACTGGAGATGGAGATGCAGGGCTGGAGGCCCGCTTAAATGCAAGTCCAAACCACACCTAACACTCACACACACCTGTGATAGGTTTATTTACAGTGTAACTCCCAACCATAGGTTCCCTCTTGAATCTGGACCGGCCGATTGGCTAGGTTTAGGATCCTCTCCGTCCATTGTCTCGGGATGCAAAGCTTTGGCCTGACCACGTGGAACCCTGACCGCGCATGTGCGGTCCCTGTTAGTACACAACAACAAAAATGCTATGTGAAAGAGGAATTCAATCCTGATTTTTCCAATCTTGCAGCAAACAAACAAAAAATGAATTGCAACGCAGAGGAACCCAGGACAAAAGCAAAGCCCACTGGCCCCTATCTGAGTAAACTAGCTAAGCAATCCCCCCACCACGTCCAGCAGCAAAGCTCTTTCATGAGTACACCCTCTCAGTCCAAAACCACAATACCAACAAAGGAAAAAGCACACTCGTCCTACACTTAAATAGGTCTGAGTCCCATTGCAACAAATAGGAACTGTGCTATTGGCAGGCAGCTGTGCCTGTCAAGCTTTGGAGGGTGCCTGTTTGTGTTTCCAAAGCTGGAAAATGTCACCCCCACTGTTGTCTAGCATTTTTGTGCCAGAGTTGCTGGGTGGGTTTCATTTTCCGAACAGCCCCAAGCCGTCCCCAAAAGCTCAGAGATTTCTTCGGAGACCATGTGTATGCCAAACATCGCCTCCCAAGCCCCAATCCGGCCAATTCAGCACAAATTTTGGCTCATGACATGGTTCGTGCCCATCCCTAGTGAAAACACTCCCACTGCCCAATTCTGAGACTCTTAATGGGGTGGACACCCCTGCAAAAGTGACCTGGAAGGCACAACAGTCCCAGAAGCTCATCCAGCTCAGTCAGAACCTGACAGCTTGCCAACACAATTTCATAGATAGACGCTGAAGGTTTGAGGCATTTAAGCCAAAAAGGTGGTCCCTGCTGTGGTTTCTCAATAAGAACTGGGAGGCACTCTCCAAATTATTGGACTCAACTTTTTCTCCTAAGTTTCAGAATTTAGCTCTACCACTGAAAACATTAGAATAGTCTGAAACAAACTACCAGTTTGCAAAAGCTACCAGTTACGAACGACTATATATTACGGAAGTCTGAACAACTGCCTATTCAGCTCATGCCCTGTTCACCAGCTGCAAACAGAGACATGATTTTTCATCAATGTTAATTGGTTGGTGAGTATTCAACAGGTTATTTCACTGTATTCCTTACTACCAGACTCCACCTCCTGGGGATCAGAGTCCAGGGGAGTCAAGAGCCTCCTTTCATCAGTGTTCCCAGAAGGAGCACAGAAAAGAAGAAAAGGAGGTTTCACAGTATTCTCGTTCTTCTCTCTTCCAGTACTCGGTCCACCCACCGGTTATCTAGATATGACCTGTCTTGGTCCTACACAAGGAAAGCAGGTGTTTATCTTGAGATTTCCTGATCCTGCAATCACAGAATTTCAATCACAAACATGGATGCAATAGGTTCAACCCCATATCCATAACCTGATAAACATCTACGAGATGCCCACAAAATTTGACTTGCCACGTAAAGCATGAATGACGACTAATAGAATACGAACAGGCTTTGGCAGATGTACTGACCTGTTGTTTAAATGGACCAAAATAGTAGGACCAAAATGCGATTGTAGTGCAGCCCGCCAAACTATTTTCCATCTGTCACAGGAATGTGAGCCTCATGCTTTCCAAAGAGATGTGAAAGAGCTCTTTGAACTTTCCCCAGCTGCAATTGAGAGGACTGCAAATTCCAGTAGTAGTATTTAGTGAGATTGTTCAATCTGTCTGTACACCCATATCAACTTGGTTACATATTTTATATTATTATATGCTTCCTGTGTGTAATCCTGTCACATAATAAATAAATAATAATCCTGATGTGAATGATTGTACATTATACCTGTGCTAATAATCTTTATAAAACAGCATTGAAGTATTCCCCAAGACCTAGGTTAAGTACAACAACACATAAATAGAGCCAATGTGCTGTCATCCCACTTGAAAATTACGAAGCAAACCACCGTGTGATTCCACACAGGAGGTTAAGAGACTACTCTGAAAGCTTGTCTCAGGGTGATAAAATTAGAGGTGGAGAATTAAAGTGATTACACTCTAAAAATGACTTACTAGAAGTGACAGCGTTTCTTTAACCTAAATATTTTTAAGCACTGAATTTGTCACTCCTATAAGTTACATTCCTAACTGTAAAGTTATTTTATGGCACCAGTAAAAGAAATGAAGTTCTTCTCACCAATGTTTTTAGATAAATCAGAAACACTGTATTCAATTCATATTTTATTTGCTTATATAAGCATTCTTTTATTTTCAGCTGAGCTGGAAAAGACTGCTTTCCTGAGCTGAAAAAGACTGCTCAATTATTAACACAGATACCGGCACTTGTAGCAAAGTTATCCCATGGGTTCTGATCCGTGGAGGGTAACTGATCTTGAAAGCAAAATATTAAAAAGAAATACAACTGTTGGAATATTATAAGGTGATTCAGAATATATCAAGAACAGAAGCAAATTTAATTCTACATCCTCCGGTATATATAATTCTGTTTTGGTCATGGACTCCCCTGAACATTCCAACATGCTCCGAAATCAGTTCACTCTCTGATCTGTCATTCAGAGGGTCTCCCTATCCACTAGCTCCTTTGCCTGAGTCCTGCCTCCAACATTCTAAACAGTTTGCTGTTCATCTCCTCCCCACAGCCAGTCAGAACACAGAGATCATTTACATATGTGACCTGACTGGCCTTTGCCTCGAACACAGAGGTTGTTTGCATATACGGCCTCTAACATTCTAAACAGTTTGCTGTTGCTGTTCTGAGGTAAAATACATTTCCCCTTAGTGCCTGTTGGGGGAAACCGTTGTTGCCAATCTCCAGGTGAGGGCTGAAGATCACTCAGAATTACAACTGCTTTCCAGATGGCAGAGATCAGTTCCCCTGGAGAAAATGGTGGACTCTGTGTCCTTATATCCTGCTGAGATGGCCCCTGTATGACAGCCAATGTGGCGTAGCAGGCAGGGCTTCAGAGCACGGTAGAGGCTGCGGGGGGGGGGGTAGAAAGCTGAAGAATGAAGAGAAAATAAAGGTAGGTTGATGACTGGCGGGGAAGGAGATAAGGTTGCCAACTCCAGGTGGGAAATTCCTGGAGATTTGAGGGATGGAGCCTGGAGAGGGTGAAGTTTCAGGAGGGGTGGGACCTCAGACAGGTACAGTGCCATAGACTCCACCTTCCAAACCAGCCAGTCCCAGGGAACCATTGTTGCCAATCTCCAGGTGGGTGCTGGAGATCACTCAGAATTACAATTGCTCTCCAGGAGGGAGGGGGGAGGAGATGCAAAGCTGAAGTCAGAGGAGCAGATCAAGGTAGGCTGATGGTTGGCTGTAAAGGAGATAGGGTTGCCAACTTCAGGTTGGAAAATTCCTGGAGATTTGAGGGGTGGAGCCTGGAGAGGGTGGGGTTTAAGGAGGGGTGGGACCTCAGACAGGTACAATGCTATAGACCCCACCCTCCAAACCTGCCATTCCCTCATGGGGAACCATTGTTGCCAATCTACAGATGAGGGCTGGAGATCACTCAGAATTACAACTGTACTTCAGGTAGCAGAGATCAGTTCCTCTGAAGAAAATGGTGGACTCTGTGTCATTATATCCTGCTGAGGTCACCACAGCAAATTGACACTGAGTGCCCAGGACCGGGGCACCCGCCCAGAGCCTCTTTCTAGAGCTCGTTGTATTTATTTCCACAACAGGCCTTATTCCTAGTAATCTATAAATGTCGTATCGAAATATTGTTAGATTTTCCTTTTACAGTGATTATTGTGGAGCGAGTTAAGCGGTCAGATCACTACTGAAGCTCAAATAAAATGTTCGCCAGTAGGCAGAAAGTCATCGATAACCTGAATTTATAAAACCGTAACCGATACAACATGTATATTTACTTCATTTATAGCCTGCCTTTCCCCCCAATGGAGACCCAAAGCAGCTTACATCATTCTCCTTTCCTCCATTTTATCCTCACAAAAAACCACCCTGTGAGGTAGATTAGTATGAGAGTGTGTAACTGACTCAAAGTCACCAAGCAAGCTTCCGTGGCAGAGTATGAATTCAAACCCGGGTCTCCCAGATCCTAGTCTGACACTCTAACCACTAAACTGCACTGGCTGTCCTGTATATCATTTTCATTAACAGATTTGCCACACGTTGGATATGCTGGAATTTCTACAATAATTTATACCTTTATTTTAATTTGCAACTGGCAAGTCATATATGTCATATATAGATCGGGGAAAGGGCAGTAGCAAATGGGTTTGCAATGGGCCGCAGATGGACTTCCCCGTGTGATTGCTCCAGCGCACTCCCATTGCATCACTGATCCTTCATTGGAGCGCATCCAGAAACACGCGGCAGAGGAAAAAACCCAATTCACCCGCCGCTGCATCTGATCACACTGTGGCAGGTCAAATTGATGCAGTGCAAAAAGCCTTCCTTCCCCTCCGCATTATCCGGCACAAAACAACCAGCAGGTCATGTTGTTGGCGAGTAGCTTACCTATTACAATCTGAGAAAGCTGACGCTTAGTTCACATTAGAGCCAGGATTTTCAAACTACAAATTCTGAAATTAACCAACACATAAGATAAGGGCTTATATTTAAGGCCCAGATTCTGGGTTTCTTGGGATTCTAAGAGCCTGAAGTGTTGTTGTTTCTCTACAAGGCTTCTGGGTTTCTAACAGTTACATGGTAAGGATTCAACAGCTAAGGATTTTCCACCCACTGCATAAGGACAAGAGATGCTTCACTTGTGGTTACCCTTCGAAGATGGGGAACATATTGGTGCTATTAATTCCTATTACCAAGAACCACAGTAATTATTACAAGTTGCTATTCCATTATGGTTCACGGGGGGGGGAATTCCATGACCGAGAGTATAAGGGAAGACCTTTGCATACCAGACCAACAAGTAGTTTCTACTGATTTTATTGCTAGTGGTTCTTATAACTTCAACATTACGATCTTGTAGTAGGAAATAACTATTAGGGATCTGAAATTCAGATTTGGAAGTACCGAATAATTCTATATTCAAAATAGCTATGAGTAATTTCTAATCTGAATTTTATTGTTCCAGATATTAGGAACAATTCCTAATATTTGTAATTTCATTGACTCCTATAGAAAACAGATTAGGCTGTCTGCAAAAGGAGGAATATGAAACCTGTTCTTCAGACAGTTTGGCCTAGCTTCGTGACAAAAGAAACTGAAACATTTCCCAAACATCTTGGCATGATGACACCAAGGATGGTGGGGACAGAGAGCTTGGTATCCTGACTGGTGTTGCCATGGTTTTGCCAAGGGCAGGGAGAATGAGGTTAGAGTAAAGGCTTTAAGGCTGAGGCCTACAAAATCTCTCCAAGACACCAGTCAGACCTCCCTACTGTCATCCTTTCCATCTTTGAAGGTAACTTGGCCCACTCAGTACCTATCCCCAGTAAGACTGTAAGGGATGGAATCAAACTTAATTGAAAATTATCTTTTCAGGCTTCCTCTGAAAACTGAGAGTAAAAACATGAAAAATAAAAACTGGAAGGAATTGGTGAAAGCACACTCATTACTGGTTTCAATGCATTCCAATGTATGCTGAAATAGTCTTCTATATATCCCTTTCTAAATCCTCAGCCTACATTTGATTCCCTCTCTATCCCTTAGTGTATAAGAGAGAAAAGATAAACTGTAGATTAATAGGTTAATTTTATATTACATTTAAGCCACCTTTGGAGTCTACCAGGCATAAGAATAAGGTTTGATAGATAGGAAGAGATTTATATAATTGATTTTGTCTGTGTATGTGTAATTTTTTTTTATTGTCTGTGTACCTCTGCAGCAGAGCTACAGTTGTGTTTTAGGGAGAATCTGCCAGCAATACGTAACCTGAGCATGGTAGAGGAAGTTGACACATGGAGAAGGCTGCAGGAAAACTGCTGGGCTTACCTGAGCTGCCCTTTGATTAAGAGAGAATGCCACACTTCAGACTTCAGTGCAGGGTAAACCATACTTCAGGACTGCTGTCCCCTTCTGCTGCCCCTTCCCTTCTTCCAGCTGCCACTCCAGGCCTATACTCTCTCACTCTCTCAACTATGCTGTGTCCAATAGTAATGTGATCGTTTCTACCCACCCAACCCTGTTTATCCATCTATCTGCTGCTACAGTCTGCCTGCCAGTGCTTCAAAGGTTGTCATCTGCTCCATTCTGCCATGCCTAATGCTGCTCTGATGACATGTGCACTCTTAGGGTAGCCAAACCCCCCGGTTTGGCAGGGGTCCCTCACTTTGGAGGGTTCTATCTGTCGCCGGCCAAATGGCCAGCGGGGGAAGCCCCGCCCCCAAGCCCCAACACCCACAGCCACCCCCTCCCTTCTCTCTTGAAGGGCTCCCTTTAAATGCACAGAGCTGGCATTCCCCACTCACCCAAATGCCAGCTCCACAGGCAGCCTTCCCCGCACACTCGATCTCGAGCGGAGATCAGGCGTGCCTAGAAACTGCTCTTAAAGGGGCAGTGCAGGAAGCTGGCATTTCCCCGCAAGCCCAATCTCCACTCAAGATCGAGCGCACAGGGAAGGCTGCCTGTGCTTAAACGGAGCTGGTGTTCGAGTGAGCGGGGAAATGCCAGCTCTCTGCATAGCATTTCCCCATGTGCAAGGGGCGCGCAGCCGGGGGGGGCAAACGTCCCCAATATGACGTCATCACGTCAGGGGTGCCCCGCCCCCTCCAGGAATGCCCCCCAAAGTCCCCCGCTGGGGGTGAAGATGGACTTGGCAACCCTATGCACTCTTCAGGATTTATGCCCAGATTGTAGCCATTTCTTAATGTCTGGCACTGCTATCTGGCTATAGTAGTAGTTGCTGTGCATTTGCTACATTTTCTAAATTCTTGGAGTTAGCATGTGTGCGTGTGTTAAGTGCCGTCAAGTCACTTCCTACTTTGGCAACTTTATGAATTTATGTCCTCCAAAACATCTTATTGTTAACAGCCTTGCTCAGGTCTTTCAAACTGAGGCCTGTGGCTTCCTTTATAGAGCTAGCATAGGTATTAGGAAAGGATCAGAGGATCAAGGGAAACCTTTTAAAAAGTGATTTGCCTCTGTGTGTGTGTGTATTTGTCTGTCTGTCTAGTAGAAGGTAGCTATTGACTTTAATGGATTTTCTAAATTGGTAATCTACAGTCCAAATTCTCAATCTGGATTTTCGCACTAGTGAACATTCCTAGTAACTTCCACAAAAGTTTTAAATCTATAAAATCACTAATACGAACAACAAGAAACAAATATTGCCAATCTTGCAGTCAGTGGAATTTGTACACGTACATGGGATCTTTGTCTCATTCATAGAATCATAGAATGTTAGAGTTGGAAGGGACCATGCAGGTCATCTAGTCCAACCCCCTGCACTCTGCAGGAGCATAGCCAAAAGATAGCTCTACATACCTACATATCTACAACATACCTGAAAAATGGTTGTCAAGTCTCTGCTTGAAAACGTCCAGCGGAGCATCCACCACCTCCCAAGGCAGGCTGTTCCACTGCTCAACCACTCTTACAGTTAGGAAGTTTCTCCTGATATTTAGCCGGTAACAACTCCCTCGTAATTTCCACCCATTAGATCGAGTCTTGCAATCCGGAGCAAGACAGAATAGATCTGCTCCATCTTTTACATGACAGCCCTTCAGATACTTGAAGACTGCAATCATGTCCCCTCTAAGCCTTCTCTTTCCCAGGCTAAACATACCCAACTCTTTCAGCCTTTCCTCCTAAGACTTGGATTCCAACCCTATCACCATCCTGGTCACCCTCTTCTGGACACGCTCGAGCTAGTCAACATCCTTCCTAAAATGTGGTGCCCAAAACTGGACACAGTACTCCAGGTGAGGCCTGACCATAGCAGAACAGAGCGGAACTACCACCTCCCGTGATCTGGACACAAAGCTTCTGTTAATGCATCCTAAGATTGCATTAGCTTTCTTCACAGCCACATCACACATCACACTGCATCACACATATTCATTGGAGAATAGCTTTTTTTTTTCAAGTGAACCATGGAAAAAATACCTGTGAGAAGCATTACACTGTAAATACTGTTCACAATAGTTCTCCATGAATATTCCTTTATAAAGAAAAAAGCTCAATTATCTACATAGAAGGTCCTTCCCATGTAGTCCTATTTATTAGCTTTTGCAATTGTTCAGGGAACCAGACAAAAGAATGAGGATAAATAATCAACATCTTCTGCATGTAAATACAAGGATTTACCAAAAACTTTATGCAAAATATTTGTTACTATAGGCAATGAGGTGAACATACTTGGACTGAGTTCAAACTGAGGGGAGAAATTAAACATGTGTAATAGGTGTGTTTGCATGGGGGGCAGGGTAAAATGAAGATACCGATCAACAATTTAATTCTCTCTTTATCTCTTGCCCCATCCACAGAAATTTAGATTTAAGCCAATCACAATCAAGTGTACCAGCAGCCACCAAAGCTAATTTTAATATCCACCCAAGAAAGCCTCTTATAATAAAAACCAGCCATACCGACAAGTTCTTCTTCCCATTTTTCCCTCCCCCACAACTTGTACCTTGAATGCAGCTGGAACTTCTATAGATCAGAGGACACTGTCAGTATTGGCTGACCAATCTCTGAGGGTTTTTCTTCCCCCTCTCTTCAAGATACTTCGTGTTAACAGCTTGAGGGGGTTCAATCAGCACTGCTTTGATCTCGGCTGGAACTATAATTATTTAACATTGTTACAAGGATTTCTATAATCCATCCTACCATTAAATCCCTTTTACACCCTCATCTTCTGAAGCCTAATCTGCATCTGTACACTCAGTTTGTCTCTTCAGCTGGTTTCATCAGGCTTCAGCATTCTCCAACACCCAGACTGATGGCTCCTTTTTTTAATGAAATCATTTTCTTTCAAATTGAAAACTGCAAAAAAAAAAAGAGGTCCTGTACATTTGCTACCTTTTGATGAGATAACTATATAACACCGATCTCTTCTCTGGTTTGCTCCAAACCTCCTTCCATCAAATTCATTTCAGCATTTATGTTCTTACTAAGCAGGAAATGCTGTGTGTTAACATTACTGTTTTGAGCTCTTACACCCCATGTGCACACATTTACACTAGCATGCACTGCAACACCATATGGCAGAGCATGCTGTGCTTCTTGGAAAATACAGGCAGCTTAACAGAAATACACCATTGGTAATGTTAGAAATCAATTTTCATAAAAGTTCTCAGCATGCATTAATACTCAAAGTGAAAAAAAACAATATATAAAACAGAATAGGTCTGAAGAAAAACTGGATCTTTTGAATCTATGTAATTAGCAAGCTAAACAGAATTAAAGGTAAGACAACCAGAGGACAGAAATAAAGGACAGCCTCTAAAATTTGGAGAGGGGGAAATATGAATAATCTGATGGTCCAGGGCAGCGTGATCGGCCACTGAGGATCCTAAACATTTAAGGAAATTAGTTGCCTTGTTGACTTTTGTTGGTATATGCACATGTTTAAAAGATTTTTATCCATGCTAGTGCTTGAAAAATGCAAGAAAGGCTGCTCTGTTCAAAACTCTGTTTGTGATTAAACAGAAATAACTCAGCAGAAACCTCTGAATCTAAATGCACATCTGCCAGGCTTATTTATGTGTGACATTTTTACCACCCTGACGTATGCTCACAGACAGGTGTTCCAGAATCAAGAGGTTTTGACTGGCACAACCCCAACTATTTCTAACAATTAAGACTGCAAGCTCAAAATTCTATCCCTGCAAATAGTGTTGTTGTTATTGTTATTGTTAATACTATATGTAATACCTCTGTTCAATGATATCCTACCACAATGAATTGGGTGAGCATGTTAGGATATTACATTTATCTCAGTAATTCAATATCATACGCTTTATTTAATGCAATGGTTATAGAGCAATATTCTGACCACCAACGAACAAAATAAAGTCATATTTCACAGTTGTGATGTCATCAAAGGGCTATATTTCATGGCTATAACGCCTCTGAAAATATGTACTGTATATAAAATGATATCCGTAAGGAGCCACTTTTCCAAGTCTGCCTGAGGTCCAGCAAGGTGGACCTCCTCAAATTCCATTTAATATACATTACGATTTGAATATCAAGGAAGCCTAAATAGCCTGAGGATAAAAAAGCATTTTGAGACTCTTATGCTGTAGCATATTTTCTGTATTATGTACATTTTTCTATGTTAACATCATTACTTTGCTCCAATAGCTCAGCATGACCTTCCATTCGAACATTTGAACCATCTTATTTTAATTCAACACACTTGTATTCTTTTAGAGATGCAACTCACAGAATAGACAAACTCTCAGCTTCTTGAAGTCCCAAATCTTGCAAGTGGCATTTCAGCCACTTTGGCCTCACTTGAATACCAGCCTTCAGCTATATGTGTTGCTAAAAAAAATCAATCCATTTCTCCAAATAGGAAAACTGATAGAAGTATTTCATGATAAATTAATTTTGCCATGTAATTGTAGTTATGACTACTAATTAATGAATGGCTGCAGCTTTACTTACTAGGTCAGCATTTGTCTTTTACAATATGCATCAGCTCACTCTTTAGATAAATGATATGATACATCTAGGCTCTGGAAAAACAATGGCACAACTTCAGTCTTACGTTTAGATGCTCGAAAGGAGTATGATTCACTTTGCCCAATAATTATTAACTGCATTTTGAATATGAAACAAAAATCAGAGTAAACGTGCCTAGGCATAGCTAGCCACCCACACATCATCTTTTTCTAAAAAGAGAGATTTTACGTGGTCTGCACTTCAACATAAACACACTCACATTTCTGGATCTGATACTGCTCAGACAAAAAGTTGCTGGGGGGGACACACCTAGCATACCACTAAGAACTTACTGCCTGTGTTAATTAGAAGGCACTCCTAGAAATGTCCATCTTTAATTAAGCAAAACTGGAAATGGGCAATAAAAGACTGGAAGGGCGTGATCACACGTACAATTAGTCGCACCATAGGCACGAATGCTGGGCATATTTAAAGGGTGCAATGAAACATAAACATCTGGGAAGTGCCCCACACCCATTGGCAACCCATTTTGCTCCACCGCAGAAGCAGAGTAAAAAGACACCGTGGAAAGTCCAGTAGCAAATGGGTTGCTATGGGCCACAGATGGGCTTTCCCCTGTCTGGTCACTCCAGCGCGCTCTCATGGCGTCAAGATGGTCTGATCATGCCGACTCCATGCTGTTGCTTTCCCCCCTTTCTCAGTATGCGCATCATTGCACACTCCATAGGGAGCCCTCAGTGCTGAGATGTGATTCATCGATTCCCCGTTTAAGTGAATCGGAAACAAACTGCAAAAAAACTCCATGATCGCGCAACTGTGGGTCAAATTCCTCTGGAGGGAATAGCCTCACTTCTCCCCGCCCCCACCCGTTTATCTCATGGGTGTGACTGCAGTTGAAGATTAGCATCCAAAATTTGTTGATTTTTTGTTGTTTTTAGTAAACACCACCTGACACCTTGATAGCATTTGATGAAATACTAATAATATGAGCCACAAGAGAATCCAGGTAAAGACATGTTCAATAAGTAATCTATATTCTATCAGAAAATATTTTATAGAAAAGGATTTGGAAGGTGTCAATTGCAACCTTCCCCTAGTATAATCACAATTGTCCATAAAACATACATTTTGCCAATCTCACTTAACAAGAAAGGGCCTAAAATCAGACACTTGGAACAAAGAAAATAAACAACGACCAGCTATTATGCCAAACCTCAAAACTCTCTCATCTCCTAGTACAACCTGTAATGGAAATTTCAACTGAAACATGAGGCATTTGACACACTGATTCTTTTAATTTAGCCACTGAACTTCTTCAAATGCTACAAAGAAATAGGAAAAACAGAGTCAAAGAAAACTTATTTCCTTCTGCTATAGCATCCAAAATAAAGTCTTCCCAAGTTATATTTATCTGGGAATTGTTTTTCCACCTTTCTCCCAGCAGGTACTGAACTAGCTTCTTATCATTGTGTAGGAAGTTCATGAGTCCTACTTCTGAGATTATAGAAGAAGGGAAAGCAAAACACAAAGTCCCATGTCTGCTTTCCCCTAATCATTGTAATGTTTAAACTATCTTTCACAGAAAGACAATAATCATTATTTTTCCTTTTGGCTGACACTGGCACTTATTTTCTGAAGTGGGAAATTAAATACTGATTCGAATACTAAAAACAGCTCAGAGCCATCATGTTCTGGGACTTGAAAGTGACTGGAATGTAGGCTAGGGGGTCAAAGGGTAGAAATATGAAAAGAGTAAGACAAGGAGAAAAGATCAGAAGGGAATGGAAGAGGCTCAAATTAAAAGTGGGGTAACTAAAGGGACTGCAGGAAGGATGTAAAGATGCAAAAGGAAGCACAACTAAGAACATGTATGGAGTTATTAAAGACGGAGTGTGGCAAGGAAGGGGATCAAGCGGGAGTTCAGGGCAGGGGAAATGACCCATAGCCAGCAGCACGGGAACAGTTTAAGACAGAGGGCTGGGCAAGCAGGGGGGGGGGAGATGCAAAGGTTTTGAAGAGTACAGAATATAAAATGGACCAGGTATACATGCAGAGAAATGTAAGTAATTCAGTTTGGTAACAGCTGCAACAGTGGACACAAAACAGTTATGTATGATGAAGTGTGTTGGCCATGGCAAGTATTTGGAATAATACTAATCTAAGGAATACCAGGCCTGTGAGGCAGAGGAAGGCAATGGCAAACGACCTCTGAAAGTCTCTTGCCTTGCAAACTCCATGCGGTCACCATAAGTCAGCTGTGATTTGACAGCACTTTCCACCATAATGAAGGGTATTAAGTCTATTTAGATTGACGAACATGTGCAAACTGACCAAGTTCTTCCCACTCCAGAAAATTCCCACTCCAGAAATTCAGAATGGTGAAAATATTAGGTATCTATATCTCATGCTCAGTTCTTCACACAAGTAGAAAAGCTTCCCCCCACACACAGAAAAATAGTCAGTAGCTCCCAACATAACATGCAGTGTGCACACATTTATTGGGTCATCTACTGCCTCTAATAAGTTATATGCTACAGTAATGTAAGATATGTTGACAGCTATACTGAAAAAAGCAGCAAAATACCCTATTTCAATCACTAGTTAGTCTACTCCATCCCCTCTGATATGACCAGACAAGGAAGAAAAACCAAAGTAAAATAAGAAATCTCACTTAAAAGGAATTTTTAAAAGGTTGTGCAAAAACATCAGCTAAAATACTACTTCATTTTAGAAAGAATTAATATTCTCCAAGCTCACTCTTTGTTTGCATACACTTGTTGGAGTATAGTTTTCCTCATAAATGACTCCATGTTGGGCATACTCGTTCAGTATATTAACACCCCCGTCCTTCAACAAATCAAGAAAAAATTGTTGCTATGCAGGAATAATCTTGGCAGAATTAATGAGAAAAACACAACAAAGAGCAAAATGGTTGTGGACCAATTACATGCCCCTTTTGATTCTCAACCCATCTGCTTCCAGAAGCTGACATTGTTTCCTAGTCCTATGCAATTACCAGAGTATGTGATTGCCTTTATGACCAAAATACAGTGGAGACAGCTGAAAAGTGCAAAGCTTCCTGCCAGATTCTGTGGGTCCCTTGGTGCATGAAACTACAAGAAACAGTGTATTGTAATGCAGATGTCTGTTGATTCCCAATAGAATTTCAAACTCTAAGTCCTTCACTGTACAGCCTACAGGAAGTTGAACTTCTAAATGTCTTCACTATATTATGTACCATGTCCAAAAATCGGCTTTTTTCCCCCTGACAGCTTGTTCCGTGTGCTTCCGCACTTACATTGTATTGCCACACTTATATTTATGAGCCTGATGAGCCAGCAAACTAACCACGACAGACTGTGACTATTTATTTACACTTGGGGGCAGGAGGGGAGGCTAAGCAAAGGGAATCCAGTGTCCTCATTCTTTGTATCCAGACACACTGCACTGTGACTTCATCCCATGCTAGTCTCCTAAGACTTGCATGGCAGATGGCAACAGCAGCAGAGCATTTGTGTGCATAGAGGTGCTCTCTATACCACCAGAAGTGGAATTTTGCAGCAGATCTTCCTGGGAACTATTATATCTTTTTGCCTCTCTGCTATCAAACCAGGGCAATGGAGAATTCTCATATCCTAAGTTCCTGTCCAGACTTTTTACACTATCAGTTTGATGTGGCTTCAAAATGCAGGTAACTGATTTTTTTTTAATGTTGTGTTCTCATAGTAGGTTTTTTTCCTGCAACAGAGGGACCTGGGTCCCTCTTGTATCTGAATAATCTGTTATGCACAGTAAACAGGCTTCAAACTCACATACTTGTTGCCACAAGGTGAGAAGGGACAAGCTGAGTAGCTACTCAGGATGGAACTAATGGTCAGGCTTCCAGGGAAGGAAAGGTATTGGATATATACAAATTCCTCTAATATAAATATCTACACACACCCTTATTGATAAGAATGCAAAATATTTACTTTAGAAGTCTTTTTCATGATACCACCAAAACAGCAAAAACTAGGGGCATGAGCAGGTACGTCAACAATCATTCCAGGATTCTAGAATCAAGTAATTAACATTTTAAGACAATATCCTTTTGAAAAAGCAAGAGTACGCCAATGAGGGGGTCAAACACATTTTTATATACCATAATAAGAAGGGAACTGAAGGAGATATAGAAGGGCTTTACAATGTCATATATTCTAATACCGAAAAGTTGCCCTCTCTGAGGATACTTAAATCCAGAGATCGGAGTGGTGAAAAGACAGATCCTTTGACAAAGCTGAAAAAAGCCTCAGGTTTTGCAGAAAAACATGAAATCTAAACAAATAAATAAAAAATTGGGTGTGTGTTTTTTTTTTTAAAAAAACCAAAATAATAGAAGCAGTGCTTGAAGCTTTAACAAACAGATGCCATCAGTGGCCGTTGCTAGGGAACCACAACAGTTGACCAGCCATTCTGGGCTTGGTTTCTGTCAGTAAAAGATGGGGGGAGGGACCTTTCCAGGGCAGTTTTGGACTTTGATGGAGGACTAATTAGGGCCAGGCCTGGCTGCAACCACTGTGTAACTTGATACCATCCGAACTACATGTTCACCCAAGCCTGGCTGCTTGCTGCTGTTCAACAGCAGCCTGCCCATGTGAGCCAGTGCAGTATAGCGGTTAGAGTTTTAGACTGGGACCTCAAATCCTTATTCTGCTTTGGAAACTCACTAGGTGATCATAGGTCAATTACACATTCTCAGCCTAACCTACCACACAGGTTTTTTGTGAAGATAAAATGAAAGAGAGGAGAATAATATAAGCTGCACTGGGTCCCCACTGTGGAGAAAGGCAGAATATAAATATAAATAAATAAGATGGGTGATAGATAAAAGCTAAACTGGTGGGTGGGTGTGAAGGAGATTAAGAAGCAGAAAATGGGGAGAATATGAGGTAAAAGGAGAAGTAAGGATAAAGTGTCACAGGGCTCTTTTTGTAGCAGGAACTCCTTTGCATATTAGGCGACATACCCCTAATGTAGCCAATCCTCCAAGAGTTTACAGAGCTCTTCTTACAGCAGCTACTGTAAGCTCTTGGAGGACTGGCTACATTAGGGGTGTGTCGCCTAATATGCAAAGGAGTTCCTGCTACAAAAAGAGCCCTGGAAAGTAAGGTGTCCCTCTGAAGTCCTTGCAGGTTTCCCTCAGCGCAAATGGGAACAGCTCAGCTGGCACCACACAACTGGCCATAGTTTTCCTGGGGAGAGGCTGCCAGAAGGAGGAAAGGAAGGAAGGCATAAGCAAGAAAAGGGGAGAGCCTACAGACTAATGGTCTAATTCAGTATGTGGCAGATTCCTATCTTCATGTGTATTCATGACTAGAAGGCTACACATGCCAAGGTCTACTGTACTGAGAAACTAGTTCTGCATCTGTTAGGTTGTAAGAAGATAATCAAATGAGATACTGATTAGGTACTAAAGATCCATCCAATAATTATTAACCAGCAGCCATGACCATTCTAAGGCATGGCATGAATCTAAAGAACCATACCACAAAGACCACAAGAGGGCATTTCATAAACAACAGCCTGCCTAGACAGCCCAGCAAACCATTTTTGAATTTCCAGGTAATCTGTCATATACCATGGGATGCACCTCAGGCCTTCAAAAGGGGGGGGAGGGGAATCTACTCAGTGTACAACAAGCCTAAAACAGATATTTAGATCCCAGCTCATGCTTCAAAAGAGCAAATCTATGACAAAATATTTTGTAAATACAGAAATGTAGGGAAAAATGATCCTTGGTGAGGAACCAGTAACTTATCCACACAAGTTTTCTTTACCCTGATAACAGGTGAGGGAAGAGGTTTGGTTTCTAGCTGCCCTAAAACTTCATGTCATGTATGAAGTAGCCTGACTCTTTCATTAATCTGCAGAGGGGTATTAGCTTGATTGCTATCTTCCAGGTCTTCAAATACTTCATGGTGAGTGATGGAAACTGGATTATGATTCAGTGAATTTCCTCTCTGCCTTTTCTTCTTCCAGTTTATCCTACAACGGGAGACCCTAGCCTTCGTTCAATCCAGCATCACTGAAAAAGATGCATTTAGACTGCCTCTTGTTTCACAAAGGCACTGAAGTCTGTAGTAATTTTGACACTTTGTTATAATGTTTCTATGACCTACCCCTGCACACGCATATACACATACATACAGACACAGAGGCACACACAACCACTCACACAGTATACTACCACCCTGCCTCATTTTCATATGGATACAAAGCATCGGGATAAAATGATGGTTCATTATAGTGGTACAGAGCTCTTATCTTCATCCAGCAAGAGTCATTTCCTTCCCAAGATTGAAATGCAAATGTGAAAATTAATGATAACTGCATTATCTGATAGCTGAGATAATACCGATTCACCGTCAGAGTAACACACAGCCTTCCTATGATTTCCTCTGCTTCTTCACAATATTCTTCTTACTGTCAGACTATATCTATGGTTAACTATGTTTCATGGATTTTTGTTAATTTACATCAAATAGCATTTCCAAGATCCCGTATCTGCCACATTTCCCCAATCAAAAAGGAAACAAAATCAGGACTGTAATCTCTAAGTCTTCTCTAAACTGGTTATATTTAAAAAATAAAATAAAATAAAATAATTCCTGTTTCTCAGTGTCTGCTTCTTAAGTAGTCCTTCCAACATACACTAAACAGTTTGCCTGCTTATGTCCAAACTTGTTTATAGCATCAAATAAAAAAGTAATTTATAAAAAGTGAGAGGGTATTGCAGGAAATCCATTAAAACAAGCATTTCAAAACCCAGGGGACAAGATACTCATGTACCAACAGCATCAAAGAATATTAACAGTACACATTTCACCAAAACAGCACACTTCGTAACTGACACATGAGAAAATCAAACATCATTTCTAAATTTGCAACAAAATATTAATGGGAGGGATCATTCTGTTTTACATTTTTTCTTCATTAAGCTTTTTTTCCATGTCTGACAGAAAATCCTACTGCAAAGAATGCTGGGTCATTCAAGATAAACAAATTGTGGTCCCAAGAGAAATCTTACAGAGGGGATAAACAATTTAGAAATCTTACGTCACAAAATCTCCTCTTCCAAGATTCTCTGCACTCTCACTTAAGCTGCATGAATTCTTCTCTTTCATCTTTCCTTTCAATCTCAGCTGTTCTCAGCATTCCATGCCTTCTGGAGCATTCTCAGTCCTCATCAGAGGTTGGATTCAGACTAAATTTTCTATCCTTAAAGCACAATTTTTCTGTCTTATCCCTCAACTGCAGTCCACTAATCTCCACAAAATGCTACTCCAGAATAGTGGACCATGAGGAACAACAGGAGGGTCTGCAGTAAGAAGGGGAAACTGGTGGACATTGCCAGTTTGGATCCAACTTCAGGGAATTTTTTACACAACACCCCCTTTGGTTAATTTACAGTTATATTTTTCTCCTTACCTGGAAGCCCCCAAATACACAGACATTCCCACTTTGTGGGCAAGGCCTTTATCACCTAGAGGCCTGCCACCTTCCTATTAGGAAGGGGGGGAGGGAGGGCAGGGGAGGGGAGGGAGGAAGGAAGGAATGCCAGTATTTATATGTAAGGTTACATTAATTTCCACCAATTCCTCCCTCCTTCTGCAGATCCCTTTGTTGGTCTTAAAGGTGCCACTGGACTCTAAATTAGATCCCCACTAGCTTGTCCTGAGGGTCCACTCTCTCTTTTCTCTGGCTGATTGGGGCAGGCTGGCACACAGGGATCAGGACTTAGGAAAGCCTCAAAAAAAGGTGCTGGTACTCAGTACAGGTGAATACCATCACAAAAAAGGACTGGATATAGTGACTATGCAAATTACATCCATGATTAGTCTAAATAAGGCCCATTAGTGAATGGAATTTACTTCCAAATGTGCACAGAACTGCAATCTTAATCATAGTAGTTGTTTTTCAGTCCAGAATATTTCGTGATAGATGACTGTATTCTGAGTCCATTTCCTGCGGCCTGCTATGCAGCACGCTTCTGTTCATGCAATCTCCTAACTTTTCTCTTTCTGTTCCTTACTCTTTGTGGGCATAGGGATGCTAGGGAAGTATATGGCAGTATCTCATCATGTTACTAGGCAGTCATGAGTGCTCCAACTTGTTTCTGGTAATGCAGCTTGGTGAATTGGCCCTATTGTTTTTCGTTTAATACTCTCAAGAACAAACTGTGCAAGTCAAGGAAAATCCTGTTCATCCTGGAATTTCCATATAAAAGACTCAGACAGCAAACCTTGGAAAGAACCCAGCCTAAGACTCAAGAGAACTATTGTCAGTCAATTAGGTGGGCTAATGTTCTGAGTCAGTGTGAGGCAAACTCACGCTTTCTATGGACTTCCTTTGCTCACTTGAGGCCATTTGAGGAAATTGGTTCCATAATGCTCTACAACAGAGCCAGGCAACCTTTTCAGCCCAAGTGCCCAAAAAAGGCAACACCTGCAGATGATTTTTGAATACTGGAAAATAAAACTGGGGAGGGAAAAATGAGTGTTGTACTTGGTCAGACACACTGGGAGCATACTGAGCCCCAGGGGTACCAAATGGTCTGGTTGAGCACACATACTGGGAGTTAATTACCTCTGCCTTTCAAGTTCTACCAGATGGTTAAATTATACACACACACACATAACAACATAACGATACAAAGATATCTTGAAGAAATGGAATATACTGCATATATTTTAATTACAGTAAAAAAAGTAAAAGTATTCTTAAACAACACTCTGTGAAAGCTAAGGAAATAATTCTCTATACTGCAATACCTTTTCAGTACCAAATCTTGTTTTTACATAACACTGCAGTGCTTTGTGCAAAATATAGGCATATTTTTGTATATCATTAACAACACTATAAATGACATCACAACAATCAGATATACTGTATCTTAATTTTTGTTTGCACTATATTTTCCACCTGCTGGTTTCAGAAAATTACAGCTGGAGTTCTTCTCCTCTTCGTACACAGAATACCGTAATTTGCAAAGTCAAGCACGGATGAAAATGTGATTGAAATATAAGAGGCTTTTTTAATGAAAAATGTTGTCATTGCATTATAAATTATTTCCAGAAAGACTTCTGGGCTCTCCAGTCTTGTGAAGAGAATAACCTCCATTTTTAGAAACAGTTATTCTGTGATATTATTGTTTCCAAATGCAGTCAAAATTATTCAAGAAACACTTATGATGATAATTAGGAAGTTCCTTACATAAGGATATTGAAATCCTTTATGCTATTTTGCTCCAAAAAAACAAATTCTGCATATTCACAGCTAATGGCTGTCTGGATCATTCTTATTCATGCCGATGAAACTGCCATCTTTCCCAGTTCTGTCATGTTGCATTTGCACTGTTTATACCGTTTGTGAGAAAAAATATTAGCTTACATTTCTGCCTAAACACAAACCTCTTACGCTTTATTGATTGCAGTCCACAGGTTTCTCTCTTAACTCTGAAGTCAATGACCAGGGTGTGTTAAATGATTTATATCAAATGAAAAACTGATAAGAAAAGTCCTTGAAAACATCATTGGCTGCCATATCCATTTGTTAAACTCAACATGCTGCTAAATGTAAGCTCAGAGTTTGAAACTCAATAATAGGTGTTAGTCTCCTGGCCAAAAGAAAACACTGCTTTTACCCTTAAATCAGCAATAAACAAGCAAATCCCTGAACCAGCTTTTTCTTATGAAAGAGAGAGGCAGCTTGTTGAGTAAAGAAACAAATAAGTAAACCAGTATTTCTTTTTCTTACACCCCAGGATATATAGGAAAAATATCTGCCCCAGTTCCACATGTGCAATCATAATAAAGAACAGGGTTTTCCATGCAATTTGCCTATCTAGATAGACATTTTCTCATGCACGTAAAATGATGCTGCATTAGACAGGAAAGATGCATTCAGCATTTGGGAACATGAACTGTCTACACTGATTGGAGTGTGCAGCTGCTGGTCTAGACTTAGTGCTGCACTAGACTGCAACAGCCAGTTTTGACTCACCCTTCCTGCAGTCCATATTGCTTAGCACCATGTGAACTGTGGTTGTCATACAACCACACATATCCGACCACTGATACTGACTGAATGGCCAGAGGGTTTGCCACGTGACTGCTAACTGTTCTGTCAAGTAATACTTAGCCCAGGCTAACTGGATAACCTCGGGCCACTTTCTCTCAGCCTTACCTACCTTAGAGATTGGTTGGTAGGATAAAATGGAAGAAGGGAGCATCAAGTTCTTTTCTCTGAACTCCTTAGAAGGACAGCAAGATAAATATGTGATAGAATAGAATAGATACCAGATCACAGGTCCAGACCAGCTGTCAACCTTGGAGTATCAGGGCCTCAGATTCAGCTATCAGGTTTCCCTCTGGGGTTCTTCTTGGCCCTTGCTCATTGCATGTTTTTATTTCTTCTTTTTTTCTCTTTACAGATGTTGTGCACCTCCATGGATCCTCCACTGCCTGCCTCCCTTATACTGACATGCCCTCTTGTTATCTTCTTTTGTGAACTATCAGCAGGGTTGGGGTATCCTCCCCCAGGCTTGCTCTCTCCCTTCCCACATCTGGCCTTCTCTCCTTTTGCTGTATCCCCTTGCAGCCTTCTACGCCCTTCCTCTGCACACCCATTCTCCAGTAGCCCTCTGCACTCCTCTTCAGCGCTTCCACCCTCCCTCCATTTAGGCCCATTTTAAATCAATGGGCTGAGGGCCTGGGTGCCCCCACTGTGCCACCTCTGGCCCAGCTGTGTTTAATCCTAGCCCAGCTGGCTGGAGTGTCCCATACAGACACTGTTGGGCCAATCCACGTCCCACATCAGTATTGTGTCTATACTGACCAGTACTTCTCCATGGCTGCAAGCAGAGTTCTTTCCTAGTAGCTGAGATGCTAGGGACCGATCCTGTGGTTTGTACTCTATGTAAGATCCCATGACTGAATGTGTACCTCACCACTCAGCATCAGTCATATTTGATTTGGACCTCAGAGATGAGAAACATATCATCAAAAATTGGAAATGACCACTGTGAAGAAATAACTAGCATGATGAATATGGATACAGGAGAGCCAGTTTTAACTTCCTAGCTATGAACCTCATTGGACAGCCTTAAGCACAAGTTAATATGTCCTTGCCCAATCTACATCACAGGAATGTTGTCACAATTTATGAGCCTTAGCTCATTTAAATTTAATTTAAATACTAAGAAGTGCAGTAAAAATGACAGTAATAACTTGTGCTGGAGAACATGAAGGCTCTGCTTAACACACACACCTTTTCCAAAACATAGTGATGCATAAAAGAGACCTCTGAGCATAACCATTCCTGCTTTATATTATTTATATGCATATTATTCATAGAAACAATGGGAATAATACCCCCCATATGGTTTCCACAGCTCCAAAGAAACAGAGGCAAATTCTGAGATGGGTCTTTGCCTTTCTATCTGGCCTCTGTAATTTTCTCTTTTGCACTTGCCAAAGATTTTTCAAAAATGCTAACGAATAATAGCCTTTACTACTTTCATCACCAAGGAGCAATTTTTTTGAGAACTTCTTTTTGCAAAACACTAAGATAAAAAAAAAATCCACTTTTCTTATCAATAGAAAAGTATTTGTGAACATAAAATATGATTATATTGGCTTCCTGAATTCTTGGATACAATATTAGCCATATGTGTTATTGTAGAAGGCAAACAGTTTAACTGTACACTTTCCTACCTGGCCCATCCCAGTCTTCCGTCTCGAGCGCAAGTGGCCCAGATTTCTCCAGTCGTGCATCCCCATCAGAATCTGCTGCTTCTTGGCTGCCCTCTTCATCACCTATCAATTTCCCAAGTAATACATACAGTTAACACCATTTCTATCACAGAATTCAAAGCAAGTATCATAAGTTTAAGCGACACAGCATCAGCTCACCATATACTATATAAATGTAATGATTGTAACATTTTTTTTAGAAAAAAAATCAGTAATCTAACATGTTTGCATACTAGAAGTTTTTAAATTGGTGATAAATATTGCAGCATTCTGTAAAAATTGTTTCAGAGGGTAGCCATGGTGGTCTGCAGCAGAACAGTTAGATTCAAGCCCAATAGCACCTTAGAGACCAACAAGATTTTAGGGGTATAAACTTTCAAGAGTCAAAGCTCCCTTCCTCAGATACCTGACAAAGGGAGCCCTGACTCTCGAAAGCTTATACTCCCCCGAGAACCTTGTTGATCTCTAAGGTGCTACTGGATTTGAATCTGACTTGGTAGAATCTGGAATCCCTCAGGACGGTTTACTCAATAGCCTGTAATGGAGCTGGTTAAGAAATGTTAGTATTCTCAATCCAAACTTGCAGTAGTTGACCATAAAGAGAAAACCTAAATCAATATTCCAAAGCAGTGAACTGCTGTGTTACCTCAAGCCTCAGGTATGGAGAATTCAAGAAAGAAAGAAAGAAAGAAACCAAGTTTTCACAGACAAAACAATGTCCTCTGTAAACCAGAATTTTTGCAAAGTTTATTATATTGCTAAATGTCAGTGTAAACTTTCAAATTAGGTACAGTGGGGAAGTATACCAATTTTACAAAGCAGCAAACCCAGAGGTAACTACTATCTTATTATTCCATAGCTCCATTATGATGTAGGTTGTGTTCCAGCCATCTTCCAGCAAGAAAGAGAATGACCTTAAGTCAATAGCGTATGCTATGCAAGAAAAATTTCTTGAGATTTATGAATGTAGTTTCAGATTAAATTATTTCTTTCCCCAAAGCATTATTTATTTTTGTTCTTTTCCACAGAACAGTCCAACAGTCCAACATAAAAGCAAGTGGGCAGAGACTTTAAAATTAGCCTTTTGTGTGCTCAACATTTATTCTTCATTACTAAGCCTTTCAGCTCTCCCCTCTTTAAGTACACAGGGCCTTGTCTGAGTGAAGGCTTTCTCCACATCCTATTTCCAGTGCCAGCTCTCTGTTCTGGAACAGGAAAGATAACCAAAGAGTACAAGCATAGTCCAGGATACAATTTTCTCATCACGGTGGTCATTTTCCCAGAAAGCACTTTTCTGGGGGGTACCTGTGATACAGACCCCATAAATCCAATCCTCACCAAACTTGGAGGGCGGATAGAGGAGAATCAGTCTGAGATTCCCTGTGAGTTTGGTGTCTCTAAGATGCTGGAGGGGGGCTGTTCTACTGCCTCATGAACCTCACAAACTGAGCCATTTCATGAGGCAGCTAAAAATTCATGAAGGTCCGTGGTTTGTGAACACAGCTTGTCACAAATCACAAACCTAACCACATTTTCCCAGTCCGTGCCCATCCCTAAAGATTGACAGTACTTTATTTTCTATTATTTAAGTGACATGTCTTGTTAGAATCAGGATGTTGCTTTCCTATCCAAAGGACACAAAGTCGGAAGCTCAACTACAATTAAATATGTTTAGGATTGAAATTCCAGCATCAGACAGTCAGTCATCCTCTATGCCGCAGTATTAAATCCATGCAGTTCCTATCAACATCAACCTCTTATAAAAAATTCTTATGCAACTGTAACTATTGAGCTTTCCTGACTGAGCATTGCAGCAGCTGTTAGTCCCCCTATAATGCATTTTGCAATCAGCTAAATCTACAAAGTATCTTTTTTAACAATGAACAGTTCAGAACTGACAGGTCTAGTTTCTTGTTCACAACTGCTTATCACAGCATAGATATCATATATATTTTCCAGGTGCTTTCTATAGTTAGGATACCTTCACAGAAGCCGCTCATGAAAGATAAGGTCATAAAAGAGATGAAAAATGTGTGAGCTTCATACACTCATGGTTTTATCATCAGACAAGATAGCTTTTGGTAAAGGACTTCCAGTTACAAACAGAAAGCTGCCTACAACACAGAAGGAAAAATACGGAAAGTTCGGAATTGAGTTCAAGTTTACTCAGAGCCTGAATTCAAGATGGTAACACAAAACATGAACTCACAATGCAAACTCTTCTTCAAAGTGATATTAAATCAAATTTGGAGTGGCATGAAATATCTTGTTACAGTGCATAAACACTGCAGAGAGCAACAACAGGCTTTTAAAGAATATAAGAATCGAATACTTGTTGACTCACCCAAAGGTTCACTTAATTCAGCCTCCTTTTTTTCTAATTTTATCAGCCACATGTCTCTAGGAAAGTGACAAACTGGGCATGTAAGCAAGATCCCTCTCTCACTGTTTGGACCCAGGACAGGGAATTTCAAGGTAAGCTCCTCAGAACCATGGCATCAAACTGTGTGTGTGTGTGTGTTTATTAATTTGAACATATTGTAGGAACACGGAGGGTATATGGAGTACAAAGGCAAGTACATGCTAACATCCATAACGTGCAAGCAGATAATAGGTACCTACAAACACTGACTCCCTGATTACTCAAATTGTAGCCAAAACTAAAATGAAAAAAGATATTTGTAAGTTGAAACCCTAGAATGAGCCCATATTCACTGTGTAACGTTCAAAAAGGGACTGGGGGACTTCCAATCAAGATGAATTCTGTGGAATTCATTCTGTTAAAGACAGCCTATGGCCCAGTTCAGAAACAAAATGAAAGCACATTTTAACAGTGGTTAGTTTGTGAAACTAAGACTTGGGTCACAGACAATCAATGGTTTGTCTCAACTAAATGTTAGTTTCATCACCTTCATTTGTTTCCCCCATCTTCTCTGTATAGTCCCAAGTAGTATGCCAGCCTTCACTGTGGTGAGGACAGTACTGCGTAATAAGCCAGGATTAAGCATTTGTGTGCCATGAAAAACAGTAGTGGTTGATTAATCAATCTGTGACTAATTAACAACTTCAAACCATAGTTGCATATTTATGGTACGCTAATTAGTCAATACTAGGGGTCTGTATTTGGAAATCATGTTATCCATAGTTCGTATAATTAACATTTCTTCTTGCTTTCCATATCTTTAATCCCTCTCTATAAGGTAAGGCAGGCATTCCCTATCTTCCTGAGCCTATAGATGCTTCTGGAATTTTGAGAACAGGGACAGGAAGTACGAAACCTTGGCTGCCACGGGCCAGGGCCAATCACAAAACAGCTGCCATGTGATGCCAGGGCCAGAAACAAAATTTGGGGAGGTTACAAGCCACACATTCTGTACCGATCCAGGCAGCTGTTTTGGAAAGGATGCTCAGTGATAGATGCCTCCCGAGTTCTTATGAAGCAGTTGTTGCTGTGGTGAAGTAGAACCCTAAAACTCTCTTGCCCTTTATGGGGGAAAAAACTGCCTTTATATATTTTCTTGCACAAAGTACACTCTTGTCTCTTTTTTCTCCCTTTTGCTATCGCATTGTTAATGGAATAGCATCACAACAACTGATGCTTCCTAGATTACTTATAGTCAGCGCTATTTTGGGGTAGGAACGCATAGGAACGGCGTTCTGACTGGCTTCAGAGTTTGCCACGCCCACTATGGCCAAAACCTCTGCATACATGGCTACAGGGGGAAGGCGTGGAGAGTGACCCCCACTGCGACACCAAGGCAGGCAGGCCAGAAGGGGTGGAAGGATCGGGGAGCGATTTAAATGCCTCCCCGTGCCTTCCCCAGCCTGCCCAAGGGCCAGCTTGCCCGGGCAAGCCAAGGGAAGGCATGGGATGTGGCCTAATATGCTAATGAGCTGCCCTGTCAGGGGTTGTGGCCTAATATGCTAATGAGTTCTACCAAAAAAAGCCCTGCTTATAGTTCTTTTAAAAATAAGATGAAAATATTCCTAATTGATAGCACATCTCCTTTGGTACAAGATAAACAAAAGTGTTAAGAAAGTGTTTGTTTTAGCTAACAAAGTATAACATGACACTGTCAAAATCCTGTTGGCTTTCGTGGGACTTCAAAATCACACTTACTACAAAATACCTTGAAAACATTGCAGATTCTTTAAATTCCATCATGATATTTTAAAAACTCCCTCAATAATGCCCTCTTCTCTGTGCATCTATGTATCAGCTACAAACAATAGGAATGGAATTCATTTCCCCTGGAGACTTTTGTCTTGAGCTGAGTGTTTTCCAGAATTCTTGTAAAACCTTGTTTTTGCTGGATTTTAGTTGACAGGGTTCAAGCAGAAATGCAGTAACATTCATTCATGTCAGAATAACATTTTACATTCTAATGGGGATTTTACTAGATTGTGGTTCCAAGCAATATAAACAATGCTACCCACATCCTTCTCCATATACAAGTTCATCATGAGGATTTGGAACAGAAATGAGAGAAAATGCTCCACTTGTGACAAAATGCTGAAATCAAACTGTACAAATGCAGAAGAACAAAGGCCTGTAATATCTTTTTATACCAGTTACAAGAATTTCTATAATCAGAAATTTCTCTGTTATTAGAAACCAGAATTGGAAAACTGTAGCGGCTCCATTTTACCCCCAAGCAATCAAACATGCTTACATTAATTTGTTTTTAGTGGATCACCTAGAGAAGAAAGGGACTGCTCCATTTAAAGGAAAAGAAAGGGAGAGGTTCAGAGAGCAATCCTAGAAATGATTTCATTCAACAGGGTTTACTCCCAGGGAAGTGTTTTTAGGACTGCAAATCATCTATTCTAGCTCTCTGAGGTTTTTAAACTTTGGGGCTCTTCTTACATTAGATCTTTACAAAGTGCTGCGTCCATTGATCCTGAGCCATGGAATTTACAAAGAATTAAAAAGAGAGTCCTAAAGTAGAAACATCCAGTCAGACAAGTATAGCTACAAACACTTAATTATTCTATTCCAGAATAGCATTTTAACAAGGCACTCTGTTACTTAATTTTTTAAAAAAGCTATGCAAGTTCTTTGTTGAGATAAACCCAGATTTGTCTGACAAACAAGGTAGGAAAAGGAATTGGGGAGGAAATCACAGGGTTTCTACTGGATCCATTTAGCACTATTTATACCCCATATTTTCATGCTTTTTTCTTCTGACTGCCGCCTATCACTTAGTAGTAGGTGCTTATTACACACAAACTGACATTTTAAAAAGAGCTTGTGATAAGCAGTCTGATGCTTTTATACTTGAACCACACAGCTCTTCAGCTGCCATAATGACAAGGAACAATCACAGTCCAGGGGACAGATAGATACCCAGTACCGTGTTGCCAAATACCAGTGTTTGAAAACTGAACATAAAATTGTTAGTAATATTAACTCTGAATAATTTTACAGCACATCCAGTTTGAATTTTCAGCATGTCTCTCCTAAATCTAAGTTTAAACCTTGCTTTAATAAAATTCAAAACCTATGTCCATATTAATCAGAACTTTAGGCCCAGACTGATGCATTACCACTGGAATGGATCCTACCCCTATTTTACCAATCCACTAACCAAAGTTTAGCTGACCCATTACCACTGGAATGGATCCTACCCCTTTCTTACCACTCCACTAAACAATCTGGTAATGTTATACTGCCGTTAATAAGATCATTATGGTTTGGCTGTGGCCCAATTGCTCCCAGCTGTTAGGACCACTGAAAGTGTGATCTGTTGCAATGACTACTTTTTAATTGTTTTAACTGTTTTTTATTGTTCTGGTATTTATTTCTTTAACTGCTTTAATGACTATAATTTATTGTTGTGGCCTGCACTGCTTGTGGGAAGGATGCGATATAAAAGAAAGAAAGAATAAGTTTATTCATTCATTTATTTATTTCATATTTATATCATACCTCCAGTCCAGTCTTCCTCCGGTCTAAGGAGCCTTCCTCCAATTTAAGGGGCTCTTCCATTAAAGGAAGAACTCCTTAACTAGGAGGAAGAACTACTTAAGTTGGAGAAAGAACTACTTAAGTTGGAGAAAGGCTACTTAGAGGATGGTTGACTGCAACTCCTTAAAACAATACTGTAGTACTACTCAGGTACTACTCAGTATCCAATCCATTGAGAAACAAGGGGGGGGTGAAGTTTTAGATTAAATTAGAAACAGACTGCCTCCTACCAAAAGTGACAATTGCATGAAGTCAAATAATGAGTCATACACAATGTCCTATAAAATGATCAAGTTTATTCAGATATTCTAAAGTCTTGGAAGGGGGAACATTACAACACCTCTGATAAATGGCAAAGGGATCCTCTGAGACAGGGTTTGGTAAAAGTTCACCATCTCTAATGAAATGTAAGGTAACCAGGACTCTCTACAAGGCTAGGGTCCCTCAGCAGGAGAGTAAAATATCTACATCTTTGCAAGACTGAGTCTCCAAATCTGATCAAAGCAAGTTGAGAAAAATTCCCAAAAAGGCAGCCCAGTTATCTCAACTGCCTGCTCCCATTTGCCCATGTCTTTATCTCATCCCAGTGAGTGAGAAGACCCCTTGTTCCTGTGGGAAATCTCCACTATCAATTCCATTTGTGTAGGTGGGGAGAACAAATTAGAACCTGTAGATTTGCCTCAGCAGGGGTAACAGAAGATTGGAGATGACAGTTTTTTGAGGGGAAATGGCATAAGAGAATATTCAAATAGCTCTCCCCTCTGTACCCACTCCTGGTAAATTACACTACCCACAGCAGCATCAACCAAAAAAATAAAATAATCACATAACTTCATGGATATGCAAAGTTGTGTCCTGACTCATTAGATCTCCTGACATGTATCTGTCTTGTTTTCCCTACTGCAGCATGGTGTGTGTGGAGTTTTTCCACAGGGAAAAGGAATATGGAGAAAGAGTTCATCTCTTGTCCAATAACTGCCATGCAGATTAGGTAATCCCCCCCCCCCATTTTAAGGTGAAAAAATACTGGAATACTATCATGATGCTCCCATGTAACATGCATTTCACTCTGAGGTGCATCACAAAGGTAGGGCTCTACCAAAGTCTTTATGGTTGCTCATGTGGATAAAGAGAGGTTTAATGGGCTCAGTTAAGTCACTGCCCCAGTAAGACTGAGGTGTTTTCCACACAGGGAAGCATAAATGTCTCTGCCAAAAATTAGTTCCAGTAAATGTAAGTGGACCTCAGGACAGCACGGGCTTCATACACAAACAGAAGACCCCTGGGAACCAGCCCTCTTCATGGTTCGGAAGACCCACCAGTCGTATCTACTCATAGCTGATAAACCTGACACATTCATGCTCAGGGTGCAGGCTGAAATTATTTCTCCTTGCAGTAATCCCTTAGTAAAGTTTAAAACAGATTTAGTTTAAAGAATTTCATGCAGAGAACCATTTGACAGTTAATTAAATTTTTAAAATGCAGCTCCCTCACCAGCATTCCTTTTGTGGTCTGAGGGCAATGTTAAACATTTGCATGGTATATCTGCCACCAAATGTTTGAATATCATCACTACAATGCTATCTGTAATGTTGGTCTCATCACAATACCTTGCACTGAGCTCCTATCTGCTGCAGTAGCTAGAACAGGATAAGGCCATTGAAGACTGAAAATCATTGTTAGTTTATCAAAGCCTATGTCTGATCCAACCCAAGTCAATAGGAGCTTTGCCATTACAAGAATCCCTAATGATTATTATATCGAGGATGGGATCGTGAGCACTAAAAGAGAAAGATAAGAATTGCTAAGAATCCGTTTAGTCCATAATCACGTCTGACAATGGCCAGCAGTTTTTGTTTCTGAGAACACCACAAACCATTGAGGCTATACTAAGAAGTAAGCTATGTTTTGACACACCACAAAAAGGAGACAATTTCCCATTGCTTAAGGACTTTGTAGTTATTCTAGAATACTGATATAAAATCACAAAATCTATGGAATTGTAGAGTTGCAGAGAACTAGGTCATTCTGTCCTTCCAAAAATAAGGACCACCCACAACCATCTCCCATGTTCATCACCCTACCCAATTGAGCTATACGTGGAGATCAAATACAGTACAGTTTGGTATACAGAGCCAGTTTGGTGTAGTGGTTAAGTCCGCAGACTCTAATCTGGGAGAACTGGGTTTGATTCCCCACTCTTCCACTTGCACCTGCTGGATGACCTTGGGCAAGCCATAGTTCTGATAAGAGCTGTCCTTGAAAAAGAGCAGTTCTCTGTCAGAGCTCTCTCAGCCCCACCTGCCTCACAGGGTGTCTGCTGTGGAGAGGGGAAGGAGTTTATAAGCCACTCTGAGACTCCTTTGGGTAGTGAAGGGTGGGGTATAAATCCAATCTCTTCTCTTCTTCTTCTTCTTCTTCTTCTTCTTCTTCTTCTTCTATAAATCATGAGATTTATTTACTTTCTTTAAATCCTGCCTTTCTTCCCACTGAGGACACAAAGCAGCTTATATTCTTTTCTCCTATTGTGCTCACAACAATCCTGTTAGGTAGGTTAGGCTCAGAATACATGACTGGCTGAAAGTCATCAAGCTAACTTCCATGCCAGAGTGAAGATTCTAACCTTGTCCTTGTCCAGCAGTCTAACCACTACAACCACACCAGCTCTCCACTGAAGCTCCAGTGAAATATCTCTCTCTCAGTCATGGCTAAAATCCAAACAGGTAAGGCAGAATGCAAGGATATCTGTACAGACACGATTCTTTGAAGGTCTTTTATTTTTTAACATCTACTGCTTATGAATAGGCAAGCTACTTTTTAAAGAGTAGCTTGTCACTTTCAGAGAGTAACTTGTAATGAAAAATGCAAAAGAAACTATATACTATGGCTGTGCATGCATTGCTTTTACTTGTACATAAGACTATTTGTATAACAAACTGAATATAGCTTAGACATACTTGCAAAAGACATACTTGCAAAATACTGGCATACATGCTTCAATTAATTAGGAGTTGAATGATGTTGGTTCCATGAAGGTGTTGAAAAAGCAGTAGCTTTATTACTCCTTTTCCTTTTCCTTCCTCCATTAGGAAAAGAACATATGCTCACCAAAAAAAGAATTAGTTGTTTATTTATTATATAGCACAGTTACACACAGGAAGCATATAATAATATAAAATACATAACTGAGTTGAAACAGTTGGTTAATAATTAGTGTGTGCCCTTCACTTCCTTGGGAGGGGGGGAAACCTAAATAAAGGCTCCAGAAAGAGCTGAAAATAAATAATAAAATTAAGGAAGTGTAAGCTTGAGGAAACATGAAGTATTGTCAGAGAAAGATAATGTCAGTCCTGGGGGGGTTGTGGGGCTTGATGCCATGCAAACCTGGGGGCTGTTCAATCACCTCTATCAGTGCTCTATCAGTGTCTACACTCCAGCCAAATCCAGAGAAAACAAGGAGTCAAAGATGCAGGTCAATAAGCTTATAGATGATTTGCGCAAACAGCTCCTCCAGCAAGGTAAAAAACAAAGTCATATTGGCTTTTCAGGTTTGGTTTTTTTTATTCCTTCACTTTGAACTCCTTGGTCCAAGCATACCCTGGAAATGTCACTGCTATATACAAGAAGTTTAAAGAACTGAGCTTCTTAATATAGTTAAGAAAAAAAATGTCTGTAAAGGCCTCTCTATTAAACTGAAAGTGATTATGGTACAGCAGCCTTATGCCAATCCTGCTTCCAATTCCTCTAGCACTTAGAGTCTTTGCTAAGTCTTTGCTAGGGCCTTTTAGCAAGGGCAGGAAACCAAGACACAACACTGTATCTCAAGCTCCTTCCCCATCATGCAAACATATCCCCCTTCAACCTTCCCCATTAAGTGGTACATTGCTATCAGTGTTAATGCTAACCGGGGTTGCCTTATTGTCACGATTTGAAACTGGTCAGAAAACTTAGTTAAAACAGAATCTGTCCATTGGCTGATGTTTGGTGCCAACAAATACTTCAGTATTGTTGAGGAAAAACTGGGGAAAGGCTAGACAAATTCGTTTCCAAGAGAAATGCAGAAGGGTTAGTGAGGATATCCAATCCCAAAAGCTGTTTCACATCTCTTAACCACAATAATTCAATACCTCACATTATAGTTTCACCAGCCCCTAAACTGATACTGGTCGCTATTTATTTTCATTTTATCCTCACTACAATCATATGAGGTCATTTAGGCTGAAAATATGTGATTGGCCCAAAGTCACCAGCAAGCTTCCAAGGTAGAATGTAGATTCATTCAAACTTGGATCTCTGAGATCCCAGTCCAGCCTCTAACTACTATACCGTCCTTGCTATTCCCATGATTCTCAAGCCCAGTACAACAACAGAATCTCATGATTTAGCTTATTTGGGATGCAACTCTGAAGCAGTTCCACAGCAGTTTAGGATGGTAACTAAGATCCTATGCCAGTATATCTAAGGGATACACTGTCATAGGAGATACACAAGTACAACACCAATTAGATGCTATACTATCATAAACCTCGTGCCAGTCTAACTTTGCTGGGGGCCAGAAGTAGGGCTTACCTGAAGAGAAGCAGAATTTAGTTGGCAGCCTAAACTTTCTCAGTATCAGCATCAGTGTAAAGTTACTTTGGCAAAAAAGGTGGCATGAGTGTAAGTATTCCTATTGAGTTTGACAAGACTGAAAACCTTCCCACCTCCCACCATGCTTACACAGCCACATTGAAGCTTAATATGCCAACTTATTCTGCACTCAGCAACAATGATGAAGCAGTATATAAACTCCAGCCAAGACGGTCAGAAGATGGTGAATGTGGTCTCTCTGGCCATATGGCATGAACACATACATGGCCACTCTGAAGAGGGAATTTTGCACAAGTCAACACCAATAACAAAAAAAGGAAGATGGTTGTTTCTTCAGAAAACCTCATAGGTACTGTGTATCATGATATAAGCATGCCACAGGAGTCTCCCACTCTGTTCCTTCATGAGGAGGCTACATTGCACAAGTGAGGGAAATCTCTTGCTCTCTTAAAGCTTGATTACTGCAAATGTATCCAAGCCCAGACCTTCCCCTGGATGTACCCAAGCCACAGTTAGGTGGCCATGACCACAGCCCTGACCTCTGGGCTACCAGCTGCTTCTATGGCCACCCTGACAACCAGGCAATTTATAACTCCTATACTTCATCAAATGGCTCCTTTAAGAACTCCAATTAAGAACTCTAAGAGCAGGAGATTGGGGAGCCAGAGACACAGCCTGGAGGAGAACAGGAAACTCAGGGAGACCACCACATGGTAGATGATGCTGCCCCATCTGCTCCAGAGGCAGCCCCTGAGAAGCCAGCAGTTCAGATTTCTCCACCAGAACTTCTCTCTGTCTCCCCAGATTCCGGGGCAACTGAGCAACTTCCCATGACCCAGCCCACAAGCCCATCAAGATCCACCTTTACCCAGCAGGAGCAGCAAAGGGTTGTGCTGAGGTAGCTGATGGGAGATTCTGTGCCACTGTAATGTACTCGGGCTCGACCGCATGGCTCACGGGGGCTCCACACAGCCCTGCTAACCCCGGAGCTTTGCTCCAGCGAACAATGGACTAAGCAAATCCTAGCCTGCACCAATCCGAGGGCTAGGCTCCCGGCCAAGAGCCCATGGAACTCTCGGCCACTGTAAATAGCCTATTACAGTGAAGGGGTGTGTTTTGGGGTGGGATTATTCACGGAATATAAGGCTGCCTGCGAGCCGACCAAAGTGTCTTGTTCTTCACTAAATAAAGTATGAGAGCTGAAATCACTCATCTGTCTCAGTACTTTTCAGCCACATTAGCAGCCCATGCACCAGCTGTGGAACCAGACTCTAGACCTAACTCTCTAATGGAATCTGGCCTGAGACCTCAGAAAATGCCTCCAGAACAGCTGAGGTTGCTTTTCCTCAGTCTATTTAAGCTGAGGGCAAGGAAGAGAGCATTGCTGGAGCAACCAGTTCACAAGGCCACACCCCCTGGGTGCTAGATCCAGCTCCAGACACTGATAAAGTGATAGTCTGCAGGGTAAGTCCTACCTGTCAAGGATACCCACAGACCAGAAAGCCTGAAGCCATAACAGGAAGGTCACAGAGGAAGATCCAGGTCTTCTCCAGGCTGCAGAGAACAGACTTGAAAAGAGAGGATGAGAAACAATGTATTTCCCTCCCCTCTCTGTATCCAAAGTCTTTGTTGGCCCTCAGGTATAAGCTGGAATCATGGAGGTGGACAGGGAGAGCCAAGCAGTCACAATCTGCCCAGCTTCCCACAAAATGTTTCCCTGAAATATGTAATTCCTTCAAGAACTGCTGGCCTTAGAGGTATGCCAGCATGACATTGCCCATATGTGGTGAGGGGGGTTAAGGAGCACAACCACATTTTATACCAGCTGATCCACTCCAACTACTGTTAGCAAAGCATTCTTGCAGAATGAGAGCCTGGTGGGGCAGCCCAAAAGAAACTACAGACAATATTCTGGAAATTATGGAAAAGGAAGAAAATATAACTCAGTGATGGCTGACCATGCTCACTAGTTTCTCAGGAGCATGGAATGGTGATTTTAATTGAAGAGCACAGTATATCAATAACATAAACATAAAAACAGCAATTAAAAGTAAAATCTTCAAATAATCCAAAAACACAATAAGAACAAAGCAGCTATAAAATTGGATTGTTCCTAAAACAATACTAAAGGTCTATAATGGTCTGAAGACACTACCCCCACAAGTCATTGTACATAGTATAAAGTGAGCAGTAGAACTATGACAACAAAACTTGAAGGGAAAAAGAAAACCAACTCATCTAAAAATCTATGGAGAAAATGTTTTCACCGGGCACCTAAAGCCATTCGCCAGATACCAGTGAATCTTCAGGGAAGAAATTTCAAAGGCAGAGCACAACAGAGAAGACCATGTTTCTGGTAGACACCCACCTCCCCTATCTTAAGTGAGAAGACACACACTGAAGCAGCTCACCAGAAAAACTTAATTGACAAATGTCTATATATGCGAACAGAGGGTACTTTAAGTATCCTTGTTCCAGACTTAGGACTTTAAAGGTAATAATCAAAACCCTGAATATAATCCAGAAACAAACTGGCATGCAATGAAAGTCCTTTAAAACTGGTAAACATGTTCTTTATAAGTAATGGCCATATGCAAGCTTGCTGCTAACAGAAACTTCAGAATACTCTTCAAGAGCAAGCCCAAGCAGAATACACTGCGATAGTGCAATCTGGACATGTTCAGAACATGGATAATAATGTCCAAATCCTGCCTATCAAGAACAGACTGCAGTTTGTGCACCAACCGTAACTATGGAAAGGCACTAAGCTATAGAAGAAACCTGTACATCCATCTGTTGGTCATATTCCAGGCCCATAGTCCTGTCCTCTCAGGGATCATGCCAGACCCCCTGCAACTGCCCCTGCATCAACAGCATCATCCACTGTTCCGCCACTGCGTTGTTGATGGAGACCAAGCAGGAGGGCTAAGGCTGAGCAGGAGGGGGGAGGGAAGAAGAGACATGGCCTTGCTGGGTCTTCCTGCTTCCACAGCCAACTACAGCTGTGGAAGCAGGACGGCCTAGCAAGGCCACACCTCTCTCCTGCTGGCTCCCTCACTTCCTGCTCCCTGGCTCCTGCTCGGGCTTCCCTCCCAGCTCACTGCTGGCTGAGCAGCCGCCCACTGCCCGAAAGGCTGAGAAGGAGCAGGGACAACAGGGGCAGCCAGCTGGGCTGTAGTGTGCTGAGCCCAGCTACCTCAGTCGGCCAACCATGCTCCCCCAGCCAGGCAGCCAGCACGCATCCTTCAAAACTGAAGTAGAGTTGGGTGTCATTAGCATGCTGGTGCTACCTTATTCCAGACCTCCAGATGACTTATCCCAGAAACTTCATGTAGAAGGTATAGGCAGGCAGGGAAGAGGAGTGGTAACTTGCCTCCACTGCTGCAAGGAGGGGGGGAAGCAGGAGTTTTGGGTTGCCCCCTCTCAAAGAGGAGAACAATAATGAGGCAGCCACAGAGGAAGCCACTGATGCTGCCATTCCCATCTCCGCTGCAAAGCTCAGGCAAGTGCCCACAACAGCCCCCTCTCCACCAAGACAACAAAGAATCCTACCCCTCCCCCAACACTGAGTTCCTCATAGGTCTATGTTTGTCTCTTCTAATGCCCATCTGGCTAATGCTAAAATAGAGCCTGCCAATGTTTTTGTTATGGAAAGGCAGATGAAATTGGCTTTCCTCCTGACCTTTGAAGGTCAAGAACTCACAAGGCTGCCACCACAGTAATCACCTAGCTTCCTCATCACTTCAGAGCACTGGCCAGAAAACACACAATGGTCACCGGGAACCAATAAATCAGCTCCTGGAACTTGGCAGTAGTATCTAAGTCCTAATGCAGTTATCATGGAAATAGAAAGATCCATGCAACCTCGTGTGACTTTTCTAGAGCTCCTTTCAGAATTCTGTAATCCCTTATCAACTCCAAAAAACTTCCCTAAGGTATAAATTACCTTATCCTTTCCTGCTCCCCCTTTTCCTAATACAGGGTTTCTATGTACTTCAAACTGCTTCTTTTTATCCCACTGTTTCAGTCTGAAAGTGATTAGGATGTTTATGTATTCTTCCATTCTTCAAAACATCTGTTAAAAACTTCACTTGTAGTAGCAGTGCCAGTGAAGGGCAGTATTATAGTTTTTTTATTAATACTGCTATACATAGGACCTGCAGCAAGGAGCATCAAGAAATCAGAATAAAAGGTGTTTTTGATGTCATTACAAAATCCCTTCTTTGTGAAAAGATGAGCAACAGTAACTTTAAATCAGAATTTTACTTCTTGATTTAATTAACAGGAATCTGATTTTTCAGAACAGTCAGGGCCATGATTAAAAGAACCCATTTACATATTACTTGGGTGTAGCAGTGATTGGCTTCCTTTTTTTTCTGTTCACCACAGCAGCTTCTGCAACCAGTAGGACAAGACACTGCTGGGTTCCAAAAAGAGAGAAATCAAGCAGTGAAAACTCTAAAAGCAAGTTTCACTTTCTTTGATTAGCAGCCTAGCAATCATGAAAAAATGTACCGTATAATCTAAGTGATACTGTGTTTAATGCAGTAAAACTTCTATTTAGTTAGATAGTTATATCCCAGTTTTTCTCCCTAAAAGGAACCCAAAACAGCTTACAACATTGTTCATCATTTTAACCTCAAAACAACCACCCTGTCAGATAAATTAGGCTGAGAGAAAGTGACGGACCCTAGGTCACCCAATGAGTTTCTATGGTGGGCTGGGGGTTTCTAATGTTCTAATTCTCAGATTCTAATCTGACACTCTAACCACTATACCATGTTTGATTTGACACTCATTGGCTTAGCTGGTCTAGTGGTACAGAGTGTCCAACTTCAATGAGGGAAGGGAAAGTTGTCAGTTTGGCTAGGGTTAAACCCGTTTCGGAGGATAATCTAGGGATAGGGTAAAAGCCCAGAACATAGGGAAGCTATGGATAATAACCTGATGAGGTTACTGAAGGATGATAAACACTAGGAAATGAAGTAAAAGTAAGAATTACTGGTTACTTTGATTAGTGTCACAGGCCAGGCTGCGGGGTCAGACAAGTGTGGGGGTGGTCAAAACATAGTCCAGGGTCAGAACCAGACAACCCAACAACCACCAGGAAGAACAAGTTCAAGGTGCAAGACAGACAGGGTAGTCAAGGTGCAGTCCAGAGTCAGGAACCCGGCAAGTCAAATAACTGGAGAAACCAAGTCCAAATCACAAACCATTAGCGTAGTCAGGGGGTCAGAGTTGCAAGAGTCAGGAGTCCAGGAGGCAAATGTTCAAGGTGCAGAGTTAAGCGGAGTCAAACGAGCCGAGGTCGAGGAGCCGAGGAAAACAAGACAGGAGGCAGGAATACAAGCAGGGTGGTACAGAGCGTCATCAAACTGACTAGTTGCTGGCACAATTTGTCCGCATGCCAGCGATAACTAAATAGCTCTCCAAGCTACCAGTAATTAAGGTGCCCCAAGTACATCCCAGCTCCTGTTAGTACTCAGGGCTGAAGGAGAGCCTTCCATGCATGCGTGCCTCTCACCGCCGGGCTGCCATGTCCCGTCGGCATTGTTCACGTAAATGGGAAACCGGTGGGGGTGAGTTAGGGGGAGTGCTGACCTGGCTGGGGCAACCTCTGAACTCGTCGTGCCATCAGGTGTGGGGCTTTCTGACTCCGGGAGCTCATCCCCAATGGCACTTAGCTCCTCTGCCAGAGGCACGGGCTCAGCAGAAGCCGTGACAACTTGGTGGTGAAGCCAGACAAGCTAAGCTGCCTGCCTCCTATAGTGTTTAAGCATTGGCTGGGGGACATAGTGCAGGTTGTGCAGGTTCAATTCCCTGCATGACTGAAAGGGGAGTCCTCTGAAGGGGTATGCAGGACAGCCAATCTCTGGGCTGGCCACACCCCCAGGAGGATGGTGATGGCTAGGAACAGCAGTTTCTGCTGCTTCCAGACTTAATACCAACCCTCTGCTCTCAGTTACCCCAACAAGCGGGTTTGGGATGGTGACCTGAATGAACTGACTTAGCTACATATTTAAAGCTAAATTCATTAGTGTTGCACATAAACTTCTTCGGATTCTCTTACACTAGTATGTATTTATTTTTTGAAAGGACAATGTTATAAAATTACAGAGCTCTGATTAATGCCTCCTAGACATAAAACGTTAGTTTAAAATTATATGGTAACTATGGCTAATCGAAATCAGTGTATATCGTATTTCAGCCAGACAGTTCAACAAATAAAAAAGCTTTTTGCTCTCCACTGACCTAAAAGAAATGCAGAGGATAAAGAAATAAAGCAATCTTTCCTGATTATCTGCTTAGTAAGGAGATATGGGATGGTTTTCAAGAATGTGGTTATTTATTTAGATCTGAGTCCAGTGGCACCTTTGAGACCAATAAGATGGGGGGGTACGAGCTTTCAAGAGTCAAAGCTCCCTTCATCAGATACAGACAAAGGGAGTTTTGACTCTCAAAAGTTCATATCCCAAAAATCTTGTTGGTCTCTAAGATGCTACTGGACTCAAATCAGCTGTTCTATTGCAGTCCAACATGGCTACCTTCTGAAACGTTATTTATTTAGACATTTCTGCTCTGCTCTGCTTTTCTTCCCAATAAGGACCCAATGCAGCTTGCAGCATCATTCTATCCCCTTGATTTTATCCTCATAACAATAACCCAGTTAGGTAGGTTAAGTGGAGAAAGAGCAATCGACCCGAAGTATCCAGTGAGCTTCTATGACAAAGTGGGATTCCAGATCCTAACCACTATTCCATGCATAGGCTGATATTGTTAAGACTTGGGCTTCAGATTTCAACATTGTATTCATTACTGTATTTTTACAGTTTAAGATTTTGCCTCCCCCCACGAAAAAAAAAAAAAGAATTAGCCATCTTGCAAACATCAGCCCAGTCAAAATTTACATGACATTTTTGAGTCCAGTTTTCCAGAAGGAACCCCCATAGGGCAGGACAGGACAACTTCAGGGAACCTCCAACAAGAGCCTGAACCTAGCCACAATGGTTCCATTCCAATGCTCCCTTCACACCACACAATTTATCTAATAATAGCTATATTCAGACCTTCTTTTCTTATTACTGCAGTTATTAGATATGCATCAAATAAGTTGCATATCACTTTACAATATTTACTGCCCTCGCAACAATCCTGTGAGGTAGGTTCCTACTATACTGGTTTAGTAGATGGAAAACTGAAGACAATTTTAAAGTCTACAGAACCACAGATCCAAGCCCATCTCTCTCTTTCTACGCTCACAGCTATTCCTTAAAAGCTACAATATACAATAGAGCCCATTCCTACACCATGGAGTAATGTATTACAATTTTGTAATAAACAGTCCTTACAAATAAAAAACATAGCAATGAAGGAATACTACTGGAAATGTTTTATGGGATTACTCAAATGTTCTAATAAAGAACTACAACTTCTTGTTTTTAGAAAAGAATTATAATTCATGACCCTGCTGCTTCTAGTACTAGTCTTGCACCATCACATTCAAATTACATATTACAAATTGTTATTTCTCAGGCCTGAAGTTAGTTGGTACTGGATGTGCATACAAAAGTTATAAAAATCCTTGACTGGAAACCTAATTAGGGACATAATCCAGAAAAGTAAAGTACTTGTAAATCCCATTGATTTCAATGAAAATAAACATGTTTAGTTCTGACATTAAAATAATGCAAAAGTCATCAGTGCTTGACTTTGGCTCAGTGACATTCATGAGCCTTTATCAATTTTTCCCCTCTTACTGGATGGGAACACATCAACAAATTCCCCAGCCCTAAGTGGTTTGACTCTCACATCCTTAACACTACCATTGCAATCCTAAACTGAGTTACACCGTTCCAGGCACAATGACTTTGGTGGACTTATAACGGTACAAGTCTGCTTACAATTTCACTTTACCTCTATCTTATGCAATCCCAAAAGTGAGGTGATCCATTTAATCATAGAATCATAGAATGTTAGAGCTGGAAGGAACCTTGCAGGTCATCTAGACCAACCCCCTACACTCTGCAGAAGCATAGCCGAAAGATAACCCTACAACATACTCGAAAGATGGTCGTCCAGCCTTCACTTAAAAACGTCCAGCGAAGGGGCATCCACCATCTCCCCAGGCAGTCTGTTCCACTGCTCAAACACTCTTACAGTTAGGAAGTTTCTCCTGATATTTAGCCAGTAATGACTCCCTTGTAATTTCCACCCATTAGATCTAGTCATGCAATCCAGAGCAAGAGAGAATAGATCTGCTCCACCTTCTACATGAGAGCCCTTCAAATATTTGAAGACTGCAATCATGTTCCCTCTAAGTCTTCTCTTTCCCAGGCCAAACATACCCAACTCTTTCAGCCTTTCCTCCTAAGACATGGATTCCAACCCTCTCACCATCCTGGTTGCCCTCTTCTGGACACGCTCAAGCTTGTCAATATCCTTCCTAAAATGTGGTGCCTAAAACTGGACACAGTACTCCAGGTGAGGCCTGATCATAGCAGAATAGAGCAGAACTACCACCTCCCGTGATCTGAACACAATTAATGCATCCTAAGACTGCAAAGAAAACATGGGCTCACAGGCATCCTTGGTTGCTTCCCTGCAACTGTGGGACTTTCTTTCCTTTTGATATCACAAGTCCCAAGCCTTGTGGAGATGAAATAAACTCTTTTATGATGAGTGGCTAATAAGGAGTTTTCCATATCAGCAGCAGAAGTCCATCTACTGCATACACAAGTAACCATATGCACCTGCACCTTTTCAGGAGAACAGAAACAAATAAAGCTCTTCATTACTTTCTGTATCTTTCTAAAAATGATACATATGACAAAAAAAACCCACTGTGCTGTGGGCATGTCCAAGCCCACATCATTCAATTTCCTTTCTGAAAACCCCGGCTACTAGCAGAATGCAGTGGGGATTACTGTGCATTCAGGTGCTCCATTAACAGAACAGTACATTTACCTCCTTTTGGATAAGAACTTGCATACTGAATTTTCCTTGCAGATATTCACAAACATAAGGCAAGAATCAGGATTTCAGACAGCAATTTTTATGTGAAATGACTAGGGCCAAATGAGAGACTGCCCACAGATGCTTCCTGTAAGCTCCATTTTTGAATGAAAGAATATTTCTCTAAACTACTTCAAATCAGTTTTTGATGGTTAGACTCAGAACTGAATGCTCTGGAGCCAAATCCAAACAAAAGCTGATACTGGTAACTCCTCTTTAAGCCTATCTTCACAAACTACAAAAAGAAAGATTCACACATCACACACTCAGCTCCTGAAAACACTGCATTACAAGAGGGCATTAAAAGCAGGTTTTGAATTACACAAGGTATTACCTTTATTACAAAAGTATTCCACTTCTTCACAACTCAGATTCCCAGGTTCAAACTCTGCAGAAAAGGTTCCCTCAAGAGGAAAATCTTCTTTGGAGATAATGTCATTTTCTTCAGATAGACACTCTTCCTCTTCATCCTCAACAGCATCCTCAAGAGGGCCTTTAAGAGAACCAACAATACTGTACCAAAATAATATCTATACGATAGCATATAAAAATGTGGGCTGGGGAACCTGTATACTAAAGGGTCTGATAATCTTCTAAAAAAGAAAAGACTCTCTTGTTTGACAGGAAAAGTTAGGTCTCTAAAATGATACTTAATTTTGCAAAGAAGTACTCACTGTTTTTAAACTATACTTCAATAACTGTAGAACAAGATCAGTGACAAAATTCACTCCATTTATGTATAAATTGCAGACCTTTTGCTGACTTTCAGTGAAAGAGGATTCCACTACAACATGCTACACTGCAGACTAAATATTATTACTCATAAAAGTATATATAAGCAGTAAGCTGGGGACCCATGAGGATTCATGGAATGGGGATAAACAACTGGGACAGCCCCTTCCCCATCCAAATCTTCCCCTCAAGGATACTTTAAATTCTTAAGTGTTTGAGCAGGCCAGTTTCCTCTCCAGCAAAAAAAGAGGCAACATAGCACTTGCTTTTTCTTTTTTAACTGACTCTCAACAGCTGCCAACATTCAAAAGGGGATGAGAATGGACACTCCTAAGCAAACTATGGGGGAGGGGTCTTCCTTTTTAATATTTCCAATTCACTGAGTATGCAGAAACCCCAAATTTGTCTGCAGTTGTATCTCTTTAACTGAATTTGTGATAAGCATTCACCAAAGTAACTAAAATTACTACAGAACTGTGAAATTATACAGCTAGTACCTTTTTGTAACCCATTATCAGAACCTCCAGTACTAATATACATGCCGCAACAGTTCTGTGAAACTTCAAAGTATATAAGTTTTTTGTAAGTTTATTTACTGTAACAAAGTAATACTAGCATGAAATATATTTAGAATTCTAAGCTCTATACATTTATCCAAAAGCCTATCCAAGTCCTTTCATGCTTATTTGAAAGCCATCTGATCAGAACTATACCCATCCAGCTCATCTTTACTCAAATATAATGAACTGAAAGCTTTGTCCATTCTGAGATATTCTAGAATGATTATTGAAACTTGTCCCTGTAAATAAAGAAACTAGACTCAGGGGAGGGGGGGTCAAAATGGGATTTTTATATTTTGAACTCTATAATTCAGGGGTGTCAAACATGCGACCCGGGGGCCAGATCAGGCCCTTGGAGGGCTGCAATCTGGCCCACAAGGCCCTGTCTGTTTCCTGCTTCCTTTTCCAGTTCTGCTGCTGCTGCTACATCACAGCTTACTTTACCAGACTCTCTCAGTCACACAGGAGAGATAGATAGGCAAACCTCTCCTGTGTGATTGAGAGAGTCTGATAAAGCACTGGCTGAGGCTCCTCCCCCTCCTCCTCCCACCTTTAAAGCCCTTTATAGTCAGGGTCTGGCATACCTAAGGGACTGCCTTTCCCCATATGTTCCCCAAAGAGCACTGTATTCAGGGGCTCATAACCAGCTGGCCCTCCCAGGCCCCAAAGATGTCAAGCTGGCAATAACCAGGGTCAGGGCCTTCTCAGTGGTGGCTCTGTACTGGTGGAATGAGCTCCCAGAAAAGATCAGGGCCCTGCAAGACCTCTTACAGTTCCACGGGGCCTGCAAAATGGAACTCTTCCACCAAGCCTTCAATTAAGACCCACATAAAACACCTGAGGAGTGACCCTGTGCCCTGGCCTAATCACCTGCAACCTGGGAGCTGGTAAATAAGTAGATCAACTGAGTGGTGCAGGAATACCATCATAATTGTCACCTATGGAGTACTATTTATTCTAGAAATTTCTGCTCCCGCACTTTATCTGAGTATTGTTCCAGCACTTTAGGACAATTGATTTATTTATGGTTGTTTTTATGAATGATTGTTTTGATATATGCACTTCTATGTAAGCTGCCCTGAGCTTGCCTTAGCAGGGACAGCAGGATATAAATTGAATAAATAAATAAATAACCAGCCAGAGTTCATTTCCTGGCCAGACTGCCTCAATCGTATACAGGAGACAATGGGAAGCCTTTCTTTCCTTCCACTGGCTGAGGCTCCTCCCTGAACGGAGGCAGGGAGTGAGGGAAAGAGGGAGAGCTTGCTTTGTTGGGCTGCCTCAATCGCACAGCAGAAATCCCAGGGACCTTTAAGACCAACAAAGTTTTGTTCAAGGTATGAACTTTTGTGTCCCTTACTACTGTGTGTGTATTCTGTTGGGCTCCTTATGTTGTGTGTGTTTTGTTGGGCTCCTTACGCCAGGGGTCTCATGGGTGCAACTGGGTTCCCTTCCCCTTTTCACTATGTTCATGCCCTCATGATCCAGTCTTTCTCAGTAAGAAAGCAATGTGAACTATCCTAAAGGAGGAATAACAAGCCAGTGAGGTGGATTAGGCTGAGAATGTGTGTTCAGCACAGTTGTAGTTATTTCTCTGGGTAAGACTATAGTTTAGTAGACAAACAAACCGCCCTCAATCTGTGTCAGGATGCCTTCTCATGTTCTTGGCCAGCACATGAAGCAACTTATGTACAAAAGTTTGCAATGCCGAGCCATTTCATGTTTTTCCCTGGGGCCTAGGCTCAGAACACTGACCATGAGATTTCTATCATGAATGTCAATAAATCAAAAGTACGTTTGCAGCTTACAGATACACACCTGAACAGCATACCCAGGATTGCCACAGCAGACATTTTGATGCAATAATTCAGAGTAAGACGCATCAGTTATCAGAGGCTTTTAAATAGACAAAGTATTGCAAGAGTGCTAGTGTTTTAAGCATGTTTTATTTAAAGTTTAAAAAAATCTTTAATTGGGTTTGCCTGTGTCCTTTATAAAGTTAATATCTCCACTACCTGGCATTATATTTTATGACACACGTGGCCTGGCCCAACAAGTCTCATTAATGTCAGATTCGGCCCTCATAACAAAGGAGTTTGACAACACTGCTCTAAGTGGACCCCTTTGGAGTGTGGGAGTGACTCAAAGTGGGCTCATTTTGCCCCCTACCTATATGTGCACTCACTATTGCTCCCTTCCCTTTATCTGACCAATACTGACTTATGCCCAGTCGTAGCAATGAAGGTACATGGCAGGGTCTTGTAGCACTATTTAGAGTTTGATAGTAGTGCCACTAGAGGGCCAACTGAGGAGACCCCACTGTGTGCCCAATTAGCATAATTTGGGAGCCCAAGGGAATCTAAATGTTAAAAAGAATTATTTGTTGCTGGGTGATTTTGAAATTAAATTATTTTTCTTGTGTCCATTCTGAACTGGGTTGAGATGAAACCTTTACAGCTTGATTTACAGCACTTCAACAAGATGTAGGAGAGTTTTGGGGGGTACTCTACATTCAACAAACTAAGTGTATTTGGGCTTAACAGAAAGGCAAAACTATTTTTCTGCAGCCAAGAAAAATGGGAGCTATTTAAAACGAGCAAGTTCTTCCTGCAGCCACTCACTTTTAACATGAGTTGCATCAGGGGATCTGTAGGAAGGAAACATTTTATTAATTTTTCCCTTATCTGAGAGAAGAATGTTGATTTTTTTTCATTTAGGTTCCTTGCCTGCAGGTAGCAGACCAGAGAATCATATAGTAGAAAATTTTTTCCTTTTGATTAATTTCATTCCATGTGTTATGTTATTTTTATATATAATTGATTTCAGGTTTTGCTCGTAGCTGTACATCTTTTTTATATCTCTACCCACTGCCTTCCTTCAATCAAGAAAGTTGAAGGAAATTACCTGAATTTTGTTAAGTTTATTAAAAAGAGCTCTGTGAATATTTAAATTGAGGTTTGAAATGCTAATACAAGAAAGATATTAGAGAATTTTAATGGTGGGTTCAATTTGACCCACAGACTATTGAAGAAAGGGTCAAATTTTATTCAAATTATTTCTTTACAGTAAAAAAATGAACCTTTGATTTTATGAAAGTGGATTAACATTCATCCTTGCTCAATCTTTTGGCACTTTGGTGCTTTACAGAATTAACTGGACTTGTGTATAAACTTCTCAAAAGCCTTTCAGTGTTTAAGTAGTTTAGAACTTAACTTTCAATACTTGTATCTCTTGAATAATATCAAGGGGTCTTGATAAAACTTCCTTTCATTAGCTTTTTTCCCTTACAGCTTAGACTAGGTTCTTACAGCAATTTATAGTGGTTAAAAAAGAAGTGGAAATAGTTCTGAAATATGGGTATAATGTTGCATGATCCACAGGGACCCTTATCCCTAAGTCTATTTATGGCATCTAATCATTTCCATATTAGTGTTCAAAAACAGCTTTTGCAGATGAAATATTTGCAGAGAAAGCATTATTTTCTGAATAAATGTGTTCGTCCAAAGTGGAGATGGGGGCAGAGGAAAAAGAAAAGACAGATTATATCTGGACAGAAGTTGGGAAAGCTGGCAGCCATAAGAAGAGCACACAGATGAGTTAGACAGGGATATTGAGAGCCATCATGGTATCCTAGACAAAAATTTCCTTTGCCCCCACATGTCATAGCAAAGCCAAGCATCACATGAAAACAAACCACATTGTTTTTCCAGGTCAGTTGGTTATTTATTTATTTATTTGATTTGTATCCCATTCTCCCCGCAAGGCAGGCTCAGGGCGGATCACAGTAACAATGCATAAATAACGACGCCTTGAAATCCCTCGCAATATTGTTCACCTAGTGTGCCCCTCTGATAGATGGGCAAAAGTCCTGCCCCCTTCTGTCAGTCACCAGTCCCCTGTATTCCCGTTTGATGTATGTGAGGAGCAGGTCAATTTCTTAGAATCCTACAACCTTGAACACATAAATCTATCTTGTATTGGATCAGCCCATTGATCTATCGAGGTCAGTACTGTCTGCTCAGACTGGGCAGTGGCTCTCCAGTATCTCAGGCAGTGGTCTTTCTCATCACTTATTGCCTGGTCCTTTTAACTGAAGGTACCAGGGACTGAACCTGGGATCTTCTGCATGCCAAACTTATGCTCTACCACTGAACCACAGCCACTCCCTGTAATAGCCAAGGAGTGCTCATGGATGGCAGAAGGAGCCAGATGGCAGTGGGTAGTGAGAGAGAAAAATGTGATAGACTGTCAGCTCTGTCTCAGAGACTGGTTTGAGAGTAAGCAGGTGAAAACAGTGAATGTTTTCAGTTAGAGTTTGAGCCTTCAGGGGAAAAGTGGAAAGAAATCCTTTTGCAGGACATTTTGTATGTCTCAGAGCCTGACTTTTGGGATAAAGCATGTAAAATATGAGACTGCTTTATCCCAAAAGAGCCTGGTTTTCAGGGGGAGCCTGGTTTGGGGGGGGGTAGCAGGCTAAGTTATTGGAATTTCCAAAAGGAGCACTCACTTCTACTGTGAGACTCCCAAGGTTGGGGAAAGGCCAAAGATTCACCAAAAGAATCAACAGCTGCAGTCACACACGTGTCAGCTGAATAGGAGGGGAAGTGAGGCTATTTCCTCTGGAGCAATTTGACAGGCAGTTGTGGGATCACACCTTCCTTTGCAGCTGTGGGCGCAGCCCACCCCTGTGTGATCAGACACAACTGTGGGTGAGTTGGGGGGGGGTGGCCATTTATTTCTCATGTGCATAAATGAGGAATCGCACCTCCGCACTGAGGGACCCCTATGAAATATGCGATGATGCGCATACTGCCAAGGGGGGAACAGCACTGAGCTGGGATGGCATGATCAGACCATCCCAATGGCATGACAGTGTGCTTGTGTGATCAGACAGGGGAAAGTCTGTCTGTGGTCGATCAGAACAAATTAGAGCCAGACTGTCCCCAGTGTCTTTTAACTCCACTTCTGTGGCAAAGCAGCACTGGTTGCCGACGACTACAGGACGCCTCCCAGATGTTGCTGTCCGATCGCTCCCTTTAGATCTGTCAGGCATTCACACCTATGTCAGATCTAAAGGAGTGTGTGATCACAGCCAATGATTGGCTGATAGCTATTCTCTGCACTCCTACCTTGTTAACTGTAACTTTGTGAGCCAAGGAAATTTTGTTATACTTACATATAGTTATAAGTCTTTTTATAGAACAACCCTATTCCATTCAAATTAATAAAAGTTGCTATTTCTTCCTGTTTATTTCAAGCCTTATTTGGAATTACCACTTTCAGAAGCCATTCAGGGCCTGTTTGGCAGGTCACGGTTGGGGTAGAGACCATACTGATCAAACTACACACAAACTATGTCCATTTTAAATGTCATTTAAAACCCCAACATTCAAACCCACCCCAACAGCCCAAAAAATATGAGGTTATTTTGCCATGTCAGTCTGAAGTAAAGAATTGAGAGAGAAGTATACAAGAACAGCAAGAAAAGGAAGTAGAGGTTAATTCTTATATGGAAGGAAATTTGAGGCCCAAGATGCAAAACAAGAAATAGAAAGGATGGAGGGTGCAGGTAACAGGAAACAAGTGGCAAGGAGAAGCTGGGAATCAAGCAATGTTGAAAGAAAGGCAAAGATACCTGCAAAGCAGAGAAGTCAGAGCAGGTCTTAGAAAAAGATAATAGAGGAAGTGTTAATGTGAGTAAATCGGTTCAGAGGTGAATGCCAAAAAGGAGGTTAAGAAGTTGAAAAGCAACTGAGTAAGGGACATTGTTAGCACTAAAAAAATGCCAATGAGAAGTGTCAAAATAGAAATCAAAAGAAAGAAGGAAAGCCAACAATCAAGATCTCAACGTTAGCTTGAAGAGATTCCATGCCATGGAGCATCGGTGGCATCTGTTGGAAGTATACCCTCGACCTTTTTCTTTGCATCTTCTCACTGCATTCCAGATGGTTTCAGACAGGTATCAACCAGGCAGTAGCCATGGGGAGATATCCCACGCAGGTCTACTTAAGAGTAAGTCTCAATTTATTCAGTGGGGTTTACTCCAAGGGAAATGAGCCTAGGCCTGCAGCCTCAGACATTTGTCTAATAGGTGCTTTGGCTGGCTTTAATAAAATGGTGGGAAATTTCATCCTTAAACCATTTCTCCCCCGACTTAATTGTTACAGGATAGTTCAAAATTAAACACTACATTAACCAATATTACAGAATCTTTGATTATATATTCACTTTTTATATTCCTTTCATGACAGGCACATTTAAGAAACTAAATTCTGGAGAAGACTGAAGTGGCTATGGTTTCCACTCTGAACAGAAATTGGAGCAGGGGAAAATATGTAGTGATCCATTTGCCTATCACAGATCTTTTCATGAAATTATACAAGCAATAACAAAGGGACACACAAGGCCTTGTAGGGAGATCTCATTTTCCCCTCCCCACTATGTTCTCTTCCCCTTCCCCAAAAGCCCCTATAGCCTCTCCCCTTTTTCTACTTCCTTCTCACTTTCCACCACCAGCCACCCTACCTTTATCTGACCCTGGATTGCAAGGAGATCAAATCAGTCAATCCTAAAAGAAATCAACCCTGACTGTTCCCTGGAAAGCCAGATACTGAAGCTGAAGCTCAAATACTTTGGCCACCAAATGAGAAGGGAGCACTCACTGGAGAAGACCCTGATGCTGGGAAAGATAGAAGGTCAAAGAAGAAGGGGACGGCAAAGAATGAGATGGTTAGACAGTGTTATCGAGGCAACAAACATGAAATTAAGAAAACTCCGGAGCACGACAGAAGACAGGACGGCCTGGTATGATGTGGTCCATGGGGTCGTGAAGAGTTGGACTCAACTGTGTGACTGAACAACAACAACAAAATAATGTTAAAATAATTAGAACTCAATTTTTAAGAGGTTTATAGTGCAGTCCTACGTAGTGTAGCACAGTGTTACATCCTTCTGCATCAGTGGACTTCAATGGATTTAGAAGCAAGCAAGTAACTCTACTTAAAACAATAGTGATAGGGTTGGCAAAGTGTATGCATCCATATGAAGTTGAGAATGCTATTTATCTTTCAAGCTTTTTAAAAAAACTTTATATTGGAGGAAGGTGATCAAGGCCTCCAAAAACAACTCCCACATGATTTAGAAGTTCCCAACAATTTGAGAATGTTGTGTTTTCATAAATTTAAACCAAAATCACAAGATTACAGTGAGATTTTTAATTTTCAACAACTGGTAGAATTTTCCCTCAGAAATCAATGACATAAAATCTCAATCTCTCTCTCTCTCTCTCTCTCTCTCTCTCTCTCTCTCTCTCTCTCTCTCTCTCTCTCTCTCTCTCTCTCTCTCTCTCTCTTCCAAGTAAAACACAATTACAAATAATAATAATGGTAGGAAAAACTCAAATGTTTCCAATTATAAGATAAGGATGCTCTTAGCTGCATTTGTCCCACAGAATGAGAGTCACAGAAAAGATGAAATTACATCTTTATTGGACCAATTAGTTCTTTAAATGCACTCCTCAAACTAGGCTGCAAGGTTTTGTTTACAAGACATTGCACAGCAACTTCAGGTCTGCTATACAGAGACTACTACAGCTGTTTACCTAGGCAGGCATCCCTGAGCATTCTGTACACACACTTTTCCTCATCATTCATTTGTACTGTATCCTGAACTCCAGACACACCTATGATCATTAACCTAGTGTTAATGATCATGCTATTGTTTACATGATAATTTATCCTGAGATGAAAGATTCAGATCATAAAAGGTCCAATTAACCTGGGGCTCTTTTCTTTTCTCTGAATTTCCATCATCCACTATCATTAACCCCTTGAAAGCATAAACAAGTCACAGACCAAAGTAAGTGTGGGTTTTGTGTGTGTTTATTAATCAAACCATGTTTATGCAGGCCTTGGAAATGATGTAGATAGTGTATGGTTTGTTTATGAAGTAAACTTGATGGAACAATTTGTCTGCATTTATTTACAATTCAGACAACATAGCTCTAGTCATTTTCTTTCACTATACTGGACCCCCTACTAAGGTTCGGAAGGCAAAAATCAGAAGTTAAAAATCAAAAACTGACAAAGGATGCTCAGGTGGCTTGTAATTCTTGTAATTACTTGTAATTCACCAACTCTTTAATTCTTTTTTTGCCTCCAGAGTGCTCTTCTCCATCAACTATGAAGCTCACTGGATAACTGTGAATACTATGCCATCATGAGCTTCTTGTAGGAAGGACAAGGTAAAATGTGCTAAGAATCCCTTAAGATAGACCAGCTCCACTCTAAACCAAGAAATGGTCTACAGTTGTGTCATGGTCTTCTGGAACACTGGCTAGTGTCGAAGAATGCAAGTATCACAAACACTACAATTTCTGTCTTTTCATTCTTCCAGCATAATGTACAAACCCAACATTGGGTGCTGTCACATGCGAGAAATAACGTGGGGGGGAAGCGAGGCTATTTCCTCCAGAGGAATTTGACCCACAGTTGGCGATCACACAGTCCTTGGAAACTGCAGGCACAGCCCACCACTGCGTGATCAGATGCAAACACGGATGAGTCAGGGGGGGTTGCTGTTTGTTTCAGATGCACTTAAATGAGGAATCTATGAATTGCATTTCCGAGCTGAGGGCTCCCTATGGAGTTTGCGATAATGCGCATACTGAGAAGGGGGGGAACAACAGCATGGAGTCGGAGTGGCCTGATCAGACCATCCCAACACCATGAGAGCGCGCTGGAGCAATCAAACACAGGAAACTCCATCTGTGGCCCATCACAACCCATTTACTACCAGATTTTCCCTGGTGTCTTTTTATTCCACTTCTGCAGTGGAGCAGAACAGGTTGCCGATGGGTGTAGGGCACTTCCCAGATGTTTATGTCTGATCGCACCCTTTAAATCCACCCAGCATTTGTGCCTATGGTGGGGCTAATTGTGCATGTGATTGCGGCCATATTCATCTAGTGTTGCTTTACTTTCTCCCACAGAAAGTCAATAGCTGCCTTTAACAATTATGAGGGGGAAAACATGAACATATGAAGCTGCCTTATACTGAGTTACACCATTGGTCTACCAAGGTCAATATTATCTAATCATGAGTGGTAGCAACTCTCCAAAGACCCTTCAAATTACCAGCAACTGAACTTGGGACTTTTGGCATGGAAATCAGATGTTCTACCACTCAGCCATGGCTCCTCTACTGGGCACTTGGCTTTTATGCACTGTCAAGATGGGGACCCATAAGGAATTGTGGGAGGAGAGCAAAATTTGGAAATCCCAGTCAATCACTTAAAATCCCCCCCTCAGGACTAATGAATCCTCATAGTCTTGGTAAGGTTAATTTCACTTTTCTGCACACACACCCCTTTTCCCCTTTAACTAATACTCAGAGGCTGTCAACATTCTATCCTTATGAAGCACTTTCAGTTCTCACCAATCCTAGTTTTGGCTTTCTTTGGGAGGGGCTGGGGGAGATTAGTTTTCAAACTTTTATTTTGCTTAATGGGGGAGGTTTTGGATAGGAACAGCCCCTACCTTGTCTGTGTGTAGCCTGGTTTTGCAGCTTTCATGATCTGCACAGCAGTCTGCAAGATTACTATCATACAGAATAAAAAGAGACAAGAAAAAACTTTACTGAAGAGATGGAGGGCAAAGTGAACAGAGTTTACTTCCCACTTACCGTCTCCTCTAAGGAAGCTGAGAATCAGTACAGCTTCCATCTTATCCACCTTGTTCTCCAGCTGAGGAGTACCCACTTGGAGCAAAGTTTGCAGCGCTAGTCAACGAAACTATCTCCAGTAGCCAATCAGTGAAGCCCATCTGTTTCTGGAGACAGTAAGGTAGCTCCTATCCAAAGAAAAAGGCTGCAATGATGGCTGTCCTGTCCCCATAATTACTTTGCTGGCTCCCCTCCACCTAATTCAGTCCCAAACAAAATATATAATGGATCTGCATTCGAATTATGGGATGAAGATGGCAAACCACACAGCTCGAGATGCTTAAGCCTCCATTATGGGACTGCTGAAGGAAGACTCTTCTCTCTTCTGTCTCTGAATCTATTCTGAACCTATTCTGAATGAACTGATGTCTGATAATGTGAGACTCCTCTGTCACCAAATCTGCCTCCCATATCCTTTAAATTTCAAGGAGGTAATTTTACCCGCAGCATAAAAGATGCTACTAGAGAAGGATCAAAAACTTAATGTACTAGTATGTGTGGTTTTAAACACCAAATCTCCTTTTGGTACTCAGCAGGAAGGAAAACACACCACATTTCTTTTTTATTTCACTCATCCACTTGTGACTGACTAGGTAGGAGATCTGCACACTTTTCTCCTACTAAAGCTTGCTGGTCCCTGAAGGTTATAGATGCTGCAGTTTGAAAGACAGATTTGTTCACAGACAAAGATATTTCTGCATGATCTAGATGTGTGTCTCCTCATACATGATGCTGGACTACTTTTGTTCCCCTCCTTCCCCAATCTGCATGCCTTAAGTTACAAGTGTGCAGACAAAACACCAACTACTTAACATGGGGAATTATAAATAGAATGTTACTCATGAAACAGTAGGACATACATTATCCTATAAACAGCAGTGCTCTTATCACTGAAAACTTGGTATCATATCTGAATTATTTACTATGTCAAAGACATATGTTTAGAAGTTTACTTAGAATTATTCCTCGATCATTAATCTACTGCACATCATGAAATTGTTTCTAAAAGCTTACTGCATTTCCCCCCAATTTTGCTTTGTACCATATAAAGTAACTTCTCTATCCTCCTTGTTTACATTCCTCATATATTTACAGACAACTTATTGTACTCCTTTTAATAGCTAATTTATCAAATTACACAGTTCAGTGAATGTCTAATCTGTCTTCAGTAGTCAATTCCAGCAGCCTTTCAATCATTCTGTTGTTCTACTCTCTAAACTTTTTTCGGTTATTTGATGATGTAAAAATTGTAGCACCAAAACAACTAGCAACATTTTTCTATTACTACTTTCTCCTTTTCTTCCATTCTAACATAGAAGCTAAAAAACCAACCATCATGATTACAACCCAAGGATGCACTCTACTAAAATACTGCTACTACTGGAGTTCTGTGCATATGTACGGACAATGTACAGCAGAAGTTTGGGTGGACTGCACCTCAAAGGTACTCTCTTTTCTGAATTCTAGAACTCCAATTTGCACACAAATCTAGAAAAGCATTTCCATTCATTCCAAAAGAAAAAGCTGGTCTCAGTGTACATTCCAATATCTATATGGTTCTACTTCCTCCACCAAATTTCACAGGGTAACCTGTGCAAAATCTTGTGCATGCACTTTAGTACCCAAGAAGTTCTGGACTGTGGCATTCTATTCTACCACCAACCAACAGTCTGAAGTATAAAATCACAGAATTGTGTGACTGGAAAAGAGGTTTCCATGAAGGACTATGCAGCAGTTCAATTAGCAAATGACCCAGACTTTATGCGTTGTGGATATGTAAAAATCCCAGCATCCAAAAAGAGAACTATTAAAATACTGACATTTTTTAAGACTGCTCTTAATAGGATAGAATAGAGTTAAAATTAAAGTGCAAAATATTATAATAATATATTATGGTAGTAATAATAATGGTCAGCCATTGATAGTAATACAGAAGGAAACATAAAAAATAGCTTGCAGCCCTGCTTGTCACAGGCAATATAACATCATTGTACTATACAGTAATAGAAATTCTTTTGAAAATAATTAGATTTCCAAGATGGACATTTTTATAGAAGTGACATTGCTATTAAAATGAGTGTAAAACTCTACAGACCGCGATATTACAAAATGTCACCATGCATTATAATAATATTTTGGTACCATTGCGAAGATTGTATGTTGGAGGATATGGGACTAGGGGAGGAGAAGGCTACCAGAAGGATGCAAAGTTACAGAATCAGGAACCTAGAAGTACTCGTAAGCTCCAGAAATTCATATTCATATCCTACTATTTCCTTGACAATTATATGATGTTTCTCCTTATTCCTTTATCATTAATGCCATAGTAGTCATTAATGTAAGTTTATTATTTTCTCTTACATAACGTATTAATCCTTTGCTAAAGTAAAATGTATATCAATATTTACAGATCACTATCACTATAAATGGCACAACAATTCTGATAATGTCACTAGTTTAATACCTAATTACTGAATAATTATTTAGGACAAGGCTCTTGGAATATTTACTTTAAAGTACCTATGTGAGTGTTTGCTTGATGTCCCAGCAAAAGAAACACTCGAAACAGGATTTACTCTCATCATCAATATCCAGACTTTGGTGGAAAAAATTGTAAAAGCCTATTCTGTTGCCAGAGTTTATCCTCAGATGTCTGTCCAGTTTCTGCTGGCATGCAATATGGGATTTTAGGGTGCAGCTCAAGATAGGTTTGACTTCCCCAGGAATGCTACAGTGGATAAATGAACAAAAAGCCTCCATAGAAGTGTGTATTTTGCCTCTTTTGAGCCAAAAGGTTTCTAATATTTGGATCAGGTAACATAAGCACAAACTGTCTTCTCACCTTTCTCTTGCTACTAAGAGGACCCTAGCTCCTGCATATGCATAAATGTGCAGTAACACATACGCATAATTTAGGAGCTCATTCATTCAAGGGTTTTCTTACCACATGACAGAGTATATGCCTGCTAAAATGTCACCAAGCTGGATAAAAAAAAATCAAGTAGCTACCTGCAGTGACAAGGAATGTAATTAATGGCCAACTTCAGTATGCTCCATATTGCTCTTTTTAATCTGATGCACACAGAAATCAGATGGAAAGGCCCTGAAATACCTTTGAACAACCCAGATTATACACAATATGCAGGCAACCAAAAACCGATCATCTCTGCACATGATAAACAGCAGCGACCAAAAAGGTTGTATAAGGGATAGAAATAAATAAAAAGAGCCTGCTGCTTCTAAGTAGCCATCAAGGGAAGGCTCTTCCTAGACTGCCCATCATGAGAGCCCAGAAACAATAGAGGAGGCAGGAGCTGCCTGAAATCAGCACTATGCAGGTGTATAGCTGCTGACTGGCTAGGAATGTCCCATTTAGGCAACAGACAGACAAGGTTCAAGACTACAAGGAATGATAAGGGACTTTAAAGACAGTTACTGAAACTTTACAAGGACAGAGAAAGAAAACTAGGATCCTGTTTGGAGGATTACAGACCGTGGCAGGCATTTGTTTTAATGCTAGCCAGAAAGAAGACAATTTCAGAAAAGTGTGAGAATGTCCATCCAATCCTTTTGAAATGCATTACAAAGGGGAAGTTGGTGCACATAAATTTGGGGGGAAAGCATGAGGCATTTACAATGAAAAATATATCTCTCAGACACCATAAAAGCAATATGCAAACAATGTATTTTATGGTTATGCCAAAAAATAAAACAGAAGTAGAAACAGAGTTTCCAATTTCCATCTTTCCTTCTTCTTCACCAGACAACCAAAGAGAAGGTCTTATTCCTCAGCCTCCAACTGGACTGGGGTTTAGCTCAAGACAGCTTATATTCAATGTATCTGTTAGCCTTTAAGTGCCACAGGATTCCTTTTTGTTTTTTTGTCTTCAAAAGGAAAGAAAACCTTATCAGAATGCATAAAATACCATGGTAATTTTTTTTTATGCAGAGCATTCACTAGTATACTAGTCTAGGGGAGGGGCTGCGGCTCACTGGCATAGCATCTGCTTGGCACACAGAAGGTCCCAGGTTCAAACCCCATCATCTCCAGCTAAAAGGATCAGGCAGGAGGTGATGTCAAAGAACTGTGCAACACGTTAAGTCCTAAAGGTGATAAAACTAAGAAAAATGGAAACTGGACTTATAAGAGCAAAAAAAAATATTCTATAGCTATCAACAATGAAAATAGTGGCAATATCCCAGAGTGCACAAGGATGCAGAACATAAAACTCCCGTCCATGCCATACTGCTCAAGATGATGACTTGTGGCTTGGTATACAGCCTCCAAAAGCATTTATTTCCCAGCCTATCATAGTATAATACTCAGGCTTAATGAGTCTCAAATTATCGTATAAATACAGAGATGTTTTGGTTCTTCCAGTTTTGGCTCTTCCAGTTTAAGTGTTTCACCCCTTGACTGCAGCCCATCTCACTCCGATGGGGAGGAGCCGAGTCTCAGCTGATAGGAAGATGATCTTGGACCCTCCCAGGATCTCTATAGGAGATCCTCAGCTGGGGAGCCAAGGAGAGCCTCTTCCAAGGCGACAGCCAAAGAATTGTGGCTCACCTTCTTTCCCGGAAGGTCCTGTCGCTGCAGAGCCAGTATGGCACCAAGAGACGACTGCTGGACAAGCGGACATGGTCAAAAATTTTGAAATGCTTCTAAAAGACTTCCAAGGCTTCAAAGCATTAGTTAAGCAATGCTCAGGTTATTTAAAGCGTCTATGAGAACCTTGGTAGCAATTAGAAGCGCCTAAGTGCAAAGTGACAGGGGAGAGAGAAAACTCAAGACTTCACCCTCCCCCACTTAAAGCAAGGTGGTTTTAAAGCACAAATAAAGCAGTTTGTGTTAAACTGAATGCATCAGATTACTAGCGAAATCAAAAGCTGCATAAGAACGTAAAGCAGATTAAATTCAGCTAACTTTTACTTGGTTTTGGGAAGGCGGAACTGGAAAAAAAAAATGTCGGCCAGAAATAGCCTACCAACGACTCCCTCCCAGAACCAGGAAATAGCAGCAGACATGTCTACACTGCTGGTGAATGCACTGCGCCCCCTAATGGAACAGATGACTTATCTCAATGCTAAATGGACAATCTGCAAAAACAATTGACTCAAATGGACAAAAGAACTCAGTAACTGAGAAGACATTTAAAAAGATGGGAAAACAGATGGAGAGTATCAACAAAAGAGCGGATGAAGCAGAGAAAGAAAGATCCTCCAACAAAACACAACTAACACCACTGCAGCTGGAAAGATCCATGTACATTCTACATTTCCAAGGGATACCAGAGGAAAAGAACGAAGATTTAAAGGCTCATCCAGTGGAGGCCCTTGCTCCATTAATGGATTACAAACAGGAAGAACTACTGAAAGAGATGGACTGGGCTTACAGGACTTATCCAGATTGTATAAAAAAAAATAAACTCCCAGGAGAAATATGTATGAAATTCACGAGACAGTCTACCAGAGACCTGGTGCTGAAATCTACACAGAGGAAACCTTTAAAAATCAAGAATGAAGAGATAAAAATCTTGAAGGATATCCCCTTTGAAGTCAGGAAGCGGAGGAGGCTCTACAGGGAACTTACTCTCTCTCTCTACAGAAAAAAGGAGTGCCTTACAGATAGTTATTTCCTGAAGTTTTAAATATGTAGATAAAAAAGTTAACATCAACACTGTTCCTAAGGCAAAAAAGTTTGTGGACCAATACTTTAATTCAACGCAATGCAAAAAAGACAAGAAATCCAAAACTGAGGAGAAGGAGGAGGAAGATGAAGAATCCTACTCACAGGATTCATCAAGCGATAGCCCCAAACTTTATAGTTCTTCAGACACTTTGGAATCAGAGAAAGGAGCAGCCGCTCCCAAACCCCAAGGAAAAAAGAAACGCAAGAAGAAAATACTCTAAAACCAAGAAAATTGTTGATAATGCGGTTTTTGCCAACCAGTTAGCTAATGCAATTTTTTATTACTCTTTGTTAAATTTTTATAAGCAACAACATTTCTGTACTACTAGGTGACAAGGATATATACCTATGTAACCAGATCGTGTCACCCTGTTAGTCTACCCTCTCCTATATCCATTAGTATGCTTAGAGGTAGGGTTTTAGTTTCCCTTCCCCATTCCAGTAGTTTGTGATATATTAGTTTCCCTTTCCCATTTCCTGTAGAATTTAGAGGTAGGGATTTAGTACCCTCTCCCCATACCCCGTAGTACTACAAAACCAATAAAATACTTATAAAAAAAATAAAGTACAGAGATGTTTCTATATGCTATATATTGATCTTTCTATATGCTAGTGCCCATGCTGGGAATATTTGTATATCGCTAAGAGAGCTATGAAATGGAATGGAGATCTGAACTTAAGTTTCCAACACCCTTACCTAAATGTCTAGCCATTGGTTCTGAAGAACAACCATCTACTAGGTTAGATGACAACTGGGACTGCAACTTTCAAGTAAAAGTAGGCACTTCAGTAGTGATCTAATTTTCCACAGTATAGTGTTAGTGGTAACTGCCCACTAGTCTTTCTACATTTAGGATCAGATGTCAGGGAACTGCAAAACTATGGGAGAAAGAAGGAAGAGTTCAGGAGAGAGAAAGAAGAAAAGCTGGGGAGAAAAAAAAGCCACTGAAGACTATGGCAAAAAGAGCTGACTATTTTCTGAACTGTTATTCAAAATTCTGGCCCAGTTTTTCCAGGTTTAGCTCCAAAGCTCCAGGCCAAGTGTTCTAAGAGAAGAGGGTGGGGTTTCAGCTTCCAGTGGTAGCTCCATAAAAAGTTCACCTCCCCCATAGCTTTGGAATCCTCCAGAACACTCCCATATGAAGCATGAAAGAAGAGAGAGCAGAAAGAACAATCTCCACATGTGTATTTACACATCTATGTCCCTTTCTAGACATGGGCCCTATGTGATAGTCAGGCAAATCCTAACACCTATGCAATAGTTAGGTAAACCCTAATTAAACAATGATAATGTAATCCAGAGAAGATGGATCCTATTAAATAAAAAACATCCATCAGAGTCAATCAATTTTTTGGAGATAACCAACAGCTGCCATAGACTTTGACATATTTTAGAATGCTTACTTATGCCACATTTTAAACCAGAAACTAAATACAAACACAAGTAGCTTCAAATACTATATAGTCAAATATTTGTGTATCTCAAAGACAAACTACACATTATGAAAAATAATCCACAAATGGATGTCCCAACAATTTTAATGTTAAAAAGCAGTTATCAGAGGGGAAGGATTTCAAACTCAGTTATGGCATGAAGCATGTGGTAGGGAACCTATGGTAGTTATTCCAATAAAAGCTGCCTCTCTTGAGCTTCTTTTACCCCCCAGTAGTCAGGTACCTATATCATAACCCTACAAATAATAAATAAAAACTTGCACAAGAAAAGCAGTGACAAAGAAGAGCCACCTGTTACTAAAATCATGGCCAAATTGTAGCCCAGAGGTGCTGCCTTATGTGTGGGTAGCCATAACAGGAGGGGCACCCCATTCCTGGCCTGAACCAGAGACCCACAAAAGTCAGGCCAAAGGAAGGCACTCCTGGCCTGAAACACAGAGCTAGCCACAGCTCTGGGACGATCTCCATTTTCAGGTTTTCATACAAGGCAGCCCTCCAAGGCAATCTTCAACCTCCCCTCCTCCAGTAACGACAATGAAGGCGGGTTCCTCCAGATGTAGTATCCGCATTTCTAAAGCTATTCAGGGGCCACCTGGCAAATAGCCCTTCTATCTCCAGAACTTCACCAAGCCCTTTTTGTATGACCCTATGTCTATGTGAGAATCCTTTGTCTTCAAAGCTGTCTTTTCTGCTCCATCCCTCAGCATACTGAGATAAACCAATCATACATTCAAATGTATGGCAATCCTTCCTGACACCAATCAGGGACCCATTTATATCTTTTGTTTAAATCTGGGAACCTATTCAACTCACCTAGACTGGACCATCAAGGGTCATGATATCTATTCATATGCCACTGGTAGTCCCATCAAGGGTTATTGTGCAGCTAGACTCTGTCCCTCTGGGACACAATTGGTCACATGTGAATTACGCTCTGCCTGGTACCACACCTTTGTGGATTCCTTATTGGTCTAGAAAATCTATTGTTCTCACCTGAGACCTACTCCCAAGGCCTCCCATTGGTCTGCACTGTTTTCCAATGTCTGTATCTGTCAGAACACATGGCCTCAGATTTTGTCCATGTCTGCCCCTGAAATCTAAAAAAAAAAAAAAAAACCTGGGGAGTTAACCCCTCCCCCCAAAAAAGAAAATAGAAGCAGCACCTATAGCTTTAAGAAATAAATGCCCTCTATGGCTCTTGCTAATCAACGACAACAGTGCTGCCAGCCTTCAAACCTTGGTTTAAGAACATAAGATAAGCCAATGTTGGATCAGGCCAATGGTCCATCCAGTCCAACACTCAGTCACACGGTGACCAAAAATACCAAGTGCCATTCAGGAGGTCCAGCAGTGGGGTCAGGACACTAGAAGCCCTCCCAATGTTGCTCCCCCAAGCACCACGAATACAGAGTATCACTTGCCCCAGACTGAGAGTTCCTGCCTATACGTGGGTTTTGCAGGTAAAAGGCAGGAATAAGGGGAGGGCCCTTTCCAGGTGTTTCAGCTGTTGTGAGAGAACTCATCAGGATCAGGCCTGGTAGCAACCACCAGACAACTTGATACCACACGAGTTCCATGATTTCCCAGGCCCAGGTGCTTACACACAAATTAACTTTAAATTAAAGGCCCACTAATGTACTGAAGAGCACTATTTTATGATTTGTGTAGATATTACAGGATAAAATCTAGTTCTTATTAAGATAGCATCTCGCACTACATTTTCAAGACAAAACAAGTCCAAGCATGTACAACATTTGATAGCTCTAGTTGAATAGTGAGAAGAACAAACTGTTTAATTGTTCAAGGGTCATCTTGTTTGTCTTTGTACTCAAGCAAGAATGTGCCATAGCTGTCCCTTGGAGAGGATCCCAACCACTCAAGGTATTTTAACTACCAAAATGCAACATTCTTCCAGGAAGACCATCAGCAATCATTCCTGTCATCTAATCAGTAATTTTTCTATCATGTTTCAGCAACCAACATACATTTTAATGTTTTTATCTTTACTTTGAAGGCCAACTCCAAATCATACAAATGTTATAAGCAGATTTACATTCTTGTCAACTGTTTTTATTAAGCCATTATGCAGGAATGAACAATCATACCATATTCTAAAAAGGAAATGAACCAGCCCACTGCATTCATTAGTTCATTTATTCATTCACTTATACCCCACCTTTTGACATATCCCCAATACAGAATACAAACATAAAAACATGCAACAGTAAACATTAAAACACCACAACAAAGTAATATAAACCATGCCGGGTAAATAGAAAGAAACAAAAAAAGGAGTGTTAAACAAAGGCAAGGCAGAAAAAGGAAATCTTTAGGCCAATGATATTTATTCAGTGGTCAGGAGCCATTTGACATGCCACCTGTGGCTTTTCTGAGCCCTGTTCCACAATGTGGCATCTGCTCCGTGTTTCAGGAAAGTGGTCAAGACTCTTGACTGGTGGGGCTTGTGGTTAACAGATGATTCCCACCTAAAAAAAGCTACGGCCAGAGAAATAGATAAACTACAAGCTTCCCTAAAGTGCAGGTCTCATGGCAGGAACAGAAATAAACAAGCCTCTCTTACCTGATGAAAATAAGCAAATGTAGCTCTCCATGAGCCATGGACTGAATATCACTGCTTTAGGCCATCAAGGGGACTGGACTACTGAATCTCAAAGGAGGAAATACCAAAATCTCATTGCTGCAACTCAGAAGGTCCTCACTTAACATGCAGCAAAATTCATATTAAAGAGAGTAGTCCTTCAGGTATCTGGGCCTGTCTTTAAAGTCAGAATCAGCAGTCTGAATTACACCCAGAAACAAATGGGTATCTGATGCAGATGCTTTAGTGTCAGCATTTTTTGATCCCAGAGGTGACTCCTAGACAACCAACAATTTCCAAGTGTCTTGGAATAAGATGCTGTGTCCTGTTTGAGTTAGGCTATTTTCAGACACTGCTGATTTTTCAGGTTGGCCAAGCTTGCAGTGTCTTTCATGAGATACTGAACAACACTGAAATGCTAGAAAACACACCCAATTACCATGTCAGGTTACACAGGGAAGCCACTGAAATTCATAAACATAAACACAATTTCAATAGGAAAGAAGAAAGTTTAAAAATAAATAGGGCATGGTTTCGTGTCCTGAAAAACACAAAATCTTACAACAGCACTACAGATAAGATTAGAATTTAACAGTCAATCCATGTGCAAAAGAACCTCCTCAGGAAAGCTCCTCCATTAGCATGTCACAGCCTGGGAAACGCCTACAAGATAATATCAACCCTACCCCACCTTCCTGAGTAGATATAAATTACTTGCCTACCATTTTTCTTCTCACCTTGACACAGACAGTACTCCATCTTTCTGTGTTATACCTCTGAGGATGCCAGTCACAGCTGTTGGTGAAACATCAGGGCCTACAATGCCAAGACCATGGCCATACCGCCCAGAAAATCTACAACAACTAACCAACAATTTCTCTTTAAAATGATTTAAAAGGAAATCTGAACATAATACAAACATGATAAAACTCCAAACTTTCAATATCTTAAGGCACGATAATTTACAAAAGACACTGAATTACAATACTCTTTCCTAAATTAAAGAGAAAGTAATATGGAAAATACTGGACATCTAACATTAAAAATTACTCCTACTGAATCTAAGGATCAACAAGTTGTTGCAGATGTTCCCCAGGGTATCATATGAGACTCATCCACTCATTCCATATAAACGATCTTGCACTCCTATTTCATGCTCTCAAATTACTTGAGAACCACCATATGTTCACATTTCAGATTATGAATATTTAGGACTACCAACAAACTACATAGACAGTTATTCTCTATTTAATGGGGGGGAATATAATTTTACTCAGCGGTTACCAGTCCTTGATTCTGAAAAGTTCTTGAGACTTAGGCTCCAATCCTATTCATATTTACACTAGAGTCAGCCCAATCTAACACAGTGATACTGATAAAAAACGCATAGAACTGTACTGCACGCCTTCAATAAAGTGATCTTGCTTAAAAGGTGGCTTTACTGAAGGCATGCAGTACAATTCTATGCATTCTTTAGAAGTCCCACTGTGCTTTCTCTGTATGTGTATAAACATTACATCATTCAAATCAGTGTTTTATTGACACTTTAAATCATCTTGAAATATTCTAATCCAATGTTGCCATTAGATAATGTGATACCTTTTCACCAACCTTGGTTTCAGAGGTTATATTTCTTCACCACCTATCCAGAGCAAGGTTGTCCAACAGCATCAAAAAAAGACAAACCCATATCAGAAATAACAATTAAAATAATTATTCCCACTTATACAGCAATGACAAAAACACATAATCCATAAAAATAATACCTCATATTTAAAAAAAATAAAAAATATCTCAAAGGCACAAAGCAAAACCAAAGCCAGCAAAGACTCAGCACAATGGAAAACAGTGACATACACGACATCCAAAGTACCATAGTGAAGATATAACCAAAACCCATATGATGTCAAATAACAATGTAGGCTGGCCCTAAAACAGATGTAAGAAAGGACCACTAATAAGCACAAAGGTAGTAAGAATGAAAAGCTCAATCAAAAGCCTGAGCAAATAGAAATGTATTGATCTGTCACTGAAAGATAAAAATACAAAAAGGTAGATGCCATATCAACTCATAAATCCCATTACCTTACCCAAGCACTTGTTCAGAACTTTTAAGGATCCACCTCATTCAGCTGTTCAGAAGTAAAAGTGGGTGCCATAATAAAATTGATGGAACTTTCCTAAGCCCCAGAAAATTAATCCCATTAAACAGAATGGTGCAGAGAACCCAGCAAAGCCTCACTGCATAAATGCTACAGGATCGGTAGCATAAAAGCTACAGGATCAAGCCACAGTCCCTCAGCACTGCCTCCCAGAAACAACTGGCCAACCAGTTGTAACCACCAGACTTTGATGCTGCCAACCCCTAACTCAGCCGGTCTAAGCTGAATAATACAATGGCTGATGATGAAAAAAGCCACAGAAGAGGCTTTCTTAGCTTTGCTAACATCATCAATCAGATCAACCAAGGTTGTTTGAAAAGGTTCAGGACCACAGACCCTTCTTCTGCATCTCTAGGATTAGTGGAGCCATGCCATCTTATTCTCCTCCATCCAGGGGAAAAAAATCTTCATAAAGAACTGCATCTTTACACTTCTATAGTGTCAGTATTCATCCAATCACATAGGTTGCATTTCGAATAGTCCAGTAGGGCTGACAACAGCACCACCGCTGAAAAACTACAGTATCATGTTCATGGGATATCACACAATGCAAACTGACATAAACAGGTGCTTTTCCCCCACCCTAGTAAATTTCTTGCCATCTTGTATTGATTATATGCAGCATCACTGCATAATATTATATATGTTGTGTTCTTCTATGCCCTAACATTACTACTTTTTGCCAGAACATTACTATACTTCCATGTTAAATAATAATAAAAATTGTGCATATATCATCACAAATGTTGAACACACATGGACACACACACTCAAATTTATTTTAATCATATATGCACCAAATCGCAATAGACTATGGCTTCCTAGCACATGAACCCCATTGGAATACATGCCCATCATGTGTAAACAGAGAAAACCAAGTACTAATGTGTATTAAAAAGTATATAAAAATAAATCAAAACCCACAGTATTAATCTAGTACTACTGGAATGCTGCAGTGGCTCAAGTGGTTAAGACGCTGAACTGCAGGCTGTCGAAGGTCAGTAGTTCAGCAGTTCGAGACCCAAGAATGCCGCATGACGGAGTGAGCTCCATCTCTAATTCCAGCTCCTGCCAACCTAGCAATTCGAAAGCAAGAAATTGCAAGTAGATAAATAGGTACCACTTCGGTGGGAAGGTAACAGCATTCGATGCGCCTTGGTGTTTAGTCATGCCGGCCACATGACCATGGAAACATCTTTGGACAGCGCTGGCTCTTTGGCTTTGAAATGGAGATGAGCACCACAACCCTAGAGTCAGATTCAACTGGCTTTTGAGCAAGGAAACCTTTACCTTCACTTACTGGAATGCACTTAATCCATTACTACTGCAATGTACATTGGTTTCCTCTCAAAATCAAGTCAGAAATCACAAGTAGTGTAAAATACCACGGCTTGGATATTATTGGGATCTCAAAAGAGTGTGCATATTACTCCCATTCTGCATACTCTCCACTGTCTGCCCATTTGTTACTGAGCTTAATTTAAGGAATTGACTATCTCATACAATGCCATTTGTGGCCTTGGTCCCTCGTATCTGCAGGACCACCTCTCCCCAATGTTCTGCCACAATAACTTTGCTCATCTGAGCAAGGCCTTCTGCAGTTGCCAGCCTGCAAATGGGCAAAATCAACAACTGCCCGTACACATGTTTTCTCCACTCTGGCTCTCACTTTATGGAATGGCCTGAATGAAGAGGCCAGGAAAGTTCCCACTCTCCTGGCTTTCCACAAACTATGCAAAATCGAATTATTCAAGAGGGCCTTTCTGCACAGGTAATAAGTTGCACTGCAAAAAATGGTTTGCAAACTTACTTAGATAAATAATATAGGATTGTAGTCTATACCACTGTAAAGCTTACTGTAAATAGGATCCTACTACATAATTTTGCTCTGCTTGACATGTCATGTTAATACTTGTGCTATGCTTCAGTTCTATCTTCTGGTTTCCAGATGGTTCCAGACTTTTATAATCCTAGTAATTTGTTTATTGAATGTCCCATTTTATTGATTGTACTGATTCACTAACATGTAATACAACTTGAATCCCTGTGAGAAAGACAGACTATAAATAACGTAAATAGTTTTTAAAAAATAAAAACATAATTGCTTTGATTTGTTTCCATGTGCCATTACGAAGCATACTTTTATCTGATATTTAATTTTGTCTGTTACTATGGAGCATGTACTGATTTTTATTCAGGGATTCCAAGTATAGCAAGTCTTTGTATAGGACCACAATGAGTAAGTCAGTTCTTCTGTAACTATTTCTCATTATGGAAACGCCAGAAAGCTAGGTCACAAACTGATCATTCACATGGCACTCCCTTAGCAAGTCTGGAATGTTATTACTTGTCAGGGAAAAGGAAGAATTATGCAATGTCACTATGGCGCATAACTGATAATCATTATAGAAAGCCAGTCAGCAATAATCAGGGGTCTTTTGGGGGGGAGCGCAGCTCAGGAGCCAAGCCCCGCCCCCAGCCGGCGTCCCAGAGTCTTTCAGGCAGCCGAATGTCAATTTCAGCTCCATTATATCCTATGGGCCTTTGAAGTCAATGGTGAAAACATAGGGTATATTCTGGGGGCTGGAGGGGAGGGGGTTTGAGGGAGAGGCTCCAAACTCACAGGGTAGCTTATGGAGCCTCTCCCCAAGATACCCACCAAGTTTCAAGAACACTGGACCAGGGGGTCCAATTCTATGGGCCTCCAAACAGGTTGCCCCCATTCCCTCCATTTTTCTCTATAGTGGGGGGAAAAGTTAAGAGAGAAAAATACGATAAACATAGATAATTGTATAAAATTGAGTATAGTCTAAAATATTTAAAAGGTATAAAACTGAAGCTATGAACAGTTAATTGAATCTCAGCATACCCACTAAAATCAATATTAAGTATAATGTTATACTGTAATACCGTTGGTTTGGTTGTGAATGACTTATAACAAATGCTGAACCTTTTACATGAATTCTGGTTTAGCTTTCTTTTACAAATCCTGCTTCCTTAAGATAATGGATCTGTGTCATTAAAAATCTTCTCATACAGATTTCAATATTTTATTACCAACATTAATGAGTGATAGACTGATCAATATTAGTCATATTTCAAAAGTTTTCTCACTAATTCGCAATTCCAGCCAGTAATGTTTCATTGTGTTTGACTGGAATTGTTTGATATAAAATCTGTACAAAATGTACTGAGGAGTGGAGTTTTGCTATAAAATTCATCAGTATATTATCTAATCAGGGGGATTAACTAATTTTACATTATTAATTTTTTAAAAAAAAGAAAACCCACAGAATAAGAAAGATCAGAGATTTTCTGAAATTCTTCCATAATTTTTTTCATGTAAATAAAATAATTCATTTGAATATCAATTGTTCTTTTTGCCATTATTTTGTCATTTTACCCATCTCAAATTGTCCTTTATTTCAGGTTTATTTAATCTTGGCATTGTCATAGTCATGTCTTCTACCACGTTCAAACATGGCAATATATTAGGGGAAATCTTGGGCTTCCACCGCATGTATCTGTATAATGCACACACTGTTAAATATATTCACTGCATGCAGATATGATATTTGCACATGTACTACTTAGGTGTGAATATTAAAATATATTATGTTGAGGCAGCACTTACTATAATATCCTAATTATTTATTTTACATTTTATTTATGAGAAGTGTTTTATGTTTTCATGTTATCCTCAGTATGAAATATACAGAGGTTTAGAAATAACAAGTGGGGTACTACTGAAACTATAATAACCAAAACAAGAGCAGCTGTCATATATTAGGATATTCCTATGGGCTGAATGTACAAATTTCTTTATTCCTCTTCCTTCTGCCCCAATATCATAACTAAGGAAACTGTACATGTGGTATGTGTTTTATTATCACCCCTGATTAGAACCCATTGTGTTGAGCTTGTTTTCTCTTGTATGCAAATTCTTTTGGCTACATTAAAACGAAGAAGAAGAAGAAGAAGAAGAAGAAGAAGAAGAAGAAGAAGAAGAAGAAGAAGAAGAAGAAGAAGAAGAAGAAGAAGAAGAAGAAGAAGAAGAAGAAGAAGAAGAAGAAGAAGAAGAAGAAGATAGAAGATTGGATTTATACCCCACCCTTCACTCAGAGTCTCAGAGCAGCATACAAACTCCTTTCCCTTCCCCTCCCCACAACAGACACCCTGTGAGGTAGGTAGGACTGACAGAGTTCTTTCAAGAACTGCCCCTTCAAGGACAGCTCTTATCAGAACTATGGCTTACCCAAGGTCATCCAGCAGCTGCAAGTGGAGGAGTGGGGAATCAAACGCGGTTCTCCCAGATTAGAGTCCACGCACTTAACCACTACACCAAACTGGCTTTCTCACAATTACAAAAATATAAATTGAGAATACTATGAACCACACTAGGAATTTTAGGAACTTTTCTGCAGGATTTTGGTCAGCATTGTTTCAGTTACTAAAAACTACATAAAATCTGATAAGTACTAGAAATATTTGGTTGCATGTTCTTATTCTAAAGCTGTAAAACAATTGAACAAAACTCTCATTTGTCCCATACAAATTATTGGTTAACAAAACAGCTTTAACAAGGTATTTTACAACAGTTCCAACTATATTTAAATTAATATAAACCATAATCATACTTAAATCTTGCTAACATCCCTAATATGCTGATATTCTTAATAGCATTTTGACCTAGTTACACAGCTAGCTCTCCATGTATCCATGTAATACACTTCAAATGAAGTATACCTTTTACCAGAAAGATTTTACCAGAAAGACGGAATTCTTGGCTCAGTTCAAGCAGCAATATCACAAATTATCCACAGTGAGCACAGATCACTAACCTGACCCCTTCTTCAAATTTTTATTTGAACTGAAGTAATTGATCCTGACAGAACAAAGAAGGAATTCTTACAACCATTTTTTAAAGTTTGTTTCCATCAACGGATATGAATCTCACTTTGAACAGCTATATAACCTTTCAGTACTGCCATCTAACTTTCATGACAGTATTAAATGTAAAAATTAATATTACTTAGGATAACAAATTGATAATAAAAAGGGTAATCAGGGACAGATAATAAAACAACATTTTCCATCAAATGTAAATATTTCCTAAACTTTTTTCTCCCCAGATTTTATATACAGAACATATATCTTTAAAGTGTTACCCGAAGGAATGTTAATTTAAACATAATCTAACATTTTAACTGCAGATTTAAGTACTATTAATTGATATATTTGTATTTACAAGTTATAGGAAATTAGGTTTTAAGTTATCTAAAAAACAGTTTTATGATAAAAAACAAATTCTAAAAACTAGTTTCTTTTTTACAAAAAAGACAAATAAGATTAAAATTTATTACCATAGAGTTTCCAGGGATTCCTAGAGAGCTATGATGTCATGTCTGTGTTTTTCCCAGAAGTAACATTACATCATCACGAAAGGCCGCCCCCCATGTCCATGCCCCCCAATTCTCCCATTGATTGCCAGGCTGGGCTTGGCAACCCTAATATGTACAAGTAAACTATGTACAGTAATTCATTTCACCAAAGCAATATATTGCATAAAATGTCTTTTCTTGAACCAATTCACAACACCAACAGGGTATTTAACAGCACTGAGAATGAAACAGCAAGTTTTAAGGAAAGAACTATTCCTGTCCTTGGGTGGTTTCCACAACATTAATCTGACTTCTGCCTGTCTAATGGCAATGCACTACCTTTTACATTTTTGTTGTTTAATTCAGCCCCAACAAAACATACTGTTATCAGAGAGTCTAACTGAGCAATTGTTTCTGGAGAAGAATTTTCCTATTACTAAGCAGTCTTGGCCCTGTCATAAATAGTTACAGGGCTCCGGGGATAAGATTCCTACAGTATAGAATCTGAATATACTTACACCCATCTATCATGAAGCTGTGTCACAGGATCCTTGCCTGCTCCTCCTCCTCCTCCATCCTAAAGGTACAAGGACTTTAACACTGACATGAGTACTGTATTCAAAATAAACTCAAGAATAGTGCATAATATCTAAAGACTTTGGATCTGTTTTTTTAGACTGAAAGAATTATTATATCTGTTTCTCAATAGTGACCAAACAAAATGAAATACAAATATTTTACAGCTGAAAGTAGCCCCTTCCTGTACTCTTTTTTTCAAAAAGTACTCCATTAAGCAAACTTTGAGACATGAAAGCTAATTGTATATACCGCTTTTTCTTCTAGATCCAAAAGCTAAAATCCAGTGCTCTATTATGCTTCTTACACTGGACTAAAATCAACAAGATTTAGAGTATCTGCGTACTCTATTTAAGCCCAAATCCACTGGATTTATATGAAGGGGAAAGAGCCAAAATAACACTGCAGTCCTTAGCAAGAGTTACACCCGTTTTAATCCACTGAAGTCAACAAGTTTAGAGGGGCATTACTGTGTTAGGATTCCACTGTAAGTCAGTCCAGGTAATTCTATAGGAATCCTCTTTAAAGTAACAGAAGAAAAATATACGTCTGCACTGTTCAAAAGTGCTGAGAATACTGTGCCACTTACAGGGAACAAACAGTGAGTAATGAAGACTCCCTGCTGGGATCTTTGACAGAGAGAATGACCAAAAAAAAAAAAAAAAACTGAACAAGGGGAAATGAAGATGCACAATGCTATTTTGAGAGACATTAACATGGGGAAAAAATAAAAAGACAACCAAGAAAATAGGATACTGGGGAACAGGAAAATAACTGCCTGTCACATTTAAACTAAGGGCTCTGAAGGAAAATGAATGGTTGAAGTAACATCACAATTGTTCATCTGATTCACTATTACTAAATGAGCTTCTTCAATAAAAAGTACACAGAAAGAAAGGAGCATGTCTCATCAGAAGCACCCCGTACGGAACAGCATAATTGTTTCTTTTCAGGTCTGAAAATGAGATACTACATCTATATGTATATAAAGAAAAAACATGGGAGAATTGCTCCTAGAGAAAGAGCTGGTTTATTTCCTTAAAATGAAAGGCACCAGGAAACACTTTTTCAAAGTGGAATTTCCAAGTCTTGCTTAATCCTTTTCTCCACTTTGAAATAATCCATTTTGATCCTCCTGTTTGGCCCTTATTTGCTGCTCAACACTTCTCTTTGATAATTTTTCCAGTCCACTTCCCTTCTAGCACAAAGCATGTAGAAACTGGGGGCAGGGGGGCAGGTAGTTCCAAAGGGTTAACTTACCAAAAGGCAAGGATTGCGGGGGGGGGTGTGTTTTTGCATATTTCACTGCATATGTACGAAGGAGCCTGTTTAATTCTATCAGTGGCCTCATTAAAAAGACACATGAAGTCCCACAAACACATGGGGGCAAGAACATCACAGGAGCCAATACTGTAATTAAGCAGCATAAAGTAACTCTCCTGGAGCTAGCAAATGCCGCTAGCTTTCTTTTTTATTGTTTACACAGCAGAACTAAATCTGCCCTCCATACACATGTTTAATAAAGTGCATGCAATACCAAACCAATATCTAATTGTAAATTCTTTGGTAACTTTCATTTGGTAAGTTTTTTTTCACCAAAAAGGAAATTAACTATTTCACAATTTAAACAGTAAACATTGTTTTTTAGAATTTGAAATGCAAAATGACTGTTTATTCTATAACAGAGATACTGTTACTCCTATTTAGCTCTCTGTATGAAACATTCTTAATAACACAGCAACTTAGTTAATCAGTATTATTCTAATTTAAATCAGACACTTATGAAATTATTATTTCTCTCAAGGTTTCTAACCTGAGCTGAACAGGGTGACCAAGCAAATTGTAGAACAGTTTGCATACTGAAAAGTGCAGCAGAACTAGAAATGAAAACAAGACTAAAATCTCTGCCAGGTAAGCACAATGTCTAAAAACTTTATATAAAACAGCTTTTTTCATGGAGAGGATTGCTAGTTCTATGCTGGCTCAAATGAGTTTACACCTGTTCACTGCTATGTGCTACATCTGAATAATCTGTATCCCTGAAATACTAATTCCCATCCCACAGCATCTATTCCCCCTTATTTTAAAAAAAAGTCTCCATAAAGGAGCTGAGTTTCAACAATGTAGAGCAAATGAAGTTGGATACCAATAAAAAGCAGCAACTTTGGTTATATTCAGAGTATCTGAATTAAACTTCTAATCCAGCCAGAAGTAGCAAACAGTTCTTAGCCAATATGTTGTTGAAAGCTTTCACGGCCAGAGTTCATTAGTTGCTGTAGATTTTCCAGGTTGTGTGGCCATGGTCTTGGCATTGTAGGACCTGAGGTTTCACCAGTAGCTGTGACTGGCATCCTCAGAAGTATAACACAGAAATACCTCTGTGTTATACCTCTGAGGATGCCAGTCAGAGCTACCAGCAAAACGTCAGGTCCTACAATGCCAAGACCACAGCCACAAAACCCGGACAATCTACAGCAACTAAAGTTCTTAGCTAGCTAGGTAAGTAAGTAAGCAGATAGAAAGACAGACGGAAAGACTCAATAAGCACTATAAATCTGAACGGCAGAATGACAACAGTACTCAGAGCTGCCAAGAGCTGCTACAGGCTACCAGAAAAATATCACCTCAAAACCTCCCGTTATTACCCAAACCTAACTCAAACATAAAATGAAAGCTTGACTTGCCCATGGTTGGGATGTTGTCCATGGTTGGGATGTTGTCTCCCTAGTCCCTCTTGGTGGCCCTGACTGTGGTTGATCACAAACTGGCTGCAGAAGAAAAGTCAAAAGTGCTACTACGTCCATAGAATATTCAACATTATTAAAGGTTTTGCCTGAACTGAAGTTGTGATGACTTCTTTTCTGGCATGCTTTGACTACATTGGAAGTGTCCAACCCTGGTGGCAACCACTGAGGCACTTTCTGTTTGAATAGTCAGGCAACTGGCTCACAGCTTCCATTTTTCTCTTTCCAGCTTCAAAGAATCCAAAACAGACTGAGCTTAGTCAGGGGGAGGGGCAGAAGACCAGACTCACTGGTGCTCACATTGTCACCTGAATAAGAAGGCAAGCCAAGCTGGAACTTAACACAGAATTTTAGACTCAGCCACAACCAGGTGAAAATTCTCTTCTTAGTTTGCCTTCTTCTGTTTAGTCAAGTGAAAGTGATAGCAAAAAAAAATCTGTACTCAAGCAGGTCATCCGCCACACTGTCAACTCATCTTACAACTCATCTGTCTGGCCTAGCTCAGTGTCAATGGTCAGTGTTTCCTATTAAAAGGTAAGGAGTCCCATATAACGGATGAGAGCCTGCTTACTTACTGCATGCCCTTCTTCTCAGCACCCACTTGCCTACCAACTTGTCCCAGCCTGTTCTGAGCAAAAGAATTGAATTAGCAAATGCAGCAACAGTACAGATTGTGGTGTGTTTGTATGAAAGAGAATAAAAGATCTGCATGCATATCCTATGTGACTGGCCCAAGGTCACCCAGTGAGCTTCCACAGCAGAGTGAGGATTCAAACCTGTGTCTCCCAGATCCTAGTCTGACACTTTAACTACCACACCACGCTGGCTTCCCTCACTCCCGATTTACAGTAAATTCTATTGTGGTTTTGCACTTACACAGGCAGATCTTCCCAGTGTATGGGGGCAGCAGGTAACTGTCACTAGTTCCTCCCATGATGATTCACCATTTTATGACTTGCTGCACCCCAAGCTGCCATTTTGAAACTGGAAAAATAGTAAGTAGGAACATCGGGCTCCTTCTTTAAAATGTATTTCTACTATATGAGTTCCATCAAAGATCTTTATTAATCTCCTACACATAATACAATACATAAAATTGCCTCAAATACATTCTATTCCTTGCACTTCTGCTTTCTGCTCATAATTTAGACAACTCCCATAATTAATTCTTAGAATGTAAATGTCTCATTCCTACTTGCCATGAATCATTTTTAAAATTGCCCTACTTCCTGGCCTACTAATTATTGCTTGTCTGAATTCCATTAGCCCCCCCCATCTTCCCACTTCCCTGCTTCCCTGATCAGACAAGTCACACTTCGAGACATCTTGTAACACAAAATTGAAAAACTGCAGAAGGTAGATTTAGGATACAAAGTTATTTTTAAATACAGTTATTACCAGCAATTCATTTGCTGCAGGAATTGCATTTAATTAAGGATTATTATATCAAACACCATTTCTCACCTATACATTCAACAGAGAAAATTTTATTCTCATAGCCTTGAAATAAAGTCTGATCTTCCAAAAAGATACACTCCACACAATGAAAATCATTGCTAGACCAAGATATATGGCAATGCTTAAAACACATCCCACATGCACTCACCTGTACACTGTTTGCCATTAGCACTGCTTATAAGGCATGAGTATGTGGATAAAATGTTGGACTAAAACTAGGGAAAGGCTAGGTTCAAAGTGCAGCAACTTTATCAACAGTGCAAGGCCAACAATGCTTTTTTGAGAGTAAGCCCCACTGAATAGCCCAGAAGAGGATTCTGAATAGACCTGCTTAGGATTGTTCTGTAAGCCACCATAGTGGGATGAACATAAATTGGAAAAACCTATAAATGCTCCACTGAGCTCCTTGGAGGAAGAACAAGATATAAATGTGATAAATATATAACATAATTTGTCATAAATTTCACTTCCCGCCAACTGAATTATATAGTATGCTGATATTCCTTTACTGAGACAGATGAAGAAAATAAAGAGTGCTGCATGTTTTGCACATTCTAAACTCTGTATGATTTCATGGAATCCACTGTTTCTATTATCTGAGCAATTAAATTCAGAAAATGTATAGAAGCAATAATGAAAACACTAACTTTAGACTTTTAAAGAAACAGACACATTGAAAACAGACTGTATATACTGTGAGCCACTGTGGTTCTATAGTTAGAATGTCTGGCTGTGATTTAGGAGACCGTGATTCAGAAGCCCCACCCTGTTCTGGAAGCTTGCTGGGTGACCTTGGAAGATTCTCAGCTTAACCCACCTCACAGGGTTGTTGAGAGGATCCAATAAGAGGACAAAAGAACAATGTAAGCCACTTTAAGTCTCCATTAGGGAGAAAGGAGGGGTATAAATGAAGTAAATAAAAATAAATATCTAGTATACCTACTACAAAATCCCTGTACAACCCACTTACTATCTGATGAATACATAATAACTATTTTTATGCTGTCCATCCCCCAAGGAGCTCATGATTCTTTCCTTTCTCACTTTATCCTCAGAACAACACTGAGAGGAAGATGAAGCTAAAAAGCAATGACTAGCTCAAAATCAACCAATGAGTGTTATTGGTATAATGGGATTTGAACTGAAGACTCCCTGATCATAGTAAAAACTTCTAACCATTACACCTCACATAATATCCACATGTAATCCATCTAACAAACTGAAATAATCTTACCACAGTTCCCCACCCCAGCACAGACAGCTGTGACCCACTCCTATCTTTGGAAGAGGAGTGGCAATTTTTCCAATTCTTCCTTCCCACTGCAGACTTGCACTTTGTCCCCTACATGTATCCACTGACTCCCAGGAACAAAATGGGAGAGACTCAGTGAACTCCAATGGAAGACTGCAGTGGGAAACGCCCACTCTGAAAAGTCTGTTCCTCAAGTAAAGGGTGGGGTATAAATCCAATCTCTTCTCTTCTTCTTCTTCTAGAAATACAAGCCACAGACTAAGGGTTCCCACCACAACTGCAACCTGAAGCACTCCCTGAAATTCTGTTCCGGGGGGGGGGGCTACCTAAGGAACAGCATGAAGGTCTGCAGTAAGAGTGGAAATCAGGGGGAAAATGCTCTTTTTCTGTTAATGGAAATTTACCACTGGTTCTTAAAAGAAGTTTCATTCAGACTGGAGCCCTCCAACTGCAGCCCTTTCTAGAAACATCTGACAGAACCACGATTAAACATGCCCTGGTGACTTCCAGATGAGATTATGGCTGTGGTCACACTGGCAGTTTGGCACCTCTAATTGAGCTGATTTAAAGTGTTGTGGGACATATTAACCAAACAGCACATTCCACATAACGATGCTTTTGAAAAGTTCTTGGAAATTCTTGACTTCAGAATGCAGCTTCCCTTGGGTTGACTGGGACTAGTCGATATCACCCTATGATTACAGTTCTAATCAAACTTCAGCGGCTTCCAAATTATTTGTAGGCCAATTCATTGTGCTGACTATGACCTGAAAAACCCTGAACAGTTTGAGATCAGGGTACCTCAAGAACTCTCTTCAATGTTTCAGAGGATAGACATGCTAGTTCTGCAGTAGAACAGCTAGATTTGAGTTGAGCAGCACCTTAGAGACTAACAAGATTTTTCAGGGTACAAATTTTTCAGAGTCAATACACCCTTCATAGGGTCTGATGAAAGGAACATTGACTCTCAAATATTTATACCCTGAAAATTGTATTAGTCTCTTAACGTGCTGCTGAACTTGAATCTAGCTGTTCCTCAACACTACGAACCTACGTGCTTATTCAGCTAAACTGAAGAACGCCCACTCCATGCCCTACTGTTTTCTAAGCTTCAGCAAATAGACACATTTGACAGGCCCTTTCAGTGGCCATGTCATGACTCTGTAAGATTATCCCCAAGGATATATTTTTAGCCCCATCCTTTTTTAAAAAATTATTTATTTATAATTTAATTTATATCCTGCCCTCCCCTAAGGCTCAGGGCGGCTAACGATTGGGGCCAAAGCCATAAATAAAACAATTAAAACAAGATAAAAACGTAACAATAGTACAACAAAGTGCTGGTTCTCTGATATTCCCAGTTCCAAGATGGGTTCTGGTAAAGTGGATCTGGACCAACAACATAAGTTCCAAAGTGGTAGATAGCCAGTCTTCTTCCCAGGGCCCACTTGCACCCAGATGGTATCTCTGCCAATTTCTGGCGATGGTGCATTGATGAAACAGTAGCGGCGGTGGCTCCTACTTGAAAGCCTGGTGGAAGAGCTCCATCTTTCAGGCCCTGTGGAACTACGCCAGATCCCGCAGGATCAGGATCTCCTCCGGGAGCTCATTCCAACAGGTAGGAGCCGACACCGAAAAGGCCCTGGCCCTAGTTTATCTTTATTTATTTATCTTTCGATTTGTATACCGCTCACCCCCGGAGGGCTCTGAGCAGTTCACATATTTCATTAACACAAATCCTAACTTAGGGCCACATACAAGGGGGGGTGACAAGCCTACCAGGCACCCTTATTGCAGCGAGTTGTTGATATTTTCCTGTTGCCTTGCAGGCGACGTCCTCCTGCCACTGGTCTTGATTTTTCCGACCTTTTTAGTCTCAGTGAATATGACATCCCTGTGGCCTGGGGTAGTCAAAAGATGTTGACCTCCCAACCGTAGTGCCCTTGGGGGAACATATGGGGAAAGGCGGTCCCTTAGGTATGCCGGATCCTGACCATAAAGGGTTTAAAGGTAAGAACCAGCACTTTCAAGTGGATCTGGTACGCTACTGGCAGCTAGTGCAGTGCCTTCAGCACAGACCAGATGCAGTCCCGCCTAGGGAGACCCATCAGCAGCCTGGCTGCTGCAGCTTCCAGATTTGCGACAAATGCAGCCCCAAGTAGAGAGCGCTACAGTAATCCAGCCTCAAGGTGACTGTCACATGGATCACTGTAGCCAGATCATCACAGTCAAGGGAGGGAATCAACTGCCATGCCAGTTGAAGATGATAAAAGGCTGACTTGGCAGTGGCTGCTACCTGGGCCTCCATCATTAAAGAGGAGTCCAGGAGCACTCCCAAACTCCTAACCTCCAACACTGGCACCAAAGGCACCCCATCAAAAGTCAGGAGAGGGGGTCCCAGCCCAGAACCGACCCGACCTAGGTCCAGGATCTCCGTCTTCGCTGGGTTTAGTTTCAACTGACTCAGTCTGAGCCAACCAGCCACAGCTTGCAACGCCCGGTGAAGGTCATCTGGGTCGGAGTTCAACAGGCCACCCAACATCAGATAGAGCTGGGTGTCATCCGCATATTGATGACACCCAAGCCCATACCTCTGGGCAATCTGGGCAAGGGGGCGCATGTAAATGTTAAACAACATCGGGGGCAGTACTGCCCCCTGAGGCACCCCACAATCAAGAGGGTGCCTCCAGGACCACTGCTCCCCTATCACCAGCCTTTGTCCCTGACCTTGGAGAAAAGAGGCAAACCACTGAAGGGCCAGCCACTGAATCCCTGAGTCAGCGAGGCGGTGGGCCAGCAACTGGTGGTCGACCATATCAAATGTGGCCAACAGATCGAGCAACAACAGTGCCGCCACACCACCTCGATCCAGATGCCTTTGGAGGTTGTCAGTCAGGGCAACCAATGCCGTCTCCGTCCCATGACCCGGGCGAAAGCCGGACTGGAAGGGATCTAAGACTGAAGTATCCTCCAGAAAACTCTGTAGTTGTATCACCACCACCCTCTCAATAAGTTTGCCCAAATAGGGCAAATTGGACACCGGCCAATAGTTTGCCAATTTGGTTGGGTCCAGGGATGTTTTTTTCAAAAGAGGGCGGACCATCGCTTCCTTGAGTGCCCCAGGGAAGAGCCCCTCTGAGATGTAATTTAGAGTTGTAGAAGCAAAGACTAGAATGTTTAGACTAAGTTGATGGGGATTACTACTCATATGCTGGTTTTGGCTTTTATCTGTTTTACATGCTAGTTGTTATACAATATACTTCTGTATATTCACTCAGGGCTAATGAAACTCTTTCCAGCCACAATAGCAGTATAACCAGTTGTTGCATGGCAGCTGGGGCGTATGATTAAGCAACCCCCTGCCAGGCCCACAGCTAGCCAGGGGTGCATGGGCAATGCCCCCTCCCAAATTTCCAACAACCCGAACCTGTCCCACCATTTTTTCTTCTGCACCACACAGAATCACAGTTTCCACCTCCTTTCCTCACCAGCAGTAGCTGCCACACAATCTTGGCAGAGCAGCTCCTCCTTCTTCCAAATAGTCAGCAGGCAAATGTGTGTCATCATCAGAGCAGCTCCACATCGCTTCCTGTGTCTGGGGCGACTAGCAATGACTGCAAGGACTGCATGCCTTGTGGTTGGCCAGCCTAGGATGTCTTTCCAATTCTGTCCCCCATCCAGCCACTTATCTCCTTTTCAGGCCCTGTCCTCCTTGTCTCCTTGCATCCAGGAACCTCTCTTCCTCCTCTGCATGCTTGCTTACACTCACCACTTCCTCCTCCCAGCCTTTGCATTTCCTTTCTACACCAACTCTGCACCCCTCCTCCTCTCAAAGAGAGGTTGCAAAGAGAAGCTTAATAAGGAAGGAAAAGAGGTGGTGAGCTGGGAAGACAGCTGCTCCAATCCCCTCCCCGCCCTCTCCAGAAAACCAGATCTCAGTGCATTTAACCCTTTTCAGGAGCTGCTGGCAAAGCAGCAAAGACACCCCCCCCATAAAACAGTCTTTGTGTGCAACATGATGAATGCAGTGCACACAACTTTCCTCTTTGTTGCCTCTCTAAGGTGCCACAACTGCACAAATTGAATTTTTGACTGGATCCTTTAGGTGCCAAATCTGTACCAGTTGAATTGCTGTCTGCCACCATACATATGAGTAGACACACATAGGGTGTGTTCAGACAGGCCGTTTAGTCCGCTTCTGGCACGCTTCAGTAACAGATTTTATATCCATGTTCACACACCGAACATCTGCGCACCGTCCCCAGCCATCGCCTTCTGGCTCAAACCCCCTTTAAAATGGAGTATTTTGTTACCAGGTCCCCAAGTGATGTTTTCCTGATTCTCCGGTTCTAGCTGCACTTTTCTGACATCTGATCGCTCCTGTGGTGTCGAACCACTTCCTCTCAGAAGCCCGAGGCTTCCGCTCTTCGCCTGCCATTTTATTTTAGCATCAGCAGTATGTGCACAGGCAGAGCTCCGCTTCCGCGTTATTAAAAACAATGTTTAAATGCTGCCTAGTTTTGTTGGTTAGACGAGTTCGGGATCTCACAGAGGCCAGTTTCGGGGTAAAAGTTTAAAGGGAAGTGCTCCTTTAAAGGGAAGTGTTACAGTAGTTGGGTTGAAGTGGAAATTGCTGTTCTCCGCATGCATGAAAATTTTAATTCTACAGATGGCCACCTGTGCACATGCCCAAACTGAGAGGGGGGATGGCGGGGAGCGATGTGGCTGCGCAGCAATCCGGAACAAGGAGGTTAGTGTGATCGCGATTCTCCAGGTTAAAAAAACACACATTGGGACCAGAGCAATTTAAACCGCTCCTAGCACACCATCTGGCCGCACCCACAGAGAGGACTGATGGCATTCTGGAAGGAGCAGCAGCACACACACACCCCAACCCACCTTCACCCACACACAGAAGATTGCCTAGCTCTGGAGCTGCCCCTGCCCAGTGTGCCGGGAGGGTGCAAGAGAACTAAAAGACCATCGACACAATGATCTAGAGCACTGCAGCCCAGCTATGAATCCAGCAATGAGCCACATATTATATGGGAAGAGAGAGCAAATATGGTAGCCATTGTTGATTTAATAACAACACTAGCACTTATTATGTTATTGTAAATTGGTTTTAATACTGTTTTAAACATTTCAATTTTAATTATATGCTGATTTTATGCCTGAGCCATCCCCGGCTGGGAGGGCAGGGTAGCAATTTGAGGAATAAATAAATTTTTAAAAATATGGTAATGGATACTTAAATATTAGTCTTTTTTCCAATCCTTACAAATACACATCCCTTAGGATATACATTGCATTGCAGGTGAATGTTGGATTTTGACCTGAGACACCTATGTGTAGCCAGAACTATAGATTTTGATGACAATCTGTAAAAAGAGAGTAACTGTGTGATCTAATGCACAGTTTTTTCTGAAGATGAGTGAAGCAATCATTCCAAAGCACTGTGCACACTTAACCAATATTAAAGAATGTAAGTTATATAACAATATGTAAATCATTTTTCTGTATCAATATTTGTTGTTTATTAATATTTCTAGCATATATCTCTAGCCTAAAGGTAATTTACAAGAAAACAATTAAAGCAATTAATTAGTAATTGGAGGAGGAGGGGATGACTTTTTCTACTACCAGTATATCTTCCCTAAAGGAAATTTAAGTAAAATATGTTATTGTACTAATGAAGGGTTCATCCAGACCATCAAGAAGAAAAGCAGTATAACAGCATGTTGTTCCAGTACAAGGAAGTATCATGCATAGCTCTGTCCAGGCCCACCACCATAAACACAGCCTCCTCTCCGAGTGCACCAAGATCCAAACAACAACAAAAGTTGCTGGTTTTAATCTGAAATAGAACTTTTCCCCCATGTCACATACCAAAGTACTACTGAAAGTGAGGAGAACTGCAAAGATATTTTGTGATATGGTCAGTGCTTGCTGTCCCTGCTATTCAAATTTTAAAAGCCCCAAATTGTGGCAGAAGACTATTCCATGAGCTCAATCAGCACTTAGGATACCACCGCGACAACAAGTAGTTTAGTGTAGTGGTTAGGAGTGGGGACTCTAATCTGGGAGAACTGGGTTTGATTCCCCACTACTCCACATGCAGCTACTGGTGTGACCTTGGGTCAGTTACAAGTTATTTCAGAGCTGTTCTCTCACAAGCAGTTCTCAGCCCCACCTACGTCACAGGGTGTCTGTTGTGGGGAGGGGAAGGAAAAGGAGATTGTGAGCCGCTCTGAGACTCCTTCGGGTAGTGAAGGACAGAGTATAAATCCAATCTCTTCTTCTTCTAGTACAAGTCCTTCCTGTTCTCAGAGCAACACTATGGTAAGTCCATTCCATTTTTTTATTATTCATACAGCTGAGGGGATCTACAAAAATGTGTAGGCAGAGCAAAGGATCTATGCTGAATGTCTTTTTCTGTATCCCGCTACCCCAGGCTACCAACGGATTCAGGAGAAAATGGTGCCAGAGAAAAAAGTTATTACTCAATCCCTTGCCACTGCCTAGCAACCTGACAGCTCCCACAACTGTATTTCCATTTTTAAAAAGTTGGTAGATCCAATATGGGACTCCCATGTGGTTCAATCCCCATACAGTAATTGAAGCAAACTTGAGGTTACCTTGCAACCATACTGTGAGGAGGGGCTGAAAGAAAGACATTCACATTGCTGCTTTCTCCTCCATACAACTGGTTTATGAGAAATTCTGGGACTTTCAGTGAGGAGAGAAGCAAACCGAGTTCATTAACAAATTCTTGGTGATGGTTCCATGTCAAGGTTTTCAGATATTCCAACCCTTTTTATGCATACAACCACATATCTACTGGATGTTAAATACTATTAAATATTCATAAGAGAGTATTATTACACATATTTATTTGAAAGGCCTGCAAGCATCCTGGTATGAAATACTGCGAACACAGAGTACCTGCAATACTTTCTGGAGAAGTATGTATAGGGTACAGGCCATAAAAATTTTAATAATTGCATGATATCATGAATGACTCTGAAAGCGATATCTAGAAAAAGTTCAAGGACGCTTGACATAAGAAGAGTCCTGCAAGATAATATCAGTGGTTCCTCCTGAAAGGTATTTGTCAAATTCTCAAATAATCAAACAGTACAGCTATAATACCTTTTCCCCAATACAGTCAGAAATTAAAATAAAATATACTGTAATTGTACGAGATTTATCATTTCTGTACTACCCTGTCTTTCAGTCATTGTAGTGGAAATAATATACAAGGAACAAGGAGCTATTTAAATATACAGATGTTTGATGTACCTCAGCTGAACACGCCTACTGCAACTCTGTGTCCCACTTACCAAGTATTCTAGGTTTAAAACAGAGCAGACTGCAGTTTTGATAACATCTGCTACAACAAATAACAAAAAAAAGAGTGTGAAGTCTGATGAATGTTTAAACAGAACATTTTTTATGGATCAGCTAAATCTTTTCTGCTTTTTAATTAAAAGTAAAGAAAATGGAACTTAATTATCCTGTAAAGATTAGCTTGTGGGCATCTTCCTGTAAATTACTTCTAATTGAAAGCAAATTGTCAAGTGACATTCAAAGTACTGTCCTTTAAAACACAGCTGTTCTATTGCTGATTTCAGTGCATTACTGTGCTTCCTTGTTACAATATGGCATATTTGAATATTTTAACAATTTTGCTGCATTTGTATAGATTTCCTTTTAGTATATCTTAATCACATTTCCTCTTCCAAAATATAAAAAGAAACACTACCACCCATATTTTACGTCATTCTCATTTTAACATTCATGCCTTAGGATTACTACTGAACACTTGCTTGGTTTAAATGCAGCTACCGCTAGAAATAAATGGTCAGCAGAATAAGTAGCTGTTACAATCAACCTTCAACAGTTCATTATTTTAAGACCTGTTTTTTATTGGGGGGGTCAGAGTTGGCTGATAGTTACAAGATAAGTACATTAAACAAATTCAGATGATGTTTGCCAACTAAAGGATTGATTAATTTTCCCCTTAAATGCTTTACTGCATGTTCTGAAGCAACAAAATGAATAAGATATTCCTATTTTTCCAAATATATTAAAACTACTGGAGAAATGGAATGAAAAATTGGTAAAAGCATGAAATTCAACTTGAAGAATGAACAAATAACCAACATAAAATATAAATTAATAAAATACAATTAACTGATTTTATTAATTTTATTTAAAATAAATATATTACTCAAATCAGATTGCATATTTTATGTTGTCTTAACCTAATTACCTCATGTAAGGGATAATACTATTTCATTAGCTAGCAGACAGTCAAGGAACATTAGTTGCCTTCAACCACATAGTCAAGGAACACTTAGTTCGTTGAAGTTAAGTGGTTATGGACCCCAATGAGTGCCTGAATAGGAGACCCCTGAGGGCCCCATCTAAACTTCGTTTTGCTATCCTTAAATTAAATATGGGTCAAGTATAATAAATTAAGAACAGTTTGATATATATTTCACCAAATTTCACAGGTCTCATATTAATGCCATAATAATGAAAGCAATGAACTAAACACTGGTTAACCAAAAGTATTGCATTACCACCAATTTTGCCTTAGAACCAAAATGGAACAAAGCTTAACTGTACACCAAGATGCATTTATCTAATTGCAGAACCAGGGCTCCTCCCTTACAAAACTCTCTCACCTGCTAACTGAAATACTGCATGTACAGATGTTTCGAGATCATGGCCACTAGCTGCAATTTAGCAGATAATTCAATGCACTTGCAACTTAACTCTAACCATGTTTACTCAAAAGTAAGTCCCATTGGTTTCAAAGGAACCTGCTTTTGAGTCAGAATGCAGAGGATTTCAGCCTTAATTTCCAATGAAATCCTTAGGATTGATGTGTACCAAACTCTGCTCTGGATTGTGGAATGTAATAAACACGCCTTGCATTAAGAAAAACAAAACTATGTAATATTAATATAATAATATAATATCAGTCATTCACTCTGATAAATCCTTTAAAAAGCATTTGTTAAACACCATTAATCTTAACCTAAACCAAAAAAGAACCGTTATTGTTTTTTTTTTAATTAGATCCTCTTTGAAACTATGGGATATCATTGTAATGAATAAGATTAAACCCCCTCCACATCCCTTCAGGGAACATTTATTTTATTCTATGACTATAAATATATTTTAAAGGTGCTTTTCATGCATATTACAGTAATTTTTAAACAACACTTAAGTTTCCCCTATGATCTTTTAACTTCCACAAAACATTATTGCCTTTCTTATTCAGTTGTATATTACACTATTAAATTATTTCAAACAACTCACTCTTTTCTAAAATTTCAAAAAGAAAAACTCAATGATTAGAATTCAATGATGTTTCCCAACACCAGTGAGAATGTCCAGGACATAGCCACCCTATGCAGAGATACAGTAAGATTGTTAGGACCAAATTCTGGACCAATGCAGTCATACCCAAATCTTGACCCAGATGTTCTCCAGCTCACAACCTACAAAAAAACTGGCTAAACCTAAAGCTAAGCTCCTAATGCACGTGCACAGAGATCAGTGGTGGTACAACTCCTGTTTATCTTCGCAGGTAAACTGAGAGATTTAGCAGAACAACATGGTAAGATAATTCAGTGGTGGAGAGGATTCCGGCACAGCTCTTTATCCTTGGTTTGTTCCTCATTATGATGCACCACCTGGTATGCAGCTAGTGTTTTCCATCCCCAACTTTCTTGGTCTGCTGTCCACTGGACTGGCCTTGACATTGATGAGGTCACAATTCATGTCATATGACTGTGATATCACACTTATAGTTAGGGTTGTCAACCTCCAGGTAGTGGCTGGAGATCTCCTGCTATTGCAACTGATCTCCAGGTGACGGAGATCAATTCACCTGGAGAAAATGGCTGCCTTGGAACATGGACTTTATGGCATTATACCCCACTGAAGTCCCTCCCCTTCCCAAACCCTGCCCTCCTCAGGCTCCACTCTCCAAAAAATCTCCAGATATCCTAACCTGGAGCTGGCACTCCTGCTTACAGCTTAGGACCCCATGCTGTTTCCTAAGGGGTTAAAGGTAGATCCCAGTTCTGTAAGGATGAACTGAACCAAGGAGGAGGAGGAAGTAATACAGGAGAAGCACTAAGAAATGCACCCAACTCTGTGGTAAAATCAGATAAGTCATGTCTTCCTGATCCTATCTGGAAATGCCTGTCATGCCCCACCTGCCCCTCCAGGGATCTGCCACCTTCCACTGTCACCCTTGCAAGCCCCAGAAGTAGCTACAAGACTCAAAATAGGAGGGGAGGGGTTAAGGTGCCTCCCCCCTGCTGGGTCACCACCAGCATAGCCTCAGGTGCTCAGCTTGCATCTTCCCTGACCTCCACATGATAGCTTCCTTTTATCTCCCCATTCATCTCTAAGCCCTGCCTCCCCTCTTCTCCCCCAGTCGCTTGACCCTGTCCATCAGGACCAACCAGCCTCTCTTGCTGGGGATGGCTGAGGCTGACCTCTCTACTCAATACCTGCTCCTGTCTCTCCTCAGCGGAGGGCAGGCCTGCTGCCAGAGTCCTAGAATGGGGCACGGACCAGAAGCGAGTGGCGTGGCCTCCATCAGACTGCCCTCCCAACCCTGCACTGCAGCAGCTGATGACAGGCCTTTAGACCCATGCTTGTAGCCAGTCACACAGGTGTTCTGGCCCCTGAAGCAGTCAGGCCTCAGGCACTCACCGTCACACTCATCCCAGGGCTGCTGCTGCTGCCAGCAGTGGTCCCTGGATGGTAACTGTTGTGTATGCAGACAACATCGTGCCATCAACGAAGAGCCAGAGCTTGAGTACCTGAGAACAATGGGACTGAGGTTCCTGGCTCCCGCGTAGGGGGACCAATGGGAACGGCGGCGGGAATTCAAACCCGCCAATGGTACCAGGGGGCGGCCCCTCCCCAATGTATATAGTTGGCCTCCGGGCCAGTTATCAGCCTCTCGTGTTGTATAATAGCGAACCATGCTGATCACTACATCGCTGTCTGTGGTTTCTTTATGCGTCTAACCCACTATACAACAATGGCGACGAAGGTGGGATCCTGTTGAGCGCTCCAGCTGGGCTGTCGGACAACGCTACCGAAGACTCGCTCCACGGGCATCCTCCATGAGCGCCTCCGAGGGTGAATCCAGAGCCGTGTCGCTGCCGCCGACTAGCACAATGGCCATCGCTCCAGGATCCGGGCTGCTACCGCCGTTCGACGCTTCCCAGCCCCAACGATGGGGAGCCTGGGTCACGGGTTTGCGGCAAGCCTTCGTGTTCTATCAGATCACGGACGAAGACCGAAAGAGAGGACTGCTGCTCTCCTCTTGCGGCCCCGTGATCGTGGATCTGGCCCAATACCTTCTCTCTCCCAAGAAGGTGGAGGAGTGCACGGTCGACGAGATTGTGAAGGCCGTGCAGAACTACTACTCCCCAAAGCCGTCGGAGATGACCTGCCACGTGGTTTTCCAGCATAGGAACCAGCAGGGCAAAGAAACCGCCGCGGAGTTCCTCGGAGAGCTCTGCCGCCTGGCGGCCAACTGCGCCTTCGGAGAGCACTTGGAGATGGCTCTCCGCGACCGTTTCGTCGCAGGCCTCAGGGAGGAGAAACTCCGGCGCCGAATAATGGAGGGCGAGAAGGTGACCATCACCTCAGCGTTAGCCACCGCCACTGCATGGGAGAGGTCACACCCGACCACCACCACCGCGACGCATCGTGTGGCCTCCCCGGGAACAGCGACATCGACGACCCCGAGGTACACCGCACACTAGCCCAGCATCGCCCGCCAGCACCGTCCGCTAGCTCCACACGCAAGCAACCCGGCTCGGCGGCGCAGGAGTGTGCCAGCTGCGGAGGGCAGCATGAGAGGAGATCGTGCCGGTTCCGGGACGCCACATGTCGGGACTGCGGCCGCACGGGCCACATCGCAAGGGTTTGCCGGTCCAAGCCATCACGCGCAGCACAAAAACCGCCCCGCCGCAGGTCTGAGGCGCACTTCGAGGACTGCGCGGCCCCGGAGGCAGACCTATACCAACTGACCAACGCCCCGGCCGCCCGAACACAGGTACTGAAACTCCCCAGTCAGGCCTCTACCCCAAAAATATACGTCCGGATCAAAGTAGAGGGGGCCCCCTTACAAATGGAACTCGATTCGGGCTCCGCCTGTTCCATCATTTCGGAGGCCACATTAAGACAGATTTGCCCAAAGGGGGGCCCCCGCTTGCGGCCATCACCCGTGACGCTCATGGACTTTCAGAGAAACCAAGTGCCAGTGAAGGGGGTCGGGAGTTTCAGGGTGCAGTACCGGGGCTTCAAGGGTCACTTGGACTTGCTCGTAGTCGAGGGCGACCTAGTTAGCCTCCTGGGGAGGGCTTGGTTTGGACCCCTAGGAATCGCGATCGAGGGGGTCCAGCATTGCGCAACCCGCGACTTCCAGGAAGTGTGCCGCGAGTTCCCATCCGTTTTCGACGGGTCCCTGGGCCGATATACGGGCCCCCGGTTTCGCTACAACTCAACCCCACAGTGGCCCCTATCCGCATGCGTGCCAGGTCCATTCCGTTTGCCTTAAAACCCAAAATAGACGCGGAACTGGACCGACTGGTGGCGCAAGGGGTTTTGGAGTCGGTCTCTCATGCAGTGTGGGAAACCCCGATCGTGACCCCCATTAAACCTAACGGGGATGTCCGCATCTGCGCGGATTATAAATGCACGATAAATCGGGCATTGCAGGACCATGCCTACCCGGTCCCGGTGGTGAGCCATGTTCTGGCCACCTTGGCAGGGGCCAAGATCTTCGGCAAACTAGATCTGGCCCAAGCGTACCAGCAGCTGCCTGTCGATGGGCCGACAGCAGAGGCCCAAACAATTGTAACGCACCGGGGGGCCTTCAGGGTCAATCGCCTGCAATTCGGGGTGAGCGTAGCACCCGGAATTTTCCAGCAACTGATGGACTCTCTCCTCAAAGGGATCCCCGGCGTCACACCATTCTTCGATGATGTGATGATCGCCGCCGCCACGCCTGATGAGTTCGCCTCTCGCCTCCGCATGGTCCTCAGCCGTTTCCGGGACGCCGGCCTCAAGGTCAAGCGCGAGAAGTGCCAGCTCGGGGTATCATCCGTCGACTTCTTGGGCTTCACGGTGAACGCAGAGGGACTCCACCCGGCCCGGGACAAGGTGAAGGCCATCGTGGAAGCGCCGCCCCCGACCTCCAAAGCCGAGCTCCAGGCTTTTCTCGGACTCTTGAACTTTTACCACGCCTTTCTCCCCCACAAGGCGGCGGTAGCCGAGCCCCTCCACAGGTTGCGCGACAAAAAGGCACCCTGGGTCTGGGGCCCGCATCAGGCTGCTGCGTTCCGGGCCGTCAAGGCCCTGCTCATCTCGAACGCGGTCCTGGCACATTTCGACGAGACCCTGCCCGTGGTCTTGGCTTGCGATGCGTCTCCATATGGGGTGGGAGCCGTGCTGGCGCACCGTCTCCCGGACGGCCGGAAGGTCCCGGTCGCGTACTACTCGCGGACCCTGTCTGCGGCCGAGCGGAACTACGCCCAGATAGACCGCGAGGGACTGGCAGTCGTGGCCGGGGTGAAGAAGTTCCACGACTTCGTCTATGGCCGTCCCTTCACAGTCGTCACAGACCACCGGCCGCTGCTGGGCCTCTTCGCGGTGGACCGCCGGACGCCACAGGTACTCTCCCCTCGGGTCTTGCGGTGGTCCATCTTCTTGGCAGGCTACAACTACACGCTCCAGCACCGGCCAGGCAAGGCAATGGGACATGCAGACGCGCTGAGCCGCCTCCCCCTGCCAGACGAAGGGGTGGACCTGGCCCCAGCTCATCATGTCCTCCAGTTGGAGGGTCTTCCAGACGCCCCCTCCAGGCCACGGACATCGCCCGCCGCTCAGCCCGCGACCCCATCATATCCCGGGTTCTCGGCTGGGTGGTGAGGGGGTGGCCTATGGCCTCGGCGGGCCCTGAGTTCAGCGCATTTACAACGCGGCACGAGGAACTATCGGCACACAAGGGCTGCCTGCTGTGGGGGGACCGGGTCGTAGTCCCCAGCGCACTCCAGCAACAGGTCCTGCAGGCTCTGCACGAGGCACACCCCGGCATCGTGCGGATGAAAGCCCTCGCCCGGAGCTACGTCTGGTGGCCAGGCATCGATGGGGAAATAGAGGCCTGGGTGAAGCGTTGCCAGATCTGTCAAGAAGTCCGACCAAGCCCACCATGTGCACCCACCCAGGCATGGGAATCAACAAGGACCCCGTGGTCCCGGCTCCACATCGACTTCGTCGGGCCCTTCCATGGGTTAACATTCCTGGTCACCGTGGACGCGTACTCCAAGTGGCTGGAGGTGAGCCCAGTCTCCTCCACCTCCGCGAGCGCCACCATCCGAGCCCTCCGGAAAATATTTGCCACGCATGGCTTGCCGGACACCATCGTCTCCAACAACGGCCCGGCGTTCACATCCGAGGAATTCCAGCGGTTCCTGCGGGACAACTTGATCCGGCATATCAGGTCAGCGCCCTTCCACCCTGCCACGAACGGCCAAGCGGAACGCCTGACCGAGGGGGACTGGGAGTCACGCATAGCCCGGTTCTTGCTGGCGAACCGGACAACACCCAACCCGGTCAGTGGCCACTGCCCCGCGGAGCTTCTCATGGGCCGGCGACCCGCCATCCTCCTGGACCGCCTGCACCCCGACAGGGCTCCAACAGGACGGAACTGGGTCGAGGACCGGGAGGCACCACGGGGCTTCTTCCCAGAGGAGCCGGTGTTCGCAAGGAACTACGGCCGAGGCCCGGAGTGGATAGCAGGAAAGGTAATCCGCCCCACCGGCCCTGTCTCCTATGAGGTGTCGACAAATGACGGGCAGGTCCTGCGGCGCCACGTGGACCAGCTGAGGCGGCGCCTACTTCCAACGGTAGGAGACCGGGGTAACCAAGGGGAGGTGGAGCAGGCCCCACGAGAAGCTGAGGGAGAGCCCGAGGCGGAACGAGACCGCAGAGAGGCGGACCCCAGCGACGGGCAGCTCAGTATGCCCGAGGCCTCATCAGCCGAGGGCCAGACGGCGCACCCTTCCCCAGCGGAAGGAGGTGAGGGGGCAGGCCCCGCCACACCACCAAGACTTGGCTGCGGAGAAACCCCAACGCCTACACCACGACGGTCCACCAGGGAACGCAGAGCCCCCGCATACCTGAAGGACTATGTCACCTAGACAGGATCGGGACTATGGGGGGAGGGGTGTTGTGTATGCAGACAACATCGTGCCATCAACGAAGAGCCAGAGCTTGAGTACCTGAGAACAATGGGACTGAGGTTCCTGGCTCCCGCGTTGGGGGACCAATGGGAACGGCGGCGGGAATTCAAACCCGCCAATGGTACCAGGGGGCGGCCCCTCCCCAATGTATATAGTTGGCCTCCGGGCCAGTTATCAGCCTCTCGTGTTGTATAATAGCGAACCATGCTGATCACTACATCGCTGTCTGTGGTTTCTTTATGCGTCTAACCCACTATACAACAGTAACTGCCATGCCCTTCATGCTCCTCTCTGTTCCTGGCCTCTGGTAAGGTAAGCAACCCAGGCAGGGGGCCCTGCTGCTGATGGGATCCAGGTGTAGGGTTGCTGGAGACACACCAGTTCCCTCCTACGTATTGGGGGGCAGGCGACCCCAAGCGCAAACAATGCCATCTGTGCAAATCTCCTGGTTAGCCAAATATTGAAGGATCCACTGTATTAAAAAGAAACAAACCCTGTGCTAAAAAAGAAGAAGAAGAAGAAGAAACCAGGCAACAAGCCTAACCTTTCTCTTAAATTTAGAATTAGGAGACTGACATGGACTGTCACCCACCTGTTGTCTAAAGCTGAACACTGAAGATACATTTATGTTTTATGTGATGTTTATGTGAAGTAGACCACAATACTACTGCAATGTAAAAGCAATATTTGAGGACTAGCCAGTGCAGGGAAAAGTACAGCATTCTGAAGAAGAAAATTAACAAGATTCCTAAAATTGATCTCCCCCAGTAATACATCCCAAAAATTATATCCAATTGATGTGTCAGTAGAATAGGTATTAGAGTAAATGGACAAGAAAAGTGGCATTAAGTCCTCAGGATATGAGAATCTTCACCACAGAGTTCAAGGAAAAGGAGAGGCGGGAATCCTGAATATGAAACCAAAGATCAACAGAAAAACATAAACACGTTTTAAAAGTTTGTAACTCCCGTTGCAAAAACAGTAAAGACAATAAAAATTTAAAAGTATGATCCATGTGTGAAAGCAGAAAATGTAATAGCTAGGGCCTAGATCCAGTGCAGACATGAGCACTGGGTCATCTCATTTTCCTCCTCAGAAAGTCCCCATAGCCTCTCCTCTTTTCCTGTTTCCTTCTTTCTCACCCAACAGCCAAACTAACTCAATCTGCCCCTTGTCTTCAGCTTTCCCTCCTTCACACCCCTAGCAGCTTCACCCGGGAAAAGCCTGGGCCATTCTGGTTGGGGAGGACTCAATTGCACAGTGCTGGCTGCCAAAGCCAAGCTCAATTTTGCAGTGGCAGAAATCAGGCCACACCCAGTTATACAGTGGTAAACCTATAAGGACTTGCAGCAGGCAACTCACTTTCCCCTGTATCTTCCTCTCCAGATTATTTCCTGTTCTTTCTACTAACAACCCCACAGCCTCACTGTTTTCTGCTTCCTTCCCTCCTTCTTACCCACCAATCAGCCTTTTATCTGCCCCCTCATCTTCAGCTATATTTATTATTTGTTCATTTATACTCCACCTTTCTCCACAATGGGGATTCAAAGTAGTTTACATCATTTCTTTCCACATTTGCCTGCCACTCCAGATTTTCTCAGTGTTCGAGTCAAGACAATTTAAATCCACAGCAAAATAGCATCCAAATAACCCAGGGCAACAGCAGGCTGAAACCAGGGTGAGCACTGAAGGGAGGTAATATAATGCAGATTGGGGGGAAACCCAAAATAAAAAGAAAGTTGGACTTGATTTTAGCGCAGAATGGGGAGAAAACTTAGATTAAAAAGAAGGTTGAATTTAATTTTAGTACTGCATTGCTTGGAGGAAAAAATGGTGAACATGGATTAAAAGGAGAATGCAGAAAGGGCCCCTGTCTTTCACTTTATCTTCACAACAGCCCTGTGAGGTATGTTAGGCTGAGAGTATATGACTGGCCCAAGATCACCCAGAATGGGGATTTAAACTTGGGTCTTCCAAATCCTAGTCTGAAATTTTAACCCACAGCACACTGGCTTTGGGGAGGTGGCTGCTACTTTATAGTAGTGAGCAGCCAAGCCTCAGCAAGTCATTGAAGTCACATGTATCAAGTCATCTCATGGTTACTGCTAGGCTTGACACAAATGAGTCCTCCCTCAAAGGTCAAATCAGCCCTGGAAAGGGCCCTACCCCCTCTCCCTACCTTTTGCTAACAGAAACCAAGGCTGAAAAAGCTGACAATATTGTTGTAGAACAGCTAGCTTCAAATCCAGTAGCACCTAAGAGACCAACAAGATTTGGGGGGGTATAACATTGGGTGGTTGGGTAGGTCTGGGGCTCGGCTTTAATGGTACTCGACTCATTCCAGCTCTCTGCAGTAGACTTCATTAGGAGCTTAGGAGTGTGTCCAGGGTGGCAAAGATAACATTTTATCACCGAAGCTAAGCCTGCCAGCTGGCCCCCTATCTGTCCTGATCTGACCTTGCCAGTGTGATCCATGAGACAGATTAGACTACTGCAACATGCTCTACATAGGACTGCTTTTGAAGATACTTCAGAAGCTTTAAATCAGGGGTGTCAAAGATGCGGCCCAGGGACTGGATCAAGCCCCCAGACGGCTTCTGTCAAGCCTGCATTGGAACTGGCTGTCTCCTGCTTCTTCTTCCAGTTCTGCTGCTGCTGCGTCATAGGCTCGATCTGCATTTGCTATGTAAAGCTGTTCTGTGCTGCTGTAATGCCCGCTTTCCATTTGGCTCAGTATAAAGCCCTCCTCTGTCTGCATCAGGATGCAAGCTGTTTAGGGAGAGCACGTGAGAGAGGGGCAAGGAATGGCCTCCCAGGGTCGCCGGCAGAGTACTGTGCTGCAGGGAGGAAACAGCAACTGTGACCCCCCACACACACACAGAAAGTAAAAGGGGGTGACCTGGCAGAGGAAAGACAAACGAGCTGGGTAAAAAACACGAAACACCCAGCAGTTCTGGAAACTGCCCCAAGAAATAACAAATGGTTCAGGGGTGGGCGTGCTTCCAACCCACCCTCCAAAATGATCACATAAAAATGTTCACTGGCTGCTGTTAAACACAGATGACTAGATTTTCAGCTAACTTGTTTCCTTTGTGACAATTTGCATATCTCCTTAGAAAAGATGGGGGGGAATTCAGCTCCAGTTGTCTTGCTTTTTTTCTCACAGTGGCTTGATGGCTGGGAGGAGCAGTTGTACCACCATAAAACCACATTCAGATAAGGTGGTGAGACGTCGTAGTGACATTGGAGTCACTACTAAATGGCAGTAAAACGATACAGACAGCTGATGGTGAGATGAAACAACAGGAGAGTGGACGCAACATCAAATGTAGACAGAAATTTGTGAAACGATGTGAGATCATTTGTACAACTGTGGGAAATACCAATGCAGATTGGACCATAGCTTGCTTTGCAAGACTCTTTCAGTTGCTCAATAGAAATAGATAGGCAAGCTTCTGTTCCCTGCACTGGCTCAGGCTCCTCCCCCTCCCCTCCCAGAAGGAGAGAGGGAATAAGCCAGAGCTTGCTTCCTGACCAGGCTGCCTCAATCGCACAAGAGAAAAAGGCAAGCCTTTTTTCCCTTCCATTGGCTGAGAGTCCTCCCTGAAGGGAGGGACAGCTTGCTTTGCTTGGCTGCCTCAATCACAGGAGAGAAATAAAAAGCAACTTTAAGACCAACAAAGTTTTATCCAAGGTATGAGCTTTTGTGCGCCTTGCTACAGTGTGTGTGTTTTGTTGGGCTTGTTATGCTGTGACTCTCCTGGGTGCAACTGGGTTCCTTCCCAATTTTCACTGTATTCATGCCCTCATGATCCAATCTTGCTCAGTAGGAAAGCAATGTGAACTATTTAGATGATGAATAACAACAAGCCAGTCAGGTGAATTAGTGTGTGTCCAGACCAAGTTCACCCAACACATTTCCTTTGGGGATTTTGATGTAGACTTCCCAGATAGTAGGCTTATACTGACCACTAAGAAAGACTATAGTTTTGTAGACACATAGCCCTCAGTCTGTGTCATGGTGACTTCTCATGTTCTGGACCAGCACACAAAGCCATTTATGTACAAAAGCTTGTAATGCCCAGCCATTTTATGTTTTCCCCGGGTCCTAGGCTCAGAAGTCTGAGCATGAGATTTTTGTAGTGAATGTCCATAAATCAAAAGTAGGTTTGCAGCTTATAGATACACACTTGAACAGCATACTGAAGATTGCTACAGCAGACATTTTGATGCAGTAATTCAGAGCAAGAGGTGTCAGTTATCAGACACTGTTAAATAAACAAAATGTTTTAAGCATGTTTTTATTTTAAGTAAAAAAAATCCTTAGTGTTTGTATCCTTTATAAAGCTTATATTTCCGCTACCTGGCATTACATTTTATGACATACATGGCCCAGCCCAGCAAAGTCTCATTTATGTCAGATCTGGCCCTCATAACAAATGAGTTCGATACCTGTTTTAGGTCATCCAGAATGCGGCAGCTAGATTACTGACTGGGCCCCCCTGGTTTATACAGATAGCATCAATACTTTTGACACCTGCACTGGCTTCCAGCCAGCTTCCAGTGCAAATTCAAAATGCTGGCTTTGATCTATAAAGCCCGAAATGATCTGGGACCACCCTACCTGCAGTACTGCCTCTCCCAGTATGACCCTCCTCATCTCTTTTAGATCATCATTGCAGGGCCTTCTACAGGTTCCTGGCCCATGAACTGTCCACTTGGCAACCGTCTCCCCAGGGAAGTTCATGCCCTGCAGGATCTTCCAGCAGTCCATAGGTCATCTAAGGCAGCTTTGTTTTGTGGAGCATTTGGTTAACATTACAAACTAGGAAGGGGATGAGTATTTATCCAAGTAATTAGTCAATGTTTTAATTGGTTTTATTGCTCTATTAATTGTGTTTATTTATTTGTATTGTAGAAGAAGAGATTGGATTTATACCCTGCCCTTCACTCGGAGTCTCAGAGCAGCTTACAAACTCCTTTCCCTTCCCCTCCCCACAACAGACATCCTGTGAGGTAGGTGGGGCTGAGAGAGCTCTCTCAAGAACTGTCCTTGAGAGAACAGCTCTGACAGAACTACGTCTTGCCCAAGGTCATCCAGCAGCTGCAAGTGGAGGAGGAGGAATCAAACCCGGTTCTCCCACATTTACTTAAATATTTCTATTTACTGTATTTTAAAAAATGTTGTAAGCCACTTTGGGTCCACTAGGTGTGTATGTGTGTAAATTAAACAAATAAATAATAAAAGGATACCCTAGCAATAGTTCTTACTATGTAAAACTTAATGACACTAAATAACACTAAGACTGGGACAGGACAGAATAGGTTGAAAGTATTTATTTGGCAAACTTTGGGCTTTATTCTCTAGAGCACCACTGTACAAGAGCATTTTCATCTTGAAGTCAGAGATTCATGTCCTCTGCAGTGTATTGCACAAATGTGCCAAGATACATATGCCAGTTCTTCAAAGTATTGTGACCTGGACAATTCTTTTTATCCTGAAAAAATATCATACTAGCTTCTATTTTCAATAATTCCTTTAAAACAATGGAACTAAGCTATCTCATTTTGCTATCCTGAAATCAGAACTCTCAGATACAGTTGTTTGCATAAATACCAAGGGAATGTACATTTTCCTTGTTGAATAATGTACTTATTTGTTATAGTTTCTCACATCTGTACACATGTTACCTATGCTTCACTGAGAACTGTGTTCTTACTTTAATTTCATAAAAATTTTATTCAGTAAAAAAGTTGAATACCAAGTTTTACGAATTCATTTTTAATCCTATGTACAAATCAGATATATGTTATTAAGTTCATTACACCATTTTAAAATAACGTATTTATCAAACTTATCTATCTTATTGCCATACAAGATACAGGTTAGTTTACTAAAATATTTAGTTAGTTAGTTCAATTTCTATCCTGCCCTTCCGGCGAATGGGCTCATGTTGGGTTACAAACATTAATATAAAACAATAAAATCAAAGTCTAACCTCTAAATTTAACTCTTAAAATGATGGCACTCAAACGACATCACAACTATTATAATGGTGCCCTGGTGTTAAACAATTAGAAGCAGAAAGGGCTAAATCCCTTAAGGGATTTCAGATTGTAATTACCCTACCTTGGCTAAGCCAAGGCAGTTATCATTCTGTGTCATCGAAAACTGAAGACCATGATCAATGTTAACAGATAGTAACAGAATGGTAGCAGGATGGTAGCAGGAGGGGCCAGATGATATTTGACGTCTGCGGCCTCACCCAAAAGCCTGGTGGAAGAGCTCCATCTTACAGGCCCTGTAGTTTCTCCAACCACTTCACTTTGTTTGAGATTATGTTCCTTTCCAGGATCAAGCAAAAACTAATGTTACAGCCATTCTGGCATTTAAAAGAAGTTCTTGACTACCCTTGGTAAGGCAGTCTCCATAATTCAACAAGAAATATTTAGGGGAGGAAAGTCTTTACCTATTCCTTGAGAAACTGCTCTAGAAATCATTTTCCATGTACTATTATCTTTAGCATTCATAATAATACTGGGATTTCACATATATAAACCTTCTACTATCAAAATAAACCCAGTATACAAGGGTTATACCCTCATTGACAGTAACCCCAGTGTTGTCCTGTCTGTTAAAAATGTACACTAGTAAAGCTCTATGACTTTATGTATTTCACCCACAAAATGAGTTTTAGTTTAATCATGACACAGAATTAGCTCATCTTCAGACTCTTTGATAGTATAATATTTCTACACTTCAAGAACTCATAAACCCACAATGTATGCTTTTTATACTGAATGTGTTTCCCACACCTAAAGACTTACAGCAAAATATTTAGTTGTTATACTGATTCTTATTCTTTATAAAGGGAACTTAGAAGTGGCTTGGGTATGATTTCAAGGTGTTTTCCCATCTCAGGTCTATTGAGAGCCAGCTACCACTAGAAGCACCACACTGAAGCTTCAGCTGTACATCATGTGCCATCAGACCATTCTAGGCCCGCCAGGTATTATCACAGTATACCAATAGATTAATGAATGACATTAAATCCCATATTCCATCCATCCTTACTATGTGACATTTTATGAAACAAACAGTTACTGAGCACAGGGTTCCACCTCTGGGATGGGAAGTACCTCGATATTCTGTGGGTGGAGCCTGGGAAGGGATGGGTTTAGGGAGGGGAGGGGAGGGACCACAGTGGGGTATGCCATAGAGTCCACTTTCCAAAGTAGCCACTTTTTCCGGGGGAACTGATCTCTGTAACCTGGGGACCAGCTGTAATTCTGCGAGATCTCCAGCCACCATGAGGAGAATGGCAACCCTAACTGAGCAATTCAGTATAGAGATATTCAAGCTACGGAAACACTTTTGAAATCTTTACTTTTATTCTTTTTGCATGACAAACAGCATAATACAAGTGAGATCCATATCAGCTTTTAGAAGGCTCAACTGCTGAGCTTCTCTTGGATTGTGTAAGTTGGAATTGTTGTTAAGTATCAACACTTCACCTAAAAAAATAACAGAATGAACTCAGAATACAGACAACAAAGCTACTAATTTATTTCATGAAGTAATCATTAAAACTTATGGACAATAACAGAACACAAGAAAAACTGTTACTGTTTACTGGAATAAACTTTAAAACTCTTATGCACCCAAAACATCATAAAATTTTAAATCTTCCTGAAAGCAAGGGAAAATAAACAAGAACTTATTTTTCACTGTAATACACAGTATAATATAAAAATCTCTGGATCCAATTCTGTAGCTGTTCTGTGTACCATTAATAAATGCAGGACAGACTGTTTTTGCTACTAAGTCACCATGCTATCAGCCTCTAATACATTAATGAAAAGCACTTTCACACCTAGAGCTAACATGAAACATAGTACATAGGTTGCATTATTTTTATATAAATTGTACATGCTACTTCAGTCGATGTATATAAAGTAACAAGCTGCATAGATGTTGCACTATTTTAACATAAAAGTCAGCCTGCCTGATGGATTCCTTTCACAAATAATGGGAAAAAATTGTAGAATTCAAGCTCGTTGCTGCAGAATGAGTGCTGGATTTTTTAGATTAATAAACAGATGCACAAAGCAATCAGGTATAGCCATAGGGGAAATCCTTCTTGCCCTCTGGAAGGCATGCTCAGTGTCACAGATGGAATTCAAATATGGACTTTTTAATACAGCAGAGGTTGCTACCATTTTGTCAGAGTCCCAAGGCAGATGGAAAAGTGGGACAGTAGAAAACTTCAACACTAAATGTATTGTATCTGCACACTAAAGCATGCCAGTATCTTCTCCCCAGAGCTAGCCCATTTGTCATATGGCCTGAATTTCCAGGATAATTTCAGTTACTGTACCTTATCATGTACCCCCTTCCAAAAATAACTGGTTTTTTTCCTGCTAACTTTACTGCCTAAGAAAACAGGAAATACGCTTTAAACCTGATTTCTAGTGTAAAATTACAAAAGGCATTAAAATAATAGAAAGCTTTTTAAAAGCTGCCTTTAAAATGCCACACTATTTAAACAGTAATAAGCCCACATGACGGAGACATTTAAGCATCAAAGAAAATAACTATAATTGCATGTTTTTAAACTTTGTAAACAGTCACTTAATTAGCCAAGCCCAAAGTCAGAATTCAATTGAGATTTTGCTCAAGCCTGATCAGGTGCTTATTGACAATGTTTTCATGCATGAAGATATGACTGAAAGAAACATCACTGGGAATTGTTTACTGCATAAATAATGAAAGCAAACATTGCTAAGTGTCATTTCAGCAGAACTTTTAATTTGCAAAGTACCTTTACAATCTTTATTGCATTTGATTTTACAATACGTTCTGAGGTATGTCACTTCAATTCCCATATTACTGGTGGCAAACTGAGGACAACTAGACCAATTTTCCAAAGTTTTGCAGTAAGTTCATGGAACAAGTGACATTTGAATCGAGATCTTACAAACACCAATGGTCTAATGGTTCTTAAAAGACTGGCTAGTAAAACACAAAACAGGAAATCTGTACATATGGAACTAACCTTTTTCCCTATGTCAATGACTGTGTAGATGATGAAAAACTTCAAAATTAAGATTGTATACCTTTAAGGCATGAAGCCACTGTCTCTGGTGGGGAATCACCATCAAAAAGGATGCCTTCTGCTCATCATTCCATCAGGTTTGTTCAGGGCTCCAAGCCACACTTCAGAGTTCAACACTGATCTGACTACTAGCATGATTTTTGGGTGCCTGTTTGCAGATGCAGCGGAGTTATCAATTCGAACAGACACACAATCCGGGTCCAATGTCACTTCTCCTCATTATGTTAATAGTTAATACATGCAAATGAAAACACTCTAGCAATTTGATTTCTTTGAAGATAGTTTGCATATTGTCTTAGCCATAATGACTGTACACTTCTCTCAGCCTCGATTTATGCAAGGCTAGTTTAGTTCATTTTTATCAGCTCAAGTTCATTTTGGCTGCTACTGGAATTTATGTGCATGTTTTCTTTTTTACCTTTCACCTAATTACCATTCAGGTACCATAAGCAGATTTTTCATGCTATTGGTGTTTTTCTTAATTAAGAAACAAATGAATTCTCCCTAGCAAAAAAAAAAAGAAAAAGAAAAAGATGGAACAACAGAATAAGATGCCAGAGGCTGATGTTCTGCTTCTTAATTGAAGCTGTTCCATTGTTAGGTGTCTGTTGTGAAAGGGCAGAAATGTCATGAGTTTACTGTGAATGGTATAAAAATTACAGCTATAAGCAGTAAAAACAAGAACATCAGCTTTCTACAGAAACAGTATCTCTAGTCTACAAACACAAGTAATTGTGAAAATACACATATTTTCTTATGTCCAAAAGGTCCCCAGTTCTAATCCCAGCCCAGAGAGAAGCCTTTCATTTTCTTTTGTCTACTGTCTGCATCCTTCTTGTGCACTCACAGTGTTCAGCTACGGAAGTAAGCAATCAGAGAACTAATAAGAAGAATTTCTACTGTTGTTTCATTCTTCCTGCAAGGTATTCCTTTTCTATTACTTTTAAGATATCTTTGTTTCTCATTTTATATCCTACCTACACGTAGTTGTCTGCACAGACGCTAAACAAGGTTTTAGTGATTAGTGTAAATAGCTAGGTCCCTGTGAACCTGTATTCTTTCTAACAAACCTTTGGAGTCCTGAGTAGCACTATGGGAGCTGAAATCCTCTTGAAAATACCGTATTAACTATCATAGTGAAAAGCACATACAGGTTTAAACCAAACACTGATCGGGGCAGAACTGTTACAATTAACATGGTTCTGAGGCACACACACCTAAAAAATCACACCATGTGTCAATCACATATTCTACATAACATCTAGTAAACTTACCTCTTTTTTATATAGTCTAACTGACTAGCTCCCTGATCTCACTGCAAAGCACTGACTGCCAATGATGGAAGCAGTTAAAAACTCAGTATAAGGATGTCAGGATACAGGATACATTGTACTATAATTTATACAGGTAAAAGACAACAGCTGTTAAGTTTTGGCACTAGCCTCAGATATATGTAAAGCTTAGTTCCTTCCTCACAGTGACAACAAGAAGGAATTTTGTAAAACAATGTAAAGTGAAGTACAGCTTTTGTTTACAATGACAAAAATTCCAGAAATGGTCAAATATCTGTGGCAAGGAGAATGTACGTTGCTGAGAAGAAAGAGGGTCACAAAAATGGTAGAAGACTTGCTGAATTTCAGCAGAGGCCATTCCATAACAGATCACTGTAGCCTGCACACACTATGTCCAGAAACAAAGGGGACAGAACCTGTAAACAAGGAGGGTAGACCCATGTCCAGAGGGTTTATCCCAAAAGGACACATCTGATATCAATGTGCCTGACACCTACTGAGTAATCTTTTAACCCCAATCCATGTAGAAAAATTTTCTAGACCTAATTCTGCTTGTATCTAAGCAACTTTGTCAGAAACTTGATGTTCAATACTTCAGTTCTTGATTATAATAAATAATTCTTCCTATATTTAAGAGGTGGTACACAGTCATAACTGCCAACTGATGACTCAATGGCAAAATTCCCACTATTTTTAATGGACCTGGATGGCACCCAATAGTAATTAGCCACTAACAAGACAGAAGGAAGAAAACAATTATATGAAAGCAAAGTAGGGAGCTGTCACTCAGGAAAGACAGGATTTTTTTTGAGCCCACTAATATCCAAAGCTTAAATGATAGATAGATGATAGATGATAGATAGATGAAATGGATATTGTTAAAAGTACTAAAATTGCTTACCCCATTTCTAGAAAATGGAAGCTTTTTTCTCTGTCTCTTTTTTATAGACATGAAAATATGGAATACATTTTCCTGTTTAACTATATTACTATGAAATAGGCATTGGCATTATTGCCAGGACCAATGCCAAAAATGCAGAGTATGTGTCATAAATGTACTTTGAAATAAGAACTATGGAAAGTGTGAGAACTGTTTTTTCATCTACTTCCTTTCAGTGAACTTTACGAGATATATGCCTGTATTTCTTTTTTTTTAAATCTCTTCTGCGGGACCAAATCTAAAATATACAAGACCCTTGATTTCCTGCTTGTAACACAACATGATATATTCTCCTCCACAAAAAAATATTATCATCTTTAAACATTTAAAAACTTGCAAATCGTGTTGGCAGAACTAAAGGCAACATTTTCCTGTCATTTGCCACTAGTTTTAACTCTGTTGACATCAGTGTAGTCACCTTAGCTTAACACCAGCATAAAGTATCAGGAGAATGAAGCCCAATGTATCAGTTGTTCAGTAATTAATTACACAGAGCTGTAATTACTGTTTGCCAATGGAACCATACAGTGGAAGCTTCCCCACTATTAAAAAAACCCCTAGTTTTCTACCAACCAGGTTCTTGTCTATTGTACTTTCAACTACATTCCCCCCTCCCCCTGATCAGTTTCTGACCTCCCTGCTTGGTGTCTCTGCCAAATTCTTGGCACAGCAAGTGAGGGGAAAGAGGCCATACCATAACCGTGCTGATAATGAGGAGACAGAAATAGCAAACCAGCTGGATTGCCCTAATAAAGTATGTCTGGGATTTCAGAGACACAACAACTCACTGCTCATGTATTGCACTGTGCTTCTAACCCCCTGAATTCTAGTGTGACCCTTTTTCCAGAATCATTAATTCTATGCATTTGGAAAATGCAAACACTATAGATAGCCTCTGATTAAAATGATTGTATTTATTATTTTATTAAAGCATTTCACCTATTTTTTTGTCAAATGGCCCTCAAAATACCATGCAATAAATATAAATAAAAGATATATAAAATAATAGTATAATTGTAAAAATAATATAGGCATTCACAAAACACTTAGTATAAGTGCAATATAACCTTCAGAGAGCCTTCCTTTTCAAATTAAACTAAGATCTTTTTTGTTTGATACAGAATGTCTGTTTGGAGCATAGGGTAGCATGAACTCTAGTAGTCTCTCCTCAATTTCTCCCAAATTGCATCTTTGACTTTTTTGCTGTTGCTAATTTTGCAGTCATTAATAATCTGAAATGTCAAAAATGCACATGATATGAACACATAAACACATGAAGCTGTCTTATACTGAGCCACAACACTGGTTCCACCAAAGTAGGTATTGTCCACACAGACTGGCAGCAGCTCTCCATGGCTTTAGGTGGAGGTTTTTTGCATCACCTACTACCTGATTCTTTTAACTGGAGATGCTAGGGATTGGGACTGGGACCATCTATATATCTAATTCCCAAGTGGCCCCCTATGTGCAGATATCTAAATCCGCACATCGGGGGCACCTGGGGGGCAGGGAGATTTTCCTGCGCACGTGGGGCAGTCCCCAGGTGTGCAGAAAAATCTAAAAAGTTTAAAAAATTATATGGGGATCTTTAAATCCCCAAAAAAGTAAAAGAGCCCTCCCTGCGCATGCGCAAGGAATGCTCTACAAACTGGCCGTTGCCGCCGCGCCCTCATCACTTCAAGGGATGGGAGGGCGGGAGAAGGCTTGGCGGGCCAGCTGGCCTCGCTGCTGCCGCTGGGGAGGGAGGAAGGGGGAGGCTTGGCGGGCCGGCCGGCCTCCCCCCCGCTGCCGTCCTGCTGCTTGGGAGGGAGGGGGAGGCTTGGCGGGCCAGGCGGCCGGCCTCCCCTCCCGCAGCCGCGGCCGCCGCTGTCCTGCTGCTTGGGAGGGAGGGAGAGGCTTGGCGGGCCAGGCGGCCAGCCTCCCCCCCCACAGCCGCCGCCGCCCTGCTACTTGGGAGGGAGGGGGAGACTTGGCGGCCAGCCAGCCTCGCCGCCCCTCTGCTGCTGCTGGGGAGGGGGAATCTCGGCGGGCCGGCTGGCCTTGCCGCCGCTCCTGCTGGGGGGAGAGGGAGGGGGAAGCTTGGCGGCTGGAATACTCCCTCCCCCCACGAGTATCGCGGGTCCAGCCTCTTGTGCATACAAAATGTTTAGACTTCATTTACCTCAAATAATTAGGCCTTTGCTTCTTCAAATTAAAAAGTTACTCATTGTTAGGATAAGGGGCTAATATAAACATTAAAGACAGTTTACCAGTTATTGTACACAAAAATTATTATAAAGGAACATTAACAATTTGCGCTACTGAGGGAGATTAAAGAATTCTGATAACTGGTTTACTCTGTGGTAATGGTTACATCCTTCAAGCACACAATGGTTACATCCTCCAAGCACACAATCTAGAAAAACAGCTTAGCTACTGAGCAGTCAGTGTGGCTGGTCTATGCATGCACAATGTAGAACTGTGGACGACACTGTCATTCTTTGAATATGCCAGGGCTTGAAAAATCCCAGGCACTAGGTTGCCATGGTGCCTAGAAATTTCATTGCAATGATTTTATTGTAGTCACTAACAGTGACCCTCAGGAGAAGTATAAACTAATCATTTCACACCAGAATACATTTTGCTGTATGCCATATAAACATACAAGCATGAAGTTCTTGTCATTACTTGTTTATATGTTAATTTTACACCATTTGGTGGCAGCAGATGAATTTGTTTCTTAACCAGTTGCTTTCTAGACTTGCTCCAATATTCAATATTCAATTAAGCAGAGTTTCACAATGCAATAATGAAGTTATGAGAAATGGTAAAGACATTAAGTTAGGCTTCGATATTATCTTTTTGTTGTGGTGTTGATAAATATGGTTACCCTATACTTATTAATATACTACAACAATTTTGCCATAGCCTTAATAAAATCCTGAGAAACTATGATGACCTTAGAATTATATTTTGTGGTATCAATAATTGAAAACTATGGTAATTAAAATACAAAAACCTGAAGGCTGAAAAATGAGTCTGGCTCCTAAATTTTTGGGTCGGCTCCCAAACTCAAAGAAAAATTTGTCATGGCCCGGTATACACCATATCCTACTCACCATGGTACATGGAAGTTCTTGTGGATGCAAACATTTCTTTTAAAATCATTTCTGAAGCAAAAACATCTCATATCTCTAGTTATGGATAAATTTCTTGAACAAATTATCCCAGATAAAGTGTTCCTAGTTATCATGGATTCACAGGAAAACATAACAAAACAAAAAATGTGACTTCTTGCAGAAAATACTGTAAAGTTAAACCAACTGCACAGAATACCAAAGGAATGGAAACACTCAAGGATTATCTACCAATATCTGGCACCATGCACAACAGAAAACTGGTCAGTAATTCTATAGATATATAAAGATGTAACACATCCATAATCCCCTAAATAGGGAACCATGACATCATGCAAAACCTGGCACCATGCACAACAGCAAGGTAAAGATACATACTTTGAATAGGTGGTGATACACAAAAATATGTCTAAGTTGGCTAGACAGCAGAACATGAATACAGTTCATATGAAATAGACTTGCAACCAGCATAAGAACATAAATAACAATAAATCTTTTACAGAAACAGATAAAAACAACTTTTTAAAAAAGAGGTAAAAGTCAGAGGAATTCTAGGAAAGGAGAAGTAATACCTTGGGACACAGCAATTTGGACCAAATTACAGTTTTTTCAAAGGCAACCAGCCCCATTACAGTAGTAAAAAACCCTTATGTAACTGGAGCATAGGTAGGTAATTTCTGTATGGGAAAGGGCTCAGCTAACACATGCACAAAGCAGGCAAAAAATACTTCATGCCATAGATATCACTTGAACATCCAAAAATAGGGGTGAACCAAAAAAAACCCACCCAAGCTGGAAAACCTGATTTTTGAAGGAATGTGCTATCCTGTCCAGAACAGGAAACGAATTACTGTCTAAATCTGAACAACCCTACTAACAGACCCTTCATTTTGTTTGAACTCATCTTCAGTTTATTAACCCTTATTCAGTCCATTATTGCTCCAATACTCCCATTCAGCACATCTACCATTTCCTATGACTCAGTTTAAATGGATAAATCACCAGATTTGCCAGTGGTTTCATGTAGATATTGACGGGAAAGAGGAACAAAATAGAGCTCTGCAGTATGCTACAATACAATTGCCTTGGGGCAAAACTACAACACATCAGCACCACCTCCTGGAATCTATCTTCCAGGCAAGAGCAGAACCACCACTCATCACCACTAACCAACACATGATGTCACACACCCTTCAAACAGGTGTTTGTTACAAACTTGGAACCACCTTCCCCATACCATTCATTATTCCAAGTATACTAGCTTTTTTAGAAAGTTACATTCTCCCAACAACATTTTAAGATTTTATGCTATTAAAAATTTAATTTAAAAACAACAACAGCAACACATGAACTAGATGGGAAAAGCACCTTTTAATCTCTCACAACAAACAAGTAATATTTTTCTGCAAGGGTCCCTATGCTACAGTGATTTCCTTCTGAAACCATCCCCCCACAAAAACCCTTAAAATACAGACTTTATTTCCTTTTTAGTAATTGATTCTTTTTTCTTTCTTTACTTCTTAGGGCCAAACTAGACATGACAGCAGTGGATCTATTTATTTCAATCTGGATCTCAACCAATCACATATAAAGTGGACAGTGGGATTTCAGTTTTTCAAATGAAAGGAATACAAGAAGACCTTACCTATCCCCCCATGTTATTTTCTGCTGAGCTCAACCAAGAAGAAAAGCACCTGAAGAAAAAAGCTGCAGAAATGGAGAGACCTACATTACATAAATAAGCTGCCTGGTATAAATAATTTTTATTTATTTCAAGATTATTTATACTGGGTGCTATCTATCTATTTATTTATTTCAGCAGAGGCTAGAAAGAATCTTAAAAACCTATGAAGATCCTGCCACACAAATCATATAAATACCACCAATTGCTGCTGTTCTAGACTCATGTAGTTAAAAAGTCAGGACAGAGAGAGCTCCGTGCAACTCCATCTGTACACCATTGGTAAATAAGGCAGGAGTCAAAATGGTATCACTGAACTCTGAATCAGTACAATACAAACAGAGGTGTGAGCTGCATGTTCCCCTCGCTTGTTTTGAGAGCTGAAAGTTATAGCAGCCACCAGTGATTTTTCTTCAAGCAACAGGCGCATAAAGGAAGTGCCCTTTCTAAATTGTTCTGACCACATACACATTATCAAACAGTGATACAAGGACAGTATCAGTGGCTTTTTCTCATCACTGGTCATTACTCCACCTGATCCACAGCAACAAAATGGCCACAGAAGGTATAACACTAATAATAATTAGAGACGCTGGTTGCATACAAGAATAAATACCACAGGTGATAGAACTGCTACAACACTGACATCGTAAATGATATTTCCTCATCACTAGCAGCAAAAAGCACTTCTATGACCTACTGCAGTTTTAATTATTGTTGCAGCAGGACTAATATCTTGTTTTATCACTACTATTTCCTGAAGTTCTCCTACCAGCAGCATTCTGCACTTAACGCTAGATTTATTTAGCAGGTCTGCAGTACTAATATGTCTGTTCTCTGCCAACTGCAACCTAGACCTAGACTTCAAAATTTGATTTTCCTTCAACTTTTTTCTCTTGTACCTTTTCTCACTTAGGTCTTCGTAGTATACTACCTTGCATACTCATAATATTATCATTGCAACAATTAGCTCTGCAATTTATATTTGTACTTTATTTTTCCTACTGTTCCTCTTTCTGCCCCACTCCCTCATATCTATACTAAATTTTCTAGAAGAATCCATTTGTTGTCTTAAATACTTCCTGTATAAATACTACCAACCTTGATCCTTCAGCTCAGTACAGGTTACAAAGCAGGGGGAGGGGGAGAGACCCAAACAAGCAGTTCTTGATTGTGTATATGCTCGTTACACCAATTAACAACAGAAAAATTCTTCCATCAGTGTTCTAACTACAATCAGATAAATGTGGCATACAGGCACTGGTGCCTGTGGTCAGGAGGATCACTGAAGACTTTGGAATGCAAAGGTTAGCAGGGTTCAGTATTATTCTCCAACCTCCCAGTAGGACTTCATCACCCTCCCTCAGGCAGCCCACTGATTCCGCCCAGGGCCGGCCTCAGGTGTCTGGACGCCCTAGGCAGGACAGCCTGGGGCGCCCACCCCACCAGGGATGCCAACCTCCCGGTGGGGCCTGGAGATGGCAGCGCCGGCTTTTCTGGGCGCCTCGCAGCTGTGAGGTGCCCAGAAAAGCCAGGGAAGGGCCGGGTTAGAATGCCCGCCCCTTCCCTCCCAGCGCCAGCAGCGCCCGCTTTTCTGGGCACCTCGCAGGAAGGGGGGCATTTTGGCGCCCCTGCAGCCAACTTCTTCCATTCTATATGCTCCCATGAATCTCAGCTTATCAGCTTTCTTTATCATACCTTGTCAACTCCAAGTTCAGGAGGAGATCCTTGCCTGGAAATTTACCTCATCCTCACAATGACTGTTTTGCCCCTCCAACACCAGTTTCAATCCTGTTAGGATTTACACATCAGTTCCTTCCATGAAATTAGAACTTGTGGGCAATGCAAAGAAGAAAACAGACTCCTGACCCTGTATTTTTCTTTTGATCTGCTTGCTTCTGAGGGCACAAGACCTCCATCAACCACTTTTTGGTGGTGGGGTTGGAAAGTGCCTGCCTACAGCGACCCTGTAGGGTTTTCAAGACAAGAGACATCAGATGTGGTTTACCATTGCCTGCCTCTGCATAGCAATCCTGGACTTCCTCAGTGGTTCCCCATCCAAATACTAACCACGGCCAAATCCACCTATCTGCTAAGATCTGGCAGGATCAAGCTAGCCTGGACTATCCAAGCTATCTAGTTTAATGACCTCTGACTACCATTTCCAAACTATTAAACCACCTGATCACTTTTTATTCTTTTCCCTTCTTCCCCATTTCACCCTTTCCAAAGTAACGTGATCACTTGTGAAAACCTTTTCAAAATATTTACAACAGTTGATGGGCCAAGAAGTATCAAAATTTGGTGGCAACAATGTAGACATTTATTTAAAAGGAAGGACTGAATCTTTAAAAGTGATGTCAAAAAAGCATTGGCTACAATGGAAGGTAATCTGAAAAATTACCTATCTCTGATATGGTATTACAGGGGGATCACACTGAAATCAAATTCAAGAATGAAACTTGAAAGGCCTAACAAATAGTTAGATTATAGCTAACTAATAGCTATAGAGCAGTAATTAGATTCTATGTTTAAATTATCCTTAACATTCAGAATAAAGTAATCCATAAAAACAATCTGTAGACTAAAATTTTGGGTCTACCATCTTTGCTTTATTCAACCTACACATATTGAAAAATCCTTTTAAAAGGTGGTTCAACAGTTACCTCACATCTTTCTGCTGAACTCTGTTTAATTTATCAAGAGGCTAAGGGCAAGCATCATCATTAGTTTCTATGTACATCTCTTTTTCTTGTGCCTGTTCTACCATATCCCCATGGCTATTTCTTTTTAAAGTTAATTCACTGGAAATCAATAAGTGTCACTTACAGTCATGTTTTACTTAATGTCTAGTAGAAAAAAGGTTTATTATGATTTTTCAATAACGTTTTTCATTGTTATATTTCATCTATGTTTTCTTTTGTAGATTAGCACTTTTATCCCCATTATTTGTTTTTTAATGTTAACGTATATTAAAAGGCCATTACAGAAAAGAAAATACTGGAAGCAATTCAAGAATAAAGAATCCTTAACAAAGTGATAATAAGGGCAATGCATTTGGTATTATGCCAATCTTTTTTTTTTTTAAACCTCTCTGGATAAAAGTATGGATAAAAAAATGACAGCATTCTTAAAATCACTCAGAATGTAAAACATCTGATACGTATGAAAGATGAACTGTTTCTGGCACAGCAAGAAGCTCAGAATTCAGAACTCAGGATAACAACCTAGGATAGATAAACCTCTCTTTGCAAGATGGTGCCTATATTAGCATGACATTGAAATCTAACACAGACAGCATATTTCCAAGACAAAACTCCATACTACTAGGAGGAAGTTAACAGGCAACACACATTATAACTACAGAGCTACCACTGTAGAAGCAGCTTCCATCTACTTATGATCTTACAATAAAGATCCTAATCTTTAGTGAAGTACTTCTGTAATTCTTGTAACAGGGAAAAAATATTTGCTACAGACAGACCACTTTACCACGTATAAAAGAGAACTATGCTGTAGCTAAACTTTAAAGCGGAGATTCAAATGTACAGATTTCTTTTCCACTAAGTTTGCACAGTTCATCTCTTTAAAATAAACAAGTGTGATTTAAAAAAATGATTAAAAACATGGGCATTAAAAGGTACATACTGGGCCTATGTAGCGAATGGTGTGTGTGTAATGGATTTATGTGGTATAAGACTTGATTAAAATCTCCAAAAAGCATATTAAAAACTTTTTTATCTTGCAAGAATTACTTTAATTTTAAACTTTAGCAAATTATTTAACTTTTTTTCAGCTACTAATAAAAAGTATCCCACGGGAGGGGAACCAAGTGGCCAATTCAGTAAGCCACAGTCTTAAAATATTATGGCAGATTCCATACTATTGTTGAGTTTTTTAAAAACAAATGAATACCAAGAGTTATGAACCTAACCTACTGACTACAAAACACAATGTTCTGTATATAGTATTTTTAAATTGTTTTCTATGCTAAATATTAGTGACAGTGTACAAATGAACTGATATACAAATATTGTAAATACATTTAAAGACTCATGTCATAAGCATACTAAGATGTCAGTGTCGCTGACTTCAGTGGAACTTAATGCCACATAAACATATTTTGGAACATGTAAATAAATAATCCATCTCTTGATCTAAAAGTTAAGAAGATATTTTATAATGTCTTTTTCATTAGCCAAGTTATATTATTACAACAGAAAATAAAGACCAGATTCTCAAATATTCAGCACAATGCTTTTACTCTTAATTTTCTACTGCACTTTTGGACAATTTGGCACAGCTGAATACGGATGGGAAATAGCATCTCCGAACTACTGAAAGAGTTCTTTGCATGTGGGCATGCTTTGCTATCTTGAGTTTCAATATTCTTCTTTCTTCGCCAGTAAAATTTTCTGTGCTAACAGTCAAAGAACAGCAAAGAGAATATCAGGCTAATCACTCCAGTCAGAACATCCCCAACAAATACTCCCACTTAAATGAGATTTTCTACACTGCAGGACTAATCATAAAATTACACAGTCTAGTTCATCTAAGTAGCTGATTGTTACTTTCCATTTATAAATATAACTGATCTTGATAGTTTTGGCTACATTACTTTTCCCCCCTGTCTTTGATTCATCAGTCCTGATTTTCTTCTGGGTATAATTAGATGGTTCTCAATTACTTAATAAGAGGTGTGGCACTCCAGAACAGAGAAAGTCATTAGACCACTTTCCTCAGTTACACATAAAAATATGCAACAGAAGTAAGCCTTTGGGAACAGAGCAAGGGGTCAGGATGTACATTAAATGAGCTGATAAAACAAGCCAGCATATAATTACATCTGAAGCCACCAAAAACGGTTGCACTGTGCTTTATTCCATCTTACAACACAATAAAATCTCAATAAAATCACATATTCTTTTCCTACCTACTTGGTAGACATTGTGACAGCTTCTTTAGGCCAAGAAGTTTAAATGCATTAGAAATATAACCACATTTACAAACACAGATATATAAAGCTAAATGCCACTCATATGCTATTCAAGAAAAAAAAGTCTTACAAAGTAAACCAAGGGGAAGGGAGATAGCTAATATTTGCTATCTTGAATGTGACAGCACTTCCCAAATAATAACGCAACAATAATAAAAATAATTCAAATAAATATGCTTAATTCTTACATAAGCTTCTCATGTTCCTGTACTTTAGACACTGAGAAAGTATTGTCTGTTGAGGGACAACAAAATACTGTTGAGATGGCCACCATTTCATCTTCACTGCTCACTTATTACCAGCTGCAGTCCAAATTATTCCACAGGCTGTTCACACTGCATTCAATACTATCTGCAATACAGCACCTTGAAGAAATCATCTTACTGATATTAAGCCCACAGCATTAGCTGAAACTCAACTGTCCTTTGGAGATCTGACCCTTGGAATGCAGAGTAAAGAGATACATCATAATAGTACAAAAGAGAGTACAGAACTGCCTAAAATCTAAATTCAAATGCAAGCTGTCTAAATTCCAGTTCTGTGACAGTTGCATCCAACTGCCATTAGCTTTCTGAAAACGTTTTTCGCCAGACACCATTATGTTTGAATTCTTACATTTGTCACCACTGAATATTGAACTTTCATGAGTTCCAAAGAGGAACAGTAACCTAAATTTACAGCACCTTTATAATAATATCTATTGATTAAGTTTTGAATACTTGCAGATTGGTCAAAAATTTTGTATGCAAATTACAGTCCAGACAGATCACAGGTCAATCTGTCAAAACTACTGCACATTTTTAATTCACTTCCAGAATATTGTGTCTGAAATTTACTCTCTAATTATATGACTACATGTGTATGAACTTATTTTCTGCCTATGATAGGTACTGACTGTACATTTTTAAAAGTTTCAAAAGATTGTGAAAAGTTAAGGCACAAACTAAAGAAAAATATAATCCAGTGCCCCACCTTGTGGGAACCCAGTATTCCCTGACATTAGACAGAAAATGACCTTTACGTCCTTCAGACTTGCCTAACAGACCCCATCATCTATCGCAAAAGCCAAATCATCTGATCCCAAACTAACTGTCAACTGCTTGTGATGGTGAGGAAGCCAGACATCAATCAATCAGTTTTTATCAGAGGTGCTCTTCGTTTTTGCTGTTGTGTTCATCTTATCATCTGACCCAGTTGTAGGCTTGACTTCAGAAGCTTAAGGAAGCTGATGGCAAAATATGCATTTGTTTGTCCAAGATGCATAGTGTTAAAAGAATGGACATGAATTTTCAGACATCCACTATGTTTTTAAAATTACCTCTCAACTATACCAGAACATTCAAGTTCAAGCTGTATTCCTGGCAACTCCACATGGATTTCTAAAGTAATAACCTCAAAGAACTACTAAATTCTTATAATGCAACTGATTTATAGAATACACAGAGAAGATGCCTTAAAATATATATGTTCATAAACATATATGAGTTTACATAACATTCTTATCATTATTACTCTTGTAAATTGCTCCATTGCACTAAATGAAAGAGATTGCTGACATATCGTGTCTAATTCAATAAATCATCCAATGTTTAGTAAAGCAAGAAAGAATGTTCACTGTTCAAAACCTATTTAAAAATTTCAAATGCAAAAAAGCTGATACTACAGCATATAATCTGTTTTGTCTCTTTTTTAACTTGGTAGGAGACTGAACAAAGGCTGGAGGAACATTTCCCAATTTTTAGATATTTCCTTTTCATGCGGCACCAAAAAAGCAACCATGGCATTTGTTCAAAAAATCCAAGACCAGGCCCTTAAAGCGTCCTATCAGTTTCAGGGGGCACTAAAAATGTTCTTTATGATATATAAGAATTGACTTTAGGTCTTCTGAAGAAGTTACAGAGGAAGAATCTATTTCAGAGATGAAGGTAGAATATGAAGTTAAAATGAAATATGAAATACAAATTAAATAATTCAAAACAAATAAAACAGCCAATGAACTCATACTTTTAGAAGTGGCGTCATATCCTGACAAACACAGATTTTTTACCTGACCTATAATTGTAAACATTAATCTTCAAATATTATTTCACCCACTATAATATCAGGCATATAATAACATTGCTACTGTTTCTAACACTGCTAAAGTTATTAAAGTCCAACAATAGGAATTTCTGCTGTTTTATCTCAAGGTTCCGTGACAACCATGAACAATAAACTCTAAAAATATAACTTACAAGCACATCAAATAGGATCAGGTAAAATATTATCACAGAGATCATATGTATACCAAGCCACAATATTCAAACTAAGTCCAAGAGTCTTTGAGTGCCCTCTACTATTTAACTTAACTTTAATTGCTCATTCCAGAGGATTCAGGATTCAGTCCCAAACAATAATGCATATGCTTACTTTTATGTATGTTTACATACTTCACCATAAAACCCATTGTTTACAGACCCAATTTTTTTCTATGTAAACAGCAAAGTACCAACATCACTAATAAACAAACAAGGCACGCAAGCACCCAAGCACCTAAGTAGAATTGATTCCGTGAAATTTATAAAGGACACTGCACGGCATATTTTGAAGAGGAGGGAGATTACATTCCAAATATAAAACTTTAGTTAGGATGAAAATTAGTGGCAAATGATTTTAATATAGTTGTTCCAGATGAGACTGCAAGAATGGAATAAGAAATGTGGGTCCAAGAAAACTTTTCAACTTTTCTTTCTTCTGGATTTGAGGCACAAAGAGTACCTATGTTTGAAACAACCACTGACACGTTACAGTGCCTAATAACATCATTCAGGAGAGGCAAGCATGGGCTTCTGCTAGCAATGAACAACATCACTCATGCTTCTCAATGTAGTTCCACATAACATGTAGGAAGATCTGAGGACAACAAATTAAATCCATTTCCTGCCAGTTAATCACCACTATTCTGAAGATTCCATGGCTAATCTTGTTCAATAAGCAAACCTATAATCAATGTGGCAATGCTTTGTGTTAAATAAGAAGTGATGTAACATACACAATAAAAACTAAATACAATATATGTATTTTGTACATATGTAACAAATATATGTACATATGTAACAAAAGGCAGGAAACCACCATGAACAGTTTTGACTCAAAATGGCCAACTTTAACACATTTTTCCGCACGGCTCTAAATAACCTGGATCTCAGTTGGCCAAGAGAGGTCTCCTTCCGTGATGGACAGGGCAATCCTAACAAATATACACCTTTCTAAACCCACTGAAGTAAATGGATTTAGGAGGGTGTAACTTTGCTTAGGATTCCATGGTGAGATATGGCTGAATATTTGTAATCTCATCAATGCCAATGTTTTAATTATAAAGTCATGCAGGAGTGTTTTCCCAGGAATTTACTGTAGACTGTCCATCACTAATGGTTAGCCAAAGCCCAAGCCTCTTCTCAAAGTAGTACATGATTTGAGCTAACATTAGCAAATCTGAATTCAACTGTGTTACAGTGCTTGTATGTATTTTTAAGTTTTTCAAAATAAAGTCATTATTTGCCCTGATTCTTTTGGACAGAGTGGACAATCGCACATCATACTAAATATTTTTTAGAAAAAATCAAGCACATTGAAAAGTTGCAGAATAAAAGCTTATCAAGAGAAATACAAAACTACATTTGAAAAATATAGCAATTTTCTCTATCTTTAGTTACTGTTCAGCAAATGTTGCCACAGCTACAGGAATGAGGGGGGAAAAGATTCAAAACTTTCTGGCACACAGAATGACAAGATGAGACATCGGTAAAGTATTTTATTTATGGGACGTTATCTTAGATTTGAAAGCTCAAGTCAAAACATTTAATTGTGGTGTTTTTTCAAACCAAATCTACATCTCACTGTAAGAGTCTCACGTCATGAAACAATTCAAAGGTTTTTAGATAAAGCTGGATACTTAACAATGTGTTTTACTTCTGAACAGATTAAATCCAGTAAGGGGGGGGGAATCAAATTGGTGACAACCATCCCCAGCTGTTGCCAAGTCATGATGGCAATACCTTTTCAAGGCATTAGATAAAACTTAGCAATCAATAAAGAGATGTCAATACCAAGAAGTGAGTCATTTGGCAGTATTCCTTTTACTATGTAGGCATCCATGTAGTATTTTACTATGTAGGCATCTATTAGAAATCTCCAAACAGGGTGGTTGTGTGCCATATTTACTCAAAAGGAAGACACCCCTTAATGTAAGGCAACTCCTCCCGCACTCAAAAAATGATAGCCAACATTTTTTTTATTACTGTTCATAACTAACTTGTATGTAAATTTAAGATGACACCCTTTTGTGGCATATCTGAAAAAACCTAGTCATGCATTTGAGTAAATACCATATACAATAAGGTATATTCCTTATTAATGCAATATGTAAACTACCTCACCTCTGCTTCAACACATCCTAAAGTCTTAACATTCTTAACAATGGTATAAAGAATAACTGAATGTGGAATTTCTGCCATACTTCCAAACATGGCTACCGATATGTTATTGTTGTATGTTTACAATTTCTTATGGGTTGAGCTCTATGTATCAACAAGGTGATGTCTACGTCTATATTTCGACAAATTGCTGCATATATGAATACCAATGCCCTAGAGATGTTTTCAACAGAGCTACCCATCAATATTTTATTAAGGTGAACAGCAACAAAGTGGATTTCATATATTGTTTTTACATGCTCATGAAATACTTTCATCAGTTCATCAGTCTCCAAGGATGCATCCAGCTGATTAGGGTATATTATTCAGATTGTCCATGGTTTCTGTTTGCTTGTAATTATTCCACAATAATGAGGTCTGTTTTAATGTCATCATTCCACTTTCTAAAACTATCTGGCAATGCCTAATAAAACATTCCACACTTTAGATGACATAGTAACCTCTATACTGATCTTTGCCTCCAATGAAACATACCCCAAACCTGCAGGTTTCCTGGATGAAACGGCATTGCCCAATGAAACAAATACACTTTTATTCTAGACATGTTTGCCAAATGACAAATTACTGAACTTGAAATAATCCAAATGACACAATTCCCTTTCTCTACCTTTGTGTCATCTCAGAAAGACAATCTGACAGTAATAGCATGACACCCTTTCGGACATACCTCTGGGCATTAATATTTAAATCTTCCCTATCCCTTGTGATTGAAATTCAGCCTCTATTCACAAACAAAAACTAAATCAATGTTCTTAGAGTTCAAACTAGATCCCTAAACAGTTTGCCACTCTCCATGCACAGATAAGATAAACTTTCTTTGACCCAAGAGATGAAGTTGCCATGACGATCAGAGAGTCTACTTTCTATATTGATATTTGCTGATGTAACAACAAATAGAACCAGATCCTAGGACTGATAATGGTGATTAATTAATACTAATATTGATCCTTACAAGCAAGAGACAAGGCTATTAACTTGAAGCCTGAAAAGTCAATTGTTACCTGTGGCAGAGATACCAGTGACTGATTTTCAAACATAATAAACAAATGTGCTAGATTTATGCTAATACCTTTAAAGAGACTATGTTTCTGTTTCAAGCATAGCTTTTCCACATTCAGATCCATTCGTTTAATTGCATCTCTCCATTCACATCTATAAACAAATATAAGCTTCAACACAGATAGAAGATTTTGTTTAAAGAATAGTTATAGATTCAAATCCGTTTCTTTTCTGAAACTAATTTCAGAACTGCATTACTGAAATTGTTAAAACAGAGGCTGTTTGTCTAAATCCCTCATACACAGGCTACGACCATCTTGACTCATTGTGGTGAAGAGCATGTTTAGTTTCTCTTATTAATTTCACCTAGACTATGGATGAAAACATCAGTAGAACTTGCTCCATCCAAATAACAAAAAGTTATACTAGCTTTATCCATTCTCAATGGAACAGCATTAGACATTTTCAGCTTGCTATCTGTATTTTTAAAAATTCAATGGATTTATGTGTAGCACTTGTACACATTTATAGTTGTTAGAACTGCATCCTCCTAAAATATGATAGTCCCCCTTTCCAAAACAAATGGGTAAAGCACGGGTTAGTTTGAAGCACTCAACATACCAGCACAGAGAAGTCTTTATCACAAAAGAATGGATGCAATCTGGCCAAAGTTAAGAATTTTGATTTTTTATTTACTTCAATATAAGAAATTTAACCATGTCTCTCCCATTGAAATACATGTCTGGAGGGGCAGCATATGACTCTCCTAAATATCCCATTGAATGAAATAAGACTTGGCAAGTATTTAACTTTGGCAGGATTGTGCTTAATGTATTTTGCCAATTTCTTTGTAACTGATTGCTCTGGCATCATTTGTCCATTACGTTTCTTCAAGTTTCCTTCCCGGCATGCTACCTGTGCAATTTTTACATGTTCACTCTATATTTAAGGAGAAGTAATTGGTACTACAAATGAATGGCTTGCTATTCTCCTCACTCCATTACCCTGAGACCTGTGTGAGGTATTGCAAAACTATGAGTTAGCACATACTAAAAATTAGAAGCAAATTACCTAATTGCATTACTTTTCCTCACAGCTGAATAATGTCTTTCCATATATATAAAATAAATGTGCCTAGTCCTAACTTTTTGACATACCTTGCCATGTAAAGTTACATACTTTCAGAGAACCCTGACTTCTAACAACGCAAAAAACATTCATGGTTCATAGTCAAGACACAGGGAAAGCTGCTTACCCAGAGTTCTACTCTGGTTGAAAAGAATCTTCTAGACACACAGCCTCACATGTTCTACAATGCAATTTAAGTGCAAGTATTAAGTGAAACTCTGCTATTAGCTGATTAAAATGTACTTTGCTTTTAAGAGTCCCATTTAAACATTTACATTTCACCTGAATTAACCATTCTCCTATCCAGGCATAGACCTGTGCATCTATATCCATTTCTTAACGTGTACTGCATGTAAACATGGATAATATGTATGTTCTCATTACTTTCTATTGAATTTATCTGAAACTATTTTTTAATTTATGAACATGTATCTGGAAACTTTTATACAAATTTCTAGTCTGTTTATGAACATGTATCTGGAAACTTTTATACAAATTTCTTCTATTCACTACCCACCAGGAATTAAAACCTAATATTTTCTCAACCAATTCTTTTGTTGATCTGCGGCAACTCTCAAAAGTTGCCTATGATTATTTTTTTTAATGATACAGCTGTGAAGAATACCCTATTGGTACAGAAACATTGCTTTCTTTCTTCAGTATATCTAACACGTAAAATATTCCTAAATGTCAGTCTCAGAAGAACATTAAAGACATATTTGGCAATACAACTTCACAACAGAGAAAAAATACTAATTACTGCTGAAATCAAAATATAGTTGCTGAAATCAGAAACCCACAAATGTTTAGCTTTAGATTGACTCTCACAGGTTTTTATAGCAGGTGAACCATCTTAGTCATAAGTAATCTAATATTCCTGAGCCAGTGATATGCTTTGGCACTTTCTGTTCTATTCTTCCTTCAGTATGGG
>JAPDNY010000009.1:102328945-102343646 GCA_029375565.1 Gekko gecko
TTGCCGTGTGTTTCCAGTGCGCTTCAATAAGGGATCACTGACGCAATGAGAGCTTGCCGGTGCGATCACACGGAGATGTCCGTCTGCGGCCCATCGCAAACCCGTTTGCTACTGCACTTTCCCAGGTATTTTTTAACTCTGCTTCTTTGGAGAGGCGAGACAGGTTGGCAACGGGTGCAGGACGCTTGCCAGATGTTCCCATGTGATCGCGCCCATAAAATCCACCTGGCATTTGTCTCTCTCATGCTGCTAATTCTGCATGTAATTGGAGCTGCAGAATACATAACACATTATACACTTCAACATATACTCATACAGCATAGTGAGCTGCATTATGTTAAGTGGGTAGTCCTTTATTTCTGGGTAACCGTTACCAGACGGTCCAGCTACTGCCACTGTTCATAGCACCTTTTGCCTTCCAGCATAAGAGCCTCAGGGAGCAGCCCACACAAAAATTGCCAATAGAGTTCCAATCGAACTCTCTATAAGGGATGGATAAGCACTGGTCCAGTGACCAACATTTCATCCAACTGTTGACTCTCATCATGTAGAAACCCTCAACAGAGATAAGGATGTATAGGAAGAATGCTTCAACCAGCTTGCTGTTTGTTCCTATGAATTAACATGACTCATTAACTTATCTTATGGGGAGGTAGCCGTGAATTTCCTGCACTGTAGAGAGGGTTAGACTAGATGACCCCTGGGGTCATTTCCAGCTTTGTGTTTCTATATTTTATATTTCCTTTGGCTCTCCAATAGGAGTGAGCGCTCATGATGCATCCCACAGTGAAGTGCCATCCACCCACTGAGGCTACAACACAACCAACAGAGACAAGAATGAACCTAAACTACTCTGTTCTGGGGTTGTTAAGTCTCTTGTTCTTGTCAGGCTCTACCAGTTGTTTGATAGTTCTCTGACCACCATAACTGTACAATTCATGAGCATGCAGTGATAAAGACAGCACAGCCTATGATTCTGAGGTCTGTCAATACAGCTTTCAAGCACACAGCAACATTGCTAGAACAAAAGAGGTGGTAAACCCATTATTCTTACTGGCATTCAGGACTCTGTTCCTGCTGCTGGTCAATAAATGTGTGGATTGTTTCAAAGCTGTTTCTTTGATTGATTGAGGTGCAGCAGTTATGAATTGATTCAGACACCCTGCTCATTATTTAGCAGTATTCAGCATGGGAATCACTTTGGGAGAGGCCTAACAGGGTCAGCTCTGTCTGAACAACTGTACTGTATCAAGGAGGGAAAGGATCTTCAGGGTTCACAATTCTCCTGTTCACTACTGGTGTCTTATAAACTTATATAAGCCTGGAATGAAAGGGAGAATTAGAGAACATACTGAATGCAGCAAAAGGTAGCTACGTGGAAGCTGCTAAGCAAAATTATTGGTGTCTAGGACAGCCAATCAGAATGAATGGCACATCCCCAATGATTAGTTCTGATAGTGAGAGTACTTCTTCTAGGGACATCTTGTAGCTATTTTCATTAAGGGCGTCAGCTGGGGACTCATGCAGACTGAGCTGGTGCTGTTACTCAGATCTATCCTCTTCTTCGCAGTTGTTGCTACCTTAGCCCCAGTGAAAGATTCCAGATGCCCAGGATAGTGCAAGTGTGTGTGTTTGTTTAGAAGAATGGTTGACGTGCAGGTTCTAGTCTTGCCTTTTCTTTTGCTGCTGACTGTCCTGTTGCTGGCCAAAAAGTGAGTTTTGCCTTATTGCCAGTTTCCCTTTGGCAGGATTTGAACTTCTCTTTTCTTCAAGAGTGCTTTCCTCACAGCAACCTATTGGGGAGATAACAGGGATAACTTTCTATGAATGTTCTGTCTCCTGTTGCTGTCCTACCACTTATAACCTTTGACTTGCAAAAGACTGCTCCTCAGGACATTCCTTCTTCCCCAGGACCCAGGTGCTTGTGGGGGAGGAAGGCCTTGGCCTTTCAGTGAGAGAGTTCTCGCTTCCTACATTCCCACAAGTGGCCTGTCAGGACAGGAGCCTGGATAAAGGGGTCCAGTTTCCAGGCAGTCCTTCCGTACATGTTAAGGAGGAATGTGTTTTGCTGGAGAGTATTTGTACCCTCATCTGCAGAGTCCTAAGGAGGTGGTAGTTACTAGGATCCTATGATGTTACTGGGGATGCTGCCACATTTCCTTTGTTCCTTTCCTTGTTGAGTTCTGGGGATGCAGGGTGGCAGGCCAGCATCTCCAGGCATTGGTTGGCTGCCTCCATATACAGCTGAAGTGGAGTTGTCACTGGCGTGGTATTCCATTAGTGATGAGTGCTGGCAATGGTCACTATGGACTCCAGTGCAGTTGCTAAGTTTTCAGCTGGGTCTTTTTGAAAGTATCGTTTCTCCAGTGAGATATCATAGGATAGTGAGTACTTATGCTGGTGCTATACCGATGCTGGTAGTAAGCCAACATCCAGGGCTCAGGATGGTACTGCCTTGTTCCTCAGCAATATGGTTTTGCATTTTGAATGTGGATAAAATGAGATTTTCCCCTTGAGACACATGAATCACTCACAGCCACTGAGCATCAAGAACTTTACTTTGAGAGTAAAGACATTTGGAACCACCAAGTTACAGAAGCACTTTTTGGCACTAAAATACGTTAGTATGGAAAAGTCCTCAATTGCCACAAACAGAAACTGTAGTGTTGTTCACCAACATTCAACCTACATTTAGAGGCAGTAAAATTTTTATGAACCTTAAATCATATCTGAAGCCACTGGTCTATCCCTGCGGCCAATCCTTACCAGAGTACCAAGAGAGCCATTTTTAAAAAACAAAACTATAGTGATGTTTGAACAGAAAGCTCATAGTTTGGTTAACTCTGGATAATTTCCACGGGATGTGGGGAAACTGGATTTACAGAGGAAGATTTCTGTAATGGCAACGTCAACTTCCTTGTGATCTAGTAATATTCAACCACTGTCTGGACCAAAGAACTTTTCATCAGGCATATTATTTTGGGATGTCTTTTATCTGATCTCCTTGAGTGGAATCTAGAACTGGCAATTATTTTATATGACTCAAAAAAGCTTTTAATTTGTAATGTGGGAGAATAAATTTCATTTCTGAATGTCTGGAACTCATACACTGAGATTTCTTTATTGCCCTAGCTAGGGGCCACCAATGTTGGAGCTCCTGTATAAAAATTCTTAATAGATAAATGCCTCCATAGGAAAGCATTATATGGGGAATGCAACATCACGTTTCCTAGATATTTCTGTTGGGTTCTATTCACAGATAAAACTGCAACAGTTGCATGGATGATTAATGCCAATCTGTGAGCTCCAGCTCACATCAGAAGATCCAACCATGAGCTTGGAGTATTAGTTTGGAAACAGATCTGATACATTACACACAGGAATGTTAGCTTTGTCTGCTTCTGTTCAAAGGCATTTTCATAATTCTTAGTTCATACATTCCAAGACTGGCACTGAAAAGAGACATCAACTGAGCTACACCTGGCTGGGTACTAATTAAGCACTGTACATAACCCGAAGTTAAAGAAGCCAAAAAAGGCAACCCCACAGAAATCCAAGACCCTTATAGACTTACAGTGCAGTCCTTCTCAGAAGTCAGTCCCATTTTACCCAGTGATGTTTAGTCTCAAGAAAGTCCTCTTTAGATGGACGCCTTGCAGACTCATTGTGGCACCGGATTTCATGGGCAAAACCCTCCTGCATAGCTACGCTAGACCTGCATGAATATCTGCCAGTGGGGATGCCACTGACCAAGTAGCCTCTAATGCCTTAATAAACAGGTTCATCGATCAAGTGCCACACAGTTACTTCTCCTAATGTGTACTTTGATTTAACCCGGCCACCCCCGATAGCCTCAAGAAGAGTACTGTTCAAAAGAGAGAGAAACGGAAGGGGCGGGGGACTCCACACTGGCGACCCAGCCAATAAAACCTTTTCGCCTTCCATTTGGGACTCAAGCAGCTTAATTTTGCATGACAAGTACTGGCCCTCGCTCTGATCACTGCTGGGCGGCTCCGCGGCGGCTGCTCCGAAAGGAAAGGAGGGAGAAGGCGCGCGGGGGGGCGGGGGGGGGGAGATGCTGGGCGATAAATGACCGAGTCCGGCGGTCGGACAGAAGCCGCCTCGCCCCCAGGCCCGGATTGGCGCCAAAAAGGCGTCTCTTACCTGCTGCGCAGGCGTTCCTTCTTCGTTCCGAGGAAAAGCCGCTCCAGCCCGGAAAGGCGACGTGCAAAAGGGAGCGTGAAGCGAGGGTGCCCCCTTCTTGGCAGCGCTTGGTGAGAAAGCTGAGCTGAGGCGCAGTCGCTTCTCCGGGAGGGCGCTGAGCGCTCCGCGCTGTGGGGAAGGGGAGGAGACGGCCGAAGAGCCAAACTCTGCCGCCCTGGTGGGGAAGGGCAGCCGCGCGGAAAGCCCGGGGGTGGGAGGGGAGGGGTCCGGCGGAGCGCCCTGCAAGCCGGGCTCAGCTCTTCTGTGGCGGGAAAGCTGGCGAGAGAGAGAGCGGGTCAGTCATCGCTTAGTTTTTTTGGCAGGAGGGGAATGCAGAAAGCGGCACGTGGCTCGACGGCTTTTTTTTTTTTTTAATGATTTCATGTCATGATGGTTTTGTTTCTGAGAACGTCGTGCAGCGTTCGGAGTACCGTCCTAGAAAGGCGTGTGGCTGAATACAGCTCAATAGGAAAAGAATTTAGCAACTCTCCCTGTTTGGATGATGACGGATTATCGTTTTAGAATCCGCCTCCTGAGCGTGCTCAGTTTTTATTTAAACCTCTCCTTTTTTGAAGGGGGGGGATTCAGCCTCATCTCTCGGTGAGGAGGACTCTTTCTGCGTGCCGCTTCGCTGCAGAATATGGCAAGCGGCAGCTCTCCTTCCTTGCGTGTACTTTCACGCCCGTCGCTTATCGGTTTTCAAAACAAACACTCAACTCATCCCCTCCAGTTTTCCCTTTCACGCCCTTAAAAAGCACTGCCAGGAGCGGAAAGTTCACAGTTCACTTTGAAACAGGATGGCCGGGTTTTTTCCCCACCAGGAGGACTGTCCCCTCCGCAGTGAAGCCACCCAGTTGGAGGCGCTCTGGCAGGGCGCGTCCAGTCCCTTTTATAAGGAATCTGGAGGTGCTTTTTCCATTTCCAGTGGACATCTCGGCTCCTGGAAAACGGTGCATCACCACAGAGATTTGTGCCATTAACAAAAGCCGGGAAGGGCGCGAACCAATCAGTAAATCGGGTCTTTTGTGCTGGTTTGAGGAGAAGGGCACACTAGAAAGGCGTTGAATGATCTGCCCAATGCAATTGAACAAATAAAAGACAGTGGGGAGAGACCCTGCTTTCTGCCTGGCAAGCATCTAGCAGGAAATAAATGGTTATTTTTGGTCGCATCTAGCCAAACCTCCTGTGAAGAAAATGGCAGAGGACTGTTGCCTGATGCCCGCCCCCAGTTTTTCTATGGCTAACTAGAGGAGCAGGGAAGGCAGGAAGACCTTTCCTGTAGGCTTGTGTTCCTGGTGGCTGAATTCTAAGGGAACTGGAACAGTTAGGCACAGAAGAAGCCACCCATCTTCGCAGGCATCCAGCATGTTCTCCCATTCATAATCTTGCTTTACAGTTCAAAACAATTTTTTTTTGCATTTCTTGTATCTGCTGTTCAAGTGAAAAGGAAAACTTGCATTGTATCTTGGATGCATATTCATTTGTTAAAAATGGTTTACTTCTGCTTTTTATGAAACCTGCTGGTTCATCGGGTCCAGCATCCTGTTCCACACAGCTGCTAACTGGTTGCCCTGAAAGGTCAACAGACCGGGCATAGGGGCCAAGGCCTTTCCCTGAGGTTGATTCCTAGCAATGTTATTCAGAAGTTTATTTTATTATTTATTTATTTATTTATTTGAATTGTACCCCGCCCTCCCCGCCCTTTACTGCCTCTGAATCTGGAGGTTCCCTTTAGTCAGCACAGCTAGTAACCACTGATAGACCTATCCTTCATCATTCTCTCTAATCCCTTTTCCAGCCATCTATGTTTGTGGCTATCCCTACATCCTCTGGCAGTGAATTCAACATTTTAATCACTTGTTGAGTAAAAAAATATTTCTTAAAAAGCACTGCCTTATTCATCCTGAATTTACTGTGCATCAACTTCACTGCGTTCCCTAAGAGCTAGTAGTCTGGGAAAGGGAGGAAAAGGTCTATCTATCTACTCTATCATGTCCCCCCCCCTTAGTTGTCTCTTATCTAAAGTGAAAAGTCCTCGGTAGAGGCTGTGAGAGGGAGGAAAAGAAGAAAAGCTGAAATGGGGGGAGAATAAAAGTAGGTTGGCTGGGTGATGGGGAGGCAAAGAAGCAGTAAAAGGGCAGAGGCCATGGGGGTTCAGGGGAAAAAGCAGAGAAATTAGTGGGAAAGGGGAAAATGAGATGTCCCCTGTAAGTCCTTGTGGGTCCCCCACTTGTATGTATTAATTTATGTTAGATATGACACTCAAGGCAGCAGGTCTCAACAGTGATTCAGCTTTATTCAACAGGTAAGAACAACACGAAAATAGAAGGGCAACAGGCCCTCTTTTTAAACTGTCCGGGCTGGCAAAGCCACGCCCCTATTTACAATAAGAACCAATCAAACTATGTACATAAAGACCAATCAAGTTATCTCCCTCCAGTACCTTTCTTAATCCTGATTGGATTTAGATCCTAGCTCAGTCATGTATGCAGACACATAACATTCCTCCCCCCTATGAGGAGACAACCTCTGAGCACACATAATCTTTGAGATAGGCAGGCCGCTCCCTCGGTCTCTGTGACCTTCATAATGGTTCAGCCTGAGGTGACAGTTCCATTTCCATGGGCCTGGGACTTTCCCTCTTCCCTGGGAGACCTCTGGCTTCAGATGTAGTATCTGGAGCCAGGTCTGGTTGGACCCTTGGGTTCTCGCGGTTTTCCTCACTGATACTGGGCTCCTGGAAGTCTCCTTGCTCGGCCGCCCCAGGATGATCAACCTCGGCTTCAGCGACGTCCCTGAAGCTTGTGTCCGTCCAGCGTTGTCTTAGCTGGTCAATGTGGTGCCTCAGTTGCTGGCCATCTGAGGTCTGGACCACATTGAACAATGTCCCGGTAACTTCCACAACAGTTGCTGGAAGCCAGAGATGCCCCTCGCTGTAGTTGTGCACAAAGATGTTGTCCCCACATTTGAACGATCACGGTGCTTCCAAGACCTCTCTGCGGGGTGGCTTGTCTGATGTCAGATCAGGGTGGAGCCAATCCAACAGTGACATCAGCCGACGACCCATCAGCAGCTCTGCTGGGCTCCTCCCAGTTGTTGCATGGGGCGTGATGTGTTGGTGGAGCATAAAAGAAGCAAGTCTCTGCCTCCAGTCACCATGAATCAGCCTTTTAAGAGTTTCTTTCATGGTCCACACCATTCTTTCAGCCTGCTGTTTGTGGCTGAGTGAAATGGCGCGGACGTTATATGTTTGATTAAATTGTTCTCCAGGAACTCTGAAACTCCCATGAAGTGAACTGAGTTCCATTATCTGAAACCACGGTATCAGGCAACCCGTGTGTGGCAAACAATTTGCGCAGTGCTTTTATGACTGCTGTGGAGGTCATGCGGAACATCAACACTACCTCCAACCATTTGGAGTATGCGTCTACGACAATTAGGAATATCTGTCCCTGGAACGGTCCAGCAAAATCAACATGCAGCCGTGACCAGAGTTTGTGTGAAGTTTCCCATGGGTGTATGGGAGCCAAAGGGGGATCTAGCTGGGTCTCCTGGCAGGGCTGACATTTCTTAACCCACTCCTCAATTTCCCCAGTCAATGCGGGGCCACCAGACATGGCTCCGGACCAGAGCCTTCATACGTACAATACCTGGATGCCCTTCATGTAACGCTTCTAATACTCTTTGATGCAGGTTGAGGGGCACCATCACCCTATTTTGCCGGAGCAAACATCCCTTATGTACAGACAGCTCTTTTTGTCTTACACAATAAAGTTGGAACTCAACAGACACCCACTCTGTGGGCCACCCCTCCACACCCAGTTAAGAACCCTGGCGATTGTGGAATCCCTGGATGATCCGGCTGTGATGTCCGAGGCATGGATGGGCAGCTTCGGCAGTTCCTCAATAGCCAGCACCTTGGATGCAGGAGCAGGATGAATGGCCGGCCCCTCAACAGGACATTGGCTTAAGGCATCTGCATGTCCCATAGCATTCCCTGGTCAGTGGAGCAGACTAAAGTTGTAGGCTGCCAAGAACACCATCCAGCGTGGCATACAGGGAGACAAAACCGAGGGCGCTTGGCAGGTTGGTGCAAGGAGTCCAAGGAGCACTGTGTGATCTGTGACAAGGAGGAACTTATGCCCATATAAGAAATTGTGGAATTTCTTAATGCCAGCGACCAAGGCAAAGTCCCTCTTTGTCTATTTGGGCATAGTTCTTCTCAGCGGCAGTCAGTGTTCATGAATAGTACGCCATAGGTGCTTCCCACCCGTCCGCCATTTTATGACTCAGCACAGCGCCAATGCCGAAAGGGGAAGTGTCCACAGCGAGAACCAATGGTTTAAGCTCATCATAGTGCGTTAAAACAGAGTCAGATGTTAAACTTTTTACAGCATCGAACGCTCAGTCCTGGTGTGGACCCCAGACCCATTTCGCCCCTTTTGCCAACAGCCGATGTAGAGGCTCTGCTATGGTAGCCTTGTGAGGCAAGAACGTATTATAAAAGTTCAAAATTCCCAGAAATGATTGCAGCTCTTTTTTTGTTTGAGGATGCAGTGCGTTTTGAACAGCGGCAACCTTACTCTTTGTAGGGTGAACACCATGCTCATCAATGAGGAACCCCAGGAATTCCACGCTAGGAACCCCAAAATGACACTTGTTTCGTTTAACCTTCAAACCGGCCTTTTGAAATTGCCTCAACACAGCTCGAATTCGTTCTGCCAACTCTGTTTCATTTGTTCCCGCTATTAACACATCAGCGAAATACGGGACAACTTCCAGCAGATTTTGCAATAACCCTTCAATTAACCCCTGAAATATACCTGGGGCTGCATTCACCACGAATTGCAAGCAGTTAACTTTGAATGCCCCTCTATGCGTAGCAATTGTTTGCGCTTCAGCTGTACATTGGTCAACAGGTAGTTGTTGGTAGGCCTGAGCGAGATCAAGTTTAGCAAAAATGCGGCCTCCCGCCAAAGATGCCAACACATGACTTATTACTGGTACTAAGTAGGAATGTTGTTGCAACGCCTTATTAATTGTACACTTGTAATCAGCACAAATTCTAATTGACCCATCAGGCTTAACAGGTTTTACAATGGGGGGTTCCAATTTTGCATGTGACACAGGTTCAACTACCCCTCGTGCAACCAGCTTGTCCAGCTCTGCCTCAATTCTTGGCTTAGGCGAAATAGGCACCCTTCGGTATTTCAAACGGATTGGTGCTACTGCCGGGTTCAAGTCAAATTAAATTGGCGGGCCCGTATATTTCCACAATGACCCGTTGAACACCTCAGGGAACACCTAATAGATTGAACTTAATTTATTAACACACAGTTGGTTTACCCCGGTCACAGCAACACCAAGAGCCTCGAACCAGTCTAAACCCAACAGGCTGGTTCTGCGCCCCTCAGCGACCAGATGACTCAGCGTCTCCTTAAACCCTTTAAATTATACCTCAAACACAGCTTCACCCGCCACAGGAATACGCCGGCCCTTATAATCAGAAAGGTGCACCCGGCTGGGTGCCAAACGGCAGCGGCTCCTGGGAAAAAGATGCTGAAGTGTCTCTGTGGAGATGATGGTCTTAGCTGATCCCGAGTCAACCTCCATCTTGCACGGCGTCCCGTCCAGCATCACATAGATCTTTTTCCTGGCCCTCAGTCCCGTGCTCATGACGGTCGTCAGGCAGGAGCAGCAGGTGGTCTCGTTGCAATCCACTATTGCACCAATGTCCCGCATCCTTTGATTCTGCCCTGGTGAATACGGAGGCGACTTTTTCTTATCTTTGGCTACCAGAGACCTGGCCACGTCAAACACGGCTCGACCACAGCATTGCCATCTTTGTGGCTTCTTCAGTGATCTGATTAGGTCGTAAATGGAACTCAAATTGCATTATATACAAGTCCCAGTCCTCCAGCTCTGGTTCGAACACCTCGAACTTTGTGCTGGCCGCCATCTCCTTTGCTGGTTCTGCTGATGGATTGTGGGGTGTTGTTCTTCCTATGGGGCCCTGGGGAGATCAGCTTCATCTGCCGTGGCTGCAGTGTTCAACAGGGTTGCCTACCCGTTATATCTCATCCTTGTTGCCACTTGTTAGATACGACACTCAAGGCAGCAGGTCTCAACAGTGATTCAGCTTTATTCAACAGGTAAGAATGACATGAAAACAGAAGGGCAACAGGTCCTTTTTTTAAACTGTCCAGGCTGGCAAAGCCACACCCCTATTTACAATAAGAACCAATCAAACTATGTACATAAAGACCAATCAAGTTATCTCCCTCCAGTATCTTTCTTAATCCTGATTGGACTGCTGCGCAGTGTCCAATCAGCTGTTATAGTTTAGGATACCAGGCTTGAATAGGACTTTAGAGTCTAGCTCAGTCATGTATGCAGATACATAACAATTTATATCCTATCTTTCTCCCCAATGGCCTTGTTCTGATGGAGACCCAAAGCAGCTTAACATCATTTTCCATTTTATCTTCATAACAACCCTGTCAGGTAGTTCAAACCAAGAGTGCATGACTGGTCCAAGGTCATCCAGTAAATACATGTTTCTGGCATATATGAAAGTGCTCTGTGCTTACAGGATGGATGAACATTTTATGTTTAGAAATACGTCTCCCGGTACTCATGTTTTCCAAAAACAGCATGGGAAAAGCACCCCCTCCCAACACCTTTAAAAGATGAACCCAGGAAATGTTTAGGCTCAAAAGTAATAGACTGTAGGTTTGGATTCTTTGGACATTCTGCAAACGTGTCAAGGATCTTCCACTGATTAAACCAGTCTGCCAAATAAATAAATAAAATGATGTGCTAATTTAAATACTGTCCAGTCTACCTTCCTTGGCAACAGAGCTGTGTGGGAGAGAGTACCTGTCTTTGAGGTCCTGCCTGTCAGCTCTGCCCACGCTTTAACTCTACCTGGCTGCCTTCTTGGGCTTCCGAAAGCTTCCCAAGTATCTGCTTTCCAAATGCCTCCCCCGGCTCACTATACTTAATCAAGTGGAGGAACAATCACAGGCTCTGCCAAATAATAATGCTCAGAAGCTGAAGACATTATCTTGTGAGTGATCTGAATTTAATATAATGCCATTTCACTGAAACAAATGTAACTGCAAAGAAAAAAAGCAACTCATTTATAATCTCCAGACAGATTCCTGACATTCAAAGTATTACAATAATTAATTCCCTTGAAATCCAGCCTCAGCTCACGTAAATCTGTTCAACTTGGGTTTTTTCTCTAGCAAATGTCATAAAAATGCCTCCATTCTTGCCAACTTGGATTGTGATCATAAGCTGCTTGTTGGATCTCCAAGGACACAAGAAGAAAGGGGGAAACTAACTGATAACAAATTATTATTTGCATAGAAAGAATGCTCACTTAATTCTGAGAAAAAAATTTTAAGAATGTCTGTACAAGCTACATTGGAGAAAACATTTGCAAAATCTGCTTCAAAGCAGAGCTTCAAAGCCTTATTGCTTGAAAACAATAGCCAACATTTTTGGGGGTCTTAGTAGCCGGAGAGAAACATCTAGAAGAGAAGAAAGATGCCATGATCTTGCTCCAGTGGAGTAGCTGAGTTACTCTGATGTTTTTGCTGCAGAGGAAGAGTCTTGTGGCGTTATAAAGAGGATCCATGCTGGGTCAGATCAATGGCCTGTTTAGTCAAGCATCTAGTTCCCCCCAGACAGGGATTTATCAACTGGAAGAAAATGAACCTGGGGAGTTTCAGTCCGTACATGAGAGTCCCATTTACAAGTTGCAATGAAAGCACATACAATCTGTGTATAGTGTACACTTGATTTTTTTAATAGGTGTGTTGAGTAATTCTGATGTTACACTCAACCCAAGTACAACTGAACATGGTTTATTCCCAGGGCATTTTAACTTGTCAGTCCATCTTGTCTTGAGCAGGTCTGGAAAGGCAGTATACAAAAAAAGGGGGGAAAGATAAATCTCCCCCCCCCCATTTCCACTACTTTTGGTGTGGGCAAGGAGGATTGGATCAACAACTCTGAGACTTGAAGTCAATCCTTTTTAGAAACATGGTAGTTAATGAAGGTGTCCTTTCACTCAACTCAATTCCAAGGGATAGCAAGGTACAGTTGGTCACTCTTCCGCAAATATTCCCAAATCCCCTCCCTTGCATTTTATTAACAGTAAAGTTCCTACAGCATGGATTAAAAATATATTCACTTTTTCCCTGTTAAGTATGTACTTAAGATAGCTAGTAAAATTCTCGTCTGCCTAAAAACAATCCTCACTATTGGTTTCCTTCATCAGACTAGATTTTCTACACTTTCATTGCTCAAAATGGATTGCGTATATTCCTAATTCATTTTCTTTTCACTACTCAACCCCCCAATATATATAATAAGTAACATCTACTCTATGCAATACTGCGTCTCATCTCATCCCTGCTTCTCCAGATCTGTTAGGGCTGAAGAAAGGATTGTATGTTCTGAGCAACAACAATACTTCATGGCCTTCCCCACACAATTTGTAGCAAAGGTTATACCAAGAAATCCTACTCCCATCATTACCGTTGCTGTTAGCAGCTGCAGGGGCCAGAATATAGAATTTACGGCTCTATGTGTTGTTGACCACATGGGTGGGCTGTCAGAGCTACAGGACAGAATGTTCTTTGGGCAGCAAACAGTTCAAAGGTGGAGTGACTCCACCCACCCAGTTATTGGCTCACCACTGAGTTGAAAGCACCATCCATACTTCCAAATCAAGTTGAGGGAGGTGCCTTAGCAGTAAAAGAGTCTATTATGTTAAATGTTGATTCTTGGATCTTGCTCTGCATTTGACTAAGGTGCAGTACTGATACTATGCATATACTGTCCATAAACTGACAAAGAACCAAATTAGACATTGCACGTGACAAAAGTCAAGGCGAAATGGCAAAGAAAGGAAACTGGAAGTCCCTCTTCCCCTCTCTGAAACCAAATGCAGCAACAGAAAGCTTTCAAGCTAAGTTCCCCAGTTATATGTGACAGTGAGGCAGGTAGGGCACCTATGTCTCACCTTGTGTCATACCTAATGTCCACTTTGGCTCTGACAGAGGGAGGACCAATGCTGCATGGGGTCACCGAGTAAGTTTTTAAACTCTCCTGAAACATGAACTGGTCCAGAAGGATGAGATGAAGGGAAAGAGCCAATGGGTTCTTGACCTTTGGCTAGAAGCTTGCGACCTTGCCAGCTGGGAGCCATTGGAAAATGGATGGTTGGAAGAGATGTGCAAGACAAGGAGAATGACAGACCTGAACTGGTTTCTGGGTGGCCCTGGGGACTGTATGACCATTTGCAGTGCCTGAGTGGCATCTAGGAAGCAGGAGCCATGGATATCTGAACCGGATGAAAGAACTATGCGCCATTTTGGCTCTAAGGAGCTAAATTCACAGGACTTTAGGTTGTTTATTGTATTTTGGTAAGCTTCTTTGGTTTCTCACTGTGTGGGGAGAAAAACTGGGTCAAAGTGCCCAAATAAGTAAACATATACCCAAAGTGGTAGGTCACTTGAGGTGACCAGCTCAGTCAGCTCTTGAATTGATATTGGACTTCGGTGTAACTGTTAATCTCACTATTGGGCTCCATACGTATACCAAATTTCACTATAGGTTGGACCTCGGAGATCCATTCTGCTGATGGTGGCACTTTCCCCAATGCAAGAGACTTGTGCTAGAGGGAAAGCTCTGTGAACTGAAGGCTGGGATGCCATTTGTGGGATGGATCTCTGGGCTCCAATCCAAAGCCCCCTTCAATATTTAGTAGTCATGAACAGACAAGTAGCAATTTGCAAGTCTTATAAACTGTGTTTGCGGGCAGAAAATGTTTTGGACGTTTTTAAGATAAATCAATAAATGGAGAAATATTTCCGATATCAAGGGAATACCAAACTTTTCCCAGAGACTTCATTAGCCCTTTAAAATGAAATGTCAAGGCCACTGGCCTCTACTTGAAATGACCGTACTATCTGGCTAATCCCAGACTATAATCTAATTTGTAAAAATTTGACATGAGTGAGGATTACAAAGGTTTGTTATTGTTATTGTTATTTTTAAATGAATGCTGTAACGTGTTGCTGCATTTTATTGCCCTTTAAGAACTCCTTTGAAACAAACAGCTTCTTCAGGTAGTTGTAAAGATAAAATATGCATATTTTGAACTGTCATTTGGCCTCCAAAATTAATTTCATATTTATTGGCCGAGTGACAATGATGCTCTTAGTGTTTGGAGATCTCAGATCTTATCCACAAAACACAGACATGGCAAAAGGTCACAGCAGTGGCTTCTGCACTCCCAGTTGAATTAAGAAACTGAAAAACTGGCCAGATTTTGCAGAAGCACATTGGTAGTGATCCAGGGGGGTGCAGACAGCTCTAGAGAACTCTTGTCTCTTTTCCCTGGCAAAATATTACTCTCTGATTCATTGCAGCCAAAATGTCCTTTGCGTCATGTCACAAACTATTTCAGGCCTTTCACAAT